>CM060920.1:604256589-604701589 GCA_030737875.1 Allium sativum
GTTTATCGTGAACTGTGTTTTAAATGACATTGGTTCTTTAACCCACTTAAAGACAGGATATGATTTCCCAAAGTTAAATACTTATTAATATTGATTTTTGGGAAGATTAAAACTAAGTGGAGCTTTAATGAATCTTTAATTAGATTGAAACGTGAGTATGATAATTTAAATTATCAAATTTGGAGAATGATCGAGAATGAAGTACCACCAGTTTTACTCCAAACGATAGTTAAATCTTTAATTAGATTTAAACGTGAAATGGTAATTATTTTTTACCGATAACACTGTGGTGTTAGATATGGAGTATTACCAGTTTTGCTCCATGGGATGAATAGGTTGGGATTGACAAATATAATAAAAGATTACTTCGGTAAGGTGCGCTAATCTCGACTAGTTTGGATAAAACTTAATTTGGTTTGAATTGATATCAAATGGAAGATTAAAGAATAAATTTAAAGAATTTATCTTTGATAAAATTATTGGGAACATTTCCCAAAGGATATGAATATTTAAATAAAAGAATATTCAGAATTAGAATGAGGCGTATGTTGTGTTTATTGTAGAACTTGTTTATAATATGCGCGAGTTATTCGGAAAGGCCGGGTTTATACCCATTTTGAATAACTGATTCGACGATATGTCGATGATGAAGACGGTGGTTGAAGACCGGAGGTCTTCACATCGTTTGGATGATTACTGATGTCTTGATTGGGTTGTACACCCAAGATAAGGTAATAAGTGGTAATCATCCAGACGTACTTGGAGATCGACCGGATATGCGGGACATCTCTCATGTACTGGACATATGGGACGAGGAATAAGGTGCCTCTGGTTTCGTTCAGACCGAGAACGAACTTGTAAATGGATGTGTGTCTGACATTGGATTTTATTCTGTGTTGATTGATCTCTATTAAATATATATCTGTTTGGTAACGGAGAATTTATTCTCTTTCTTAACACCCTTCTCTGAGACGTACGAGCTCAAGGGTTATATATCGACAGACATCAGTCGTATGGCGTGAATTGCCTGTGTGACATGCTGAGAAGCAAATGATCAAGGCTTCTGTTGAAAAGCAGAGTCTTGTGGTTTATGATCAAAGCACGGCTTTAATATAGCATAGCTTTGTGTATAGCGTTAATTCACGAGCCTCACACCCCGATGTGAACCTGAAACCTGAGAGGACTTCAGGGAAATGGACATATGCTAGTTTCTAGCTAGGAGTGGTGTCATGGTATAGAGCCCAAACATTTTACTCATGTGGATATTGCATATTATTTGATGGATAGCGAGGCGTCTCAGATATATCAGTTACTACGGAGCCGATGGATATTGAGTCATCTAGCTCATTTACGCCCCATAGGGCGGGCTAGCTGTAACAGCCCGCCATTTTGACCGCCCCAAGTCGATGATTAAATCAACTCGAAGCGTTCAAAATGACGGATTGTTATTGGCTTACTGGGTTTAAATAGAATTAACACAGGACCACAGCTTACAATAATTTACAGTGTAATACAATTTTATATAAATATCTGAGTTTAATATAAGATATTAAAACAAAAATATTTATACAAAGGAAGAAATGAATACATAGCTTTTAATAAATAAAAGTTTAAACTTTTGTCGAGCGCTGCGCGCGCAACGTCTTCCCGCGCCTCCCCTCTTTAAGAGCTAACACCTTTGCATCTGTACACTTGGGAACCTGACCCGAGCGTTCCATGCAAAAACAAAGAACACTCGGGTCAGGATTATCCTCATTTCAAGTCAGTCATTTCGAAACAAACATATAAATATGATGGTTTAATCCTGGCAAGATATATATATATCTATACATATATATATATATACATATATATATATATATACATATATATATATACATATATATATATACATATATATATATATACATATATATATATATAGTGGAATGACTCATTATGCAAAGACATAAGTCAGCAAAGGGTAGTGTTTATATGATTTAAAAGAAAATGATCAAGTTAACATGGTAAACCAATTCAACATCAAAGATTGCAAGGCCAACAAGCCAAATACATGTGTAGTAGCGATTTTAACGTGAATAATTGTCAGCCGCTAAACCAGTTATAGGTTCAGCTATGCATATTGTAAATAGTTCAGCAAGGATGCAAGACAAATAAACCAAACTTCTTTCAGGTTGCAAGGAGAAAAAAAAGAGGATGTAAAATAAGTATCACAGTTTAGGACTAAGTATATGGTCAAAAGCTCGATAAAGAACAAGTATAAATCATCCTCGACGACAACCTCAAACAACAGAAATACCAAAACGAAGTGCACAATTCCATATCAAAACTGGCAGCATTAAACTGGCAAGCAAAAATAATGCACAAACACATGTCGTGTTTTTTTTCATACTAGAACCGTTGCTTAACAGTTTACTTTATATCCACAATATTTGACAAACATTAAAATAGTTAACGAAACATTAAAACAGTAAACAAAATATTGACAAAACAGTAAACAATATTTTATTTATTTATTTATTTTCCTTAAAACATGTTTCTAAAACAAGCAATAAACAATATTTGCCAAAATATCAAACATGGTTCTAAAACATGTCTTCATTAAACAATTTTTTGTCAAAACAGTAAACAATTTTGTCAAAATATTTTGTTTAAGTAATAAAAACATAGTTCTGTCTTTCCAAAATTTTATAGCAAGCGTGCACGTAAGTGCATGCAGTACTACTAACGCAAAGGAAAAAGGGAAAGGCATCCCAAATCATAAATGTGGTATTAAATTTACTTAATATAGAAATTTTTGTACTGGTAGAAAAAAATTGGACAGTATCATTTATTGATTTAAGTAATAAAAACATAGTTCTGTCTTTCCAAAATTTTATAGCAAGATTTCAAGGCTAAATTTCATTCAAGTTTCGAGCAAAAAGGAAAATACAGTGAACCATATTTGGCAAGAGAAATCTGTTAGGAAGAAAATATTGTTTCCAGCTTTACAAATGAATTAAGCAGGGAGCAATTTATATTTGGAGATTCATTGCAGACCAATTCATCAAGCAATTATTTATTTCCTGATTTCTCAAGCCAGGGAATTCTTTCTGAATAAATGTTTCAGAATTGGCAAATATTAATTGAGAAATTCGAATTATGTTTGCAAAACTTCAGAGTGGTTTTTTTAAAAATCATATCCAAGTTCATCGATTACTCACGCAAGAAATCAAGGCAAACCAAATGTGGAAATCGCTCAAAAAATCATGTAACGGAATTAATTAAGGGGCCACGAACAATATCTTTCATTTTCCAGAAATCACGCAAATAATCAATGCTGAGAAATTCAATTCATTCAAGATAATCAAAGAAACAAATCATTCAAGATAATCAAAGAAACAAACCATTTCCAGAATGTCTATCAAAGCCAAAGCAATCAAAAGGGAAATCGCACAATCAATCAGGCCAAAACATTTAGCGAAGAAAATAGAGAACTGGAAAGATCTCAGAGAGTAAAGTTGGGCGTTTCTCTCGTCATTGCTCGCATTCATTCAAGGCAACAAAAAAGGGATCTCACGCACGAAATCAAATCCGTGGAAACAAAAAGGAACAATCACGCAACCACAAATCATCAACAAATCAAAACCAAAATTTAATTCCTGTCAAAATTAACATACTTGAAAGAGGTTAAGGTGAAACTAAACTCACCTCTGACAACGGAAGAGCCGCCGATAATGGAGTGGAGGCTAGGACTTGGCGACGACGGTGGAGCGGCTTCACCTGGAACTAGGGTGGCATACTTTTGGAACCACGATGGCAGCCATTTTTTTTTTTTGGGAAGATTGGAAAATCCCAAGCGTCAGATTAATTCCGTTTTTTCCCAAAATATAAATGTCAGGAGAAAAATGATGAGAAAAGAAAAGAAACATCCAGGAGAAAGGCAGAAAAGTCGAGACAAAACGTTCAGAAGAAAATAAACAAGTGGACATCGAAGTGCATGGTTGAGGACAAGTGTATACCATAGTTGTAAAAATGCTACAAAGTTCCAAACAGAACTTTCGAGAAAATTCATCCACAAAATTTATGTTAATCCTGATGCACGTTTGATTACTACACTTGTTAACAAATATATTGGCATGTCATGTTAATGAAATTGTCGACCGTCCTTGCATTATTTTGCAAACTAACCTTAAAATAAATTAGCTTTTTTTTTTTAATTTGTAAACATGCCTCAATTCATATTTCGAAAAATCTTCAATCTCCAAATTAATAACGTTTATTTTTCTAGAATGTTCATATTAAAGCAATAAAAGAATCCCGACATTTACGTAAATTAGATAAAACTCCCATAAATTTACGGAAGGAATCATTTTATAAATCGACTCAAATATCGTCCAAAATAGATAAAATCCCTAATATAAACACTTATTTCACATTAGGTCTTAATTTATTTTATATTCCCAAATACCAAAATTTTATGAGCTATTACAACCCACTTCCGAAAATCCAGATTGTTACAGACTCCCCCCTTAATAAAATTGCGTCCTCGCAATTTACTTGGGTTAATATACATCATTACAAGATTCCAACGTTGCCTCTTAACTTCTTCCCTTTTATTTAAGTACCTAACATACAGAGTTTGAAACTAATGTAGTCTTTCCCAACTTATTTAGATTGTAACAACAGATAATTTCAAACTTGAAAAAAAAAATCAAATCTCACCAATAAAAATTATTCTCACCATTTTCAACATGGTAATTAAAGAAGGGTATCACATATAAATTAATACGATTCAATAATAACTTTAGAAAATATGATAAAGTTAGACAAGATATCATATATAAACCAATATGATATTCATAACAAATATCATTTTTAAATCAATATGATTCTCATAACAAATCAAGTCAGAGTATCATAACTCAATAAAATCCTCGTTGCATTTATCATACAAAACAGTATGACGAAATAAATTAAATCAGATTATCACACATAAATCAATAAGATACTCATAACACTTTCCATATATAAAACAATATAATCAATAAAGAGAGTACCTCACTCCAAGACGTCTAAATCTCACAATATGATGGATTAGAAATCCAAATGCACTCTACAAATGTACGCTCATCCTGATCGAGTTAAAATCATCAACCCAACTTATAAAAGAAATCATAAGAAATGTGCGCATGCACTAATAGTAAAGCCCATCCCGAGCTATAATGTTGTTCACCTTGAGCAATAACCAAGTATTAGCAAATGAAAATCACCAACATCAAATTATAATATAAAAATCATCATAAATAATGTGCTCGTGCTACTAAATAAATTATAGCCCACACCCCGAGCTATAGTATTGCTCATCCCGAGCAATAGCCAGGTATTATCAAATAAAAATCATCAAAATCATCATATAACTCGAATGAGTTGAATATCATGAAAGGAGCATCACACTCCAACATAGGAAATTACAAAATGTTTAGGTAAATTTAAAACCCAATAATCTTCAATGTATGATCGTATAGATCAAATCATAAAATATCATCACAATATGGATCCATTAGAAATAATTATGCACGTGCAACCACATGATAATATAGCTCCCCCACACCCCACCCCGAGCTTAGCTCATTACTTATACGTATTCAAGTTAGGCACCTGTCACTGCGACCCCCCTAGTCGAGTGTATCTTGACCCTCCCTCCCCGGTCAAGTGAATACGTGACTCCCCCCGAGTCTCGGCTTCCACTGCGACCCCCCCGGCCGAGTGTATCTTGAACCCCCCAGTCAAGTGAATACGTATACGCGACTCCCCCCGAGTCTCGACTTCTCCCCGAAGCAAAGTACTGGCTCAACAAAAACAATATGCATCACTGACTCACAGTCAGTAACCCAAGTATTGGTAACAATGCGTCTCATACCACACGTTCTCACTACCGGTTTACTAGCTATTTATCAACTTCGCAATGGAAAACATCAAAAACACCAAATCTCCATTAATAAAACATCAACTTCAATCCAACTATATTGGAATTAACCGACTTCGTAGACTTCCGTGTCCCATACCACGGAGTGTACAATGTCGTTCAAAATCCAATACGTTATCTTGAAGGGCGCAAGATGTGTAGTTTATATATATAAGAAAATACTTGATTTTGAAACAATTTTGAAATATTTTATGAAACCAATTAAAAAAACCATATATTTACAAAAATAACTTTATACTATTGTTTTGAGGCCATTTAGCATGAGAACTAAAATTATGAAACTATTTTAACCTTAAAACTATAAGGAAAACTTATTTTATACGTATATCAGAAAAATAGTTTAAATCGTGCAATGTGTGCTCAAAACTCATCACTAAATACATAAAACCCAAATTAAACAAAACAAAACCAATATTTAACCACCAATCTAATTATCAAATAGTAAATAAGAATAAGCCTATTATAGGCCTATTCATAAAATGCGATGGTTTAACTTCTCAAATCAAGTCACACTAGTTGTGATGAAAGTATCATCAGAGAAATGACATAAATGCATGTCAACTAAAAATGTCCCAAAAATATGTCAATTCAGAAATTAACTGATACCTCCAATAGTAATTATTTAAATATAACGTAAACTATATCACATTGTGTTACTTAACTATTTATAGTAAGGAAGCAAACTGCACCAACTGAAGATACAAAACAACCGAATATTCCATATGAAAAGTCAAGGGAGTAATTAGAAAAGTATTACCAAACTTCCCATACCGCTAGGTATTACTAGTCCATTTACTTAAAATCCTCATCATATTGAATTTCACGTAAATCTCAAGGGAAATTTTATTTAATTCAAACAATATATATATATACATCAAAGCATTTAAGTAATCAATGGGGAAAACGATTAGTTTACACCTGGTTGTTTCAATTATTAACTATCACCGATACTCTTACTTTATTTCAAAAATAACCAACATTATGTTAAAGCGATTAATCCCAACTCCAATCTAATCCGAGTCAAATTTCAAAACTGATTCAGCTCTCACTTCGTCAAATGTTCACGAACAGTGTTCGTATTTCGCTTTGTGGAGACTCTAAATATTCTTCAAAAACCCATCTTATTATCCATCTTGATCTCTAACAGAGAGTCTCTCTCTTTTTTTTGTTAAAATATTTCATTCCTCCCAAAATGCGTTCTATCTAAATCAATTCTAATGTCAATTCTGCTCATTCTAGGTTATTTCCACCCTATCTCTAACGAGTCTTAAACCCCATAAGCCAAATTTTATAAAAACTATAGCTCTGATACCAAATGTAACAGCCCGCCATTTTGACCGCCCCAAGTCAGTGATTAAATCAACTCGAAGCGTTCAAAATGACGGATTGTTATTGGCTTACAGGGTTCAAATAAAATTAACATAGGACCACAACGTACAATAATTTACAGTGGAATACAATTTTATATAAATATTAGAGTTTAATACAAGATAATAAAACAAAATATTTATACAAAGGAAGAAACAAATACATAGCTTTTAATAAATAAAAGTTTAAACTTTTGTCGAGCGCTGCGCGCGCAACGTCTTCCCGCGCTTCTCCTCTTTAAAAGCTAACAACTTTGCATCTGTACACTTGGGAACCTGACCCGAGCGTTCCATGCAAAAACACAGAACACTCGGGTCAGGATTATCCTCATTTCAAGTCAGTCGCTTTGAAACAAACATATAAATATAATGGTTTAATCCTGGCAAGATATATATATATATATATGTATATATATATATATATGTATATATATATATATATATATATATATATATATATATATATATATATATATTGGAATGACTCATTATGCAAAGACATAAGTCAGCAAAGGGTAGTGTTTATATGATTTAAAAGCAAATGATCAAGTTAATATGGTAAACCAATTCAACATCAAAGATTGCAAGGCCAAACAAGCCAAATACATGTGTAGTAGCAATTTTAACGTGAATAATTGTCAGTCGCTAAACCAGTAATAGGTTCAGCTATGCATACTGTAAATAGTTCAACAAGGATGCAAGACAAACAAACCAAACTTTTTTCAGATTGCAAGGAGAAAAAGAAGAGGATGTAAAATAAGTATCATAGTTTAGAACTAAGTATACGGTCAAAAGCTCGATAAAGAACAAGTATAAATCATCCTCGACGACAACCTCAAACAACATGCAAAAATACCAAAACGAAGTGCACAATTCCATATCAAAACTGGCAGCATTAAACTGGGAAGCAAAAATAATGCACAAACACTTGTCATGTTATTTTTTTCATACTAGAACAGTTGCTTAACAATTTACTTTATTTCCACAATATTTGATAAACATTAAAATAGTTATCTAAACATTAAAACAGTAAACAAAATATTGACAAAACAGTAAACAATATTTTATTTATTTATTTATTTTCCTTAAAACATGTTTCTAAAACAAGCAATAAACAATATTTGCCAAAACATCAAACATGGTTCTAAAACATGTCTTCATTAAACAAATTTTTGTCAAAACAGTAAACAATTTTGTCAAAATATTTTGTTTAAGTTTGATTTAAGTAATAAAAACATAGTTCTGTCTTTCCAAAATTTTATAGCAAGCATGCACGTAAGTGCATGCAGTACTACTAATGCAAAGGAAAAAAGGAAAGGCATCCCAAATCATAAATGTGGTATTTTATTTTCTTAGTGTAGAAATTTTTGTACTGGTAGAACAAAATTGGATAGTATAATTTATTAATTTAAGTAATAAAAATACGGTTCTGTCTTTCCCAAATTTTATAACAAGATTTCAAGGCTAAATTTCATTCAAGTTTCGAGCAAAAAGGAAAATACAGTGAACCATATTTGGCAAGAGAAATCTGTTGGGAAGAAACGATTTATATTGTTTCCAGCTTTACAAATGAATTAAGCAGGGAACTTTCAAAGGGCAATTTATATTTGGAGATTCATTGCAGACCAATTCATCAAGCAATTATTTATTTCCTGATTTCTCAAGCCAGGGAATTATTTCCGAATAAATGTTTCAGAATTGGCAAATATTAATTGAGAAATTCTAATTATGTTTGCCAAACTTCAGAGTGGTTTAAAAAAAAATCATATCCAAGTTCATCGATTACTCACGCAAGAAATCAAGGCAAACCAGAAGAGGAAACCACTCAGAAAAGCATGTAACGGAATTATTTAAGGGGCCACGAACAATATCTTTCATTTTCCAGAAATCGTGCAAATAATCAATGCTGAGAAATTCAATTCATTCAAGACAATCAAAGAAATAAACCATTTCTAGAATGTCTATCAAAACCAAAGCAATCAAAAGGGAAATCGCACAATCAATCAGGCCAAATTATTTAGCGAAGAAAATAGAGAACTGGAAAGAGCTCAGTGAGTAAAGTTGGGTGTTTCTCTCATCATTGCTCGCATTCATTCAAGGCAACAAAAGAGGGAACTCACGCACGAAATCAAATCCGTGGAAACAAAAAGGAGCAACCACAAATCAAAACCAAAATTTAATTCCTGTCAAAATTAACCTACCTGAAAGAGGTTAAAGGTGAAGCTAAACCCTCCTCTGACAACGGAAGAGCCGCCGGTAACGGAGTGGGGGCTGGGACTTGGCGACGACGGTGGAGCGGCTTCACCTGGAACTAGGGTGGCATACTTTTGGAACCACGATGGCAGCCATTTTTTTTTTTTGGGAAGATTGGAAAATCCAGGTGTCAGATTAATTCCTTTTTTCCATAGAATATGAATGTTCAGAGAAAAACGATGAGAAAAGAAAAGAAACATCCAGGAGAAAGGCAAAAAACTCGAGGCAAAACGTTGAGAAGAAAATAAACAAGTGGACATCAAAGTGCATGGCTGAGGACAAGTGTATAACATAGTTGTAAAAATGCTACAAAGTTCCAAACAGACCTTTCGAGATAATGCTTCCCCAAAATTTATGTTAACCGTGATGCACGTTCGATTGCTACACTTGTTAACAAATATATTGGCATGTCGTGTTAATGAAATTGTGGACCCTCCTTGCATTATTTTGCAAACTGTCCTTAAAATAAATTAGGTTTTTTTTTTAAATTTGTAAACATGCCTCAATTCATATTTCAAAAAATCTTCGATCTCCAAATTAATTGTAATGACCCGCATTGGCAGAGGTATTATAATTAATTTATTTAATTATTGAAATGGTGGTTTAGAGAATTTAATGGTCGTGGAATTAAATAATGGTGAATATTTAATTAAAATAATAAATTAAATAATATATTTAATTCTGAAATAATCAGAATTGGCTGAAATGACGATATGGTGTGAACCGGATCATCTGTGATATTTAATTCAGCTTGGAATTGAATTTGAATAACGAATATATTATATAAACGACAGTTTGAACATGGAATTATAATATAATTAAAATCAAGCTTGAAATGGCGCTGCAGTTCGTAAATTAGCGATTCGTACTTCAACTGAATGTACAGGATTCGTTTTAAGCCGGATTTCTGTGAAACAAGAAACGTGTGGAGCTGGTGGAGTATATCTTTCTAGTGGAAGAGAAAAATCAGGATTTCGTCATGTAGATTTTGATTCACGTCCAAATCAAATTTCAAAAAAGTCGCTGTGGAATTCCCTTATAATTTATAAAGGAATTATTTATATTTTAAAAAGGGATTTCAATATATAAATCGAATATCGGGTTGATCCAGAAGTGAATATCGAGTTAGAATTCATATAGGAATATTCTGGAGTTGTATGGTATGCCATTGTGAATATAGACGATAATATTTATTTTTAAATATTTAATTTAATTATATTTAAATATATTTATATATTTAAATGGGTCATCCAAAGCTTTAAAAATAGCCACTTTTGCAAACGAAGTCGGAATTCGACGAAACTAGTTTTGTTGGATCCGCAGTGTTGAATTATTGTTGGATTTCCATTTCCGTGATTTTTAGAGTCACTGTGTGGCCGTACGGATTTTTAGAGTGAAAAATAGTCGGTATTGTGACAGTTAAAAATGCGCTGTGTGAGCATACGGAGTCGGAATTCGACGAAACCAGTTTTGTTGGGACTGTAATGTCGAACTGAAGGTGTATATCAATTTTCATAATTTTTGGGTATAATACGTGACCGTAGAAATTTTAGAAGGATAAATACAAGAGCGTATGGTAAAAAAAATATAATTATTATAACTTCTCTATATAATACCCTCACTCACCCCTTAACCCTAAAACGTTCTTCTGTTGGTCAACGCGTTCTTGGCCGCCACCATATTCTTTTGAAAACCCAAATCGGGTATTGAAAAATCCACATCAATTCATAACAAAATCAATAAATCGAATCAAGTGTATATTCGAATTCCCTCAGTGATTCTCGTCGATTCAACAGCATTTTTGAGGCATTCGAACCACCTATCGTTCGCTGCCCTGAGTCATACGCGGGCTAGGGTTAAATCGTTCCGAGCTTTGAGGTTTTAATCCACGAATTGGTGGTGATTATGGGGTTTAGGAGGTTGATTGGAGGTTGTATTGAAGGTTTTGGAGGAATCGGTGAAGGTAGCGTTCGATTGATTTCTGTAGCTGGAGGGTGAGGCTGAGCAACGGGGAGGGAATCAGGGGAGCGAGCTTCTGTTGGTGGTGGTAGGCGGAAGGAGGTTGCGAAGGGGGAGTCACGGTTGGTTTCCGTTCGGCAAACGAGGTGGAGATTTGGATTGGAGAAGTCGGTGTAAAGGTGGGATTGTTACAGGAGTTCACGGTGGAGTTGGGGAAGAAAGGGAAGCGGGTTGTTTTGTTGGGCTGAGAAGTATTACGGGAAAGAAAAGGGAAAGGCCAAGAAGGTTTGGGATTTGAAGAAAAGGATGGGCCAGAAAATACAAAAGGGGATTTCGGGTAATGGGCCAATGAATGATGGTAAAGCCCGGTATAATATATTCAAGTTTTATATAAGAGGAAGTAGTGTATTTACTTAACAAATCATAACTTCTTCATACATGATCGGAATTGGACAAAACTGGATCCGATGGGATCGTATGGACGTACACTACCCAATGAAACTGACTGGAGGTGGAGTGGAACTCGTTTGAATTTATGGCGAAATAAATTGTTTGATTCAAATCAAACAAACAGTTTATCGTTCTTTAACGATGAACTGCCAATGTGAGTAAATCTCACTAACTCTGAACAGTTTATAATTTCATGTTGTATTTTTAGAACTGTTAAATATTGGCTGATTGACTGTGTGTTGACTGTTTGATTGAACTGCTAGTCAGTTAGTTGAATTTCTATATTAATTCTGTTTAACAGAATATATCATATGGAACTGAAAGTTATGTTATCTATATTGTTTAACATCTGTGATGCAGGGAAACAGGTTGGAGGAATCCAACTGGATTCCTCAACATTTATTTTACTGTGATTCATATATTGTGATATATGATGTGATATAATCTGTTGTTGATTGTGTGTGTTTGGACGATATTTATCGTTGTTATATGGTATGTTAAATACCATAAAAAATACCTGGATGTGGGAAAGGGGATTTTCAAAGTGTATTTTGAAAATGAATTATTTATATAAAATCGATGGATTTTATATAGAAAAGGGTTTTTATAAAAGAAAATAATTATAAAATCGAAGGGTAAATTATAAAAAAGGGAAATATTTATTTGTTAGAATAAATAGAAAAGATAAAGGGAAATATTTATTGGTTAAAATAAATAGAATAGGATAAAGGAATATTATTAGAAAATAAATAGGATATTATAAAGGAGAATATTTAGAAAACAAATAGAATTATAAAAAGGGAATAGTGTTAAATAGAATAAAGTTATTCGACTAGAGTATATCAAAAAGTAGTTAATCGAATATAGTTTATATTCGAAGTAGTTAACCGAATATAGTTTATATTCGAAGGAGTTAAATCGAATGTAGTTATTCGAAAATAAAGTTAAAACAGAATAGAGTTATTCAATTAGAGTTATTCAATTAGAGTTAATCAAATAGAATTAATCGAATAGAATTAAAGAAATAGAGTTAAGCAAAATTAGAAACTGACTAGAGATTAGTTTAGTTGAATAGTTTTCTGAGTATCGATCTGATGTTGGTTTCGGCCATCGGGGTTTATACTTAGAGAATTGGTCTCCTACTGGTTTACAGTCAGGGACTGACAGTTGTGAAATGATAATGATATGTAAATAACAAATGGAAATGTTTTCCAGTGTTAATAACGTATATTTTCTAAACATAGAAAATAAGGAAAAATGAATATATATATATATATATACATATATATATAGATATATATGATTGATGATTGATTGATAGAATTTCCATTTGGAAATGATATCGTTGTTTGCACACGTATTTTTCTTTGATAGTTAAATCACAGACTATCAAAGTTTTGACCATTTTAACGTTGTTAATATGGAGAGACCGGTTGGATTATTATCCAAAAAACCACTCTGTATTGGCATAAGCGTTGCGAATCATATATGCCAAAGATAATTGAAGACAGAGTATTTCCAGAAAGGTCACGTATATTGATTTCTCCAACCATACCAAGAGTGGAAGCGGAGAAGGAAACTTCTTTTAGCTGACACATAATGTATTGTTGTAGACGTCAATCGGTGATTTGATGGATTTGACGATGTGACATTAGAAGTGAATCTGGTGTGATGATAAAGCGTAGCTTTTAGCCTCATCAACCGGTAAATGACAGAAATCGGGCAGACAGCATGGCTAAGTCGGTCGCTCCAAAGTAGGGTGTATAATCACCTGATCTAGAGTTTCATTTACATCTAAAAATCTATTGTTGATGCTGTCCCATTCGGGAAACGGTTGCTGATCCCAACCGTTGGTGATATACATTCGATACACTCAAGCAAAATGAGTGGTCGGTCATGTGTGGCCGGGTTGCAAGATGTTCTTGTTGAACCCAGTGTATTCCTTTCTAGAGATACACTAGCGAAAGGTGGTTCCATACCTTGTCATAGTTGGAAATCCATTACCCAATACATGCTTGCGGTTTTGATTGTATACTATATATGTAGAACGTGAGATGAAAGCGTTCTGCTAGATGATTATTATACTGTGGTTGATAGACATTATTATAATATCAAAAGGTTTTTGATAAAAAGATAATTTGGATTCTCATAAGGGAAAAAACCGTTCCGTTATACGGCGTGGTCTTATGAGATATCGTTTACTTGTTCAAACGATTTTAAATTGTTTTACTCATACCAGTCCCATGACTGACCCGGAGTTTATTTTGTTGTTTCCCTAAACTCTTGGGTGCCCAATTTTGTACGGGCAGTCAAGTAGTCAGGATTTACAGATATACTAGAAGAGCTTGGAGCAGGAGGCTTCAGGATTATATAGCTATATTTATTTCCGCTGTGTTGTAAGTGTTGTACTTTGATAATGATGTATATTCAAGTACAGATGTATATTTCAAGTTATGTTATATATATTATATGTTATTCGTTCCGCTGTGAGGTTCGTGTTACTCTGATGTTGTGTTCTTCTTCTATTCTAAGTTTCTATCTTATCTTTCCTCATCCTCTGTTTTCTTTCATTAATGACCGGTATTTTCGATCCTTGGATGTTCGATATGTGTTGTATATCGGATAACCAAGGTCGACAAAAACCCGGGTCATTACATTAATAATGTTTATTTTTCTATAATGTTCGTATTAAAGCAACAAAAGAATCCCGACATTTACGTAAATTAGATGAAACTCCCATAAATTTATGGAAGGAATCATTTTATAAATCGACTCAAATATCGTCCAAAATAGATAAAAATCCCCAATATAAACACTTATTTCACATTAGATCTTAATTTATT
The DNA here is from genome assembly GCA_030737875.1 of Allium sativum. NCBI lineage: Eukaryota > Viridiplantae > Streptophyta > Magnoliopsida > Asparagales > Amaryllidaceae > Allium > Allium sativum. The sequence continues at coordinate 604,271,430 of CM060920.1, forward strand.
TTATATTCCCAAATGCCAAAATTTTATAAGCTATTACAAACCACTTCCAAAAATCCAGGTTGTTACACTAGCATATAGTTTATGGTATTATTAACCCACTAGGTGTGGGCCGGCCCTGACGATCCAAGGTACAGTTGCAGTTGTTCCTGAGGCTAGGGCTAGACAGCCTCGAATTGGCACAGGATGATCCCTTCAACTTGGTTAAAACGGCTTATTTTCCCTAATCAGACCCATGCACACTCATGACCCTGCCGGAACGCGCCCGTACCCACCTTCCCCATGTGAACCTCTTATATCCAGTTCAGTAAAGTGTGCCCTGGCCCCTACCTAGTGTAAGGCCATCTAACAAAATACCAACATGGATACCGACTGATAGATGGGTTTTGTTTGATGGATGCTATGGTTGCTCTCTTGGGTAAGCAATCAATTATAGCCATCTTAGAGAGAGAGCGGGAAATTTGTCTGATTGGATTCTTTTATTTTATTCTGTATAGAGTACCTTAATGTTATTTCTTTGAGTACTTGTACGTGTGTTGACTCTAAGGCAGCAAAGACATGTCATGTACGATTTATGTGCCTTTTATATTTCCTTGCATTTCTTTTTTAGATTTATTTACCGCTAACACCTTATTATTGCCCATTCCCAAGTTTTATGCTTTTACTTCTATTATCTTGGTACTCTTAAATGAGTAGACTAGATACTAAGCTAGGGCCGCAGTTTCCATTTAAATGACGAGCTAGGAAGATCTTGACGTATTAATACCATATAGATGCATTCCACTAGTAGCGCGGTGGAGCTTAACCTGTGTTACTTACTTCCTTTATTATGCTTTTAAAGGATGATGTAGAGATGACTTGTTACATTCATACTAGATGACATCTATCGTAACTAATTGATTATATTAAATTATATTTCACTTGGTTATTGCCATCTACTATGTTGCATATTTGTAATTATACTTTATGCATGCATTATGATATATATATATATATAACAGGTTATTCTGCTTTTATTCCAACTTTTTTGGTCATCCCTTATCGATCGGGTATGGGAGTAGCACTTCATCTGGCTATCTAGGTGTAGGTGGTGTGAGGCGACCGCAACACGTGGCATCTTAGGTTCTCACTTTATGAAGTTATAATGCATTGGACTCAACATGGTGTACTATTATACCACAACTTTATGCTTTGGAGTATATTGGCATTATTGAGGAGGTTACTCGATGTGACACCCCACATCCATTAAAGTCACTCATAAGAGAATGCATTAAGTTTCGTGAAGCGCAATTGGTAAACAATACAGAAATTTACAGAGTAGATATAAAATAAGCAGCGGAATAATTTTCAACTTGTTATTAAAATCGAACGTAGTTCTCACAACCAGTTACATCGAACCACTTACAAAGTATCTCAAATCTGTTCTTTAAAACAAAATAACACAATGTCATAAAACAAAACCATATCCTCGCCACAAGCCATGATAGAGTAAAGTCAAAACGGTACATCTTAAGAAATCCAAGCCCAAGCTACTAGAGAAATTCCTAGTCACTGTTGAGTGCTTCCACTTTGCTAGGGGGTAAAAGGAAGAAAGAAGCGAAAGAAAAAGGGTCAGACATAAAGTCTGGAGAGTTCCATTTATTTTCAAATGTGCATAAAATAGAAATGCCAAGACAGGTAAATATGACTAGGTAAGAAAGGAACAGTGTCATATAAGGTAAACTAAACTAAGCAGAACAACATGATAGACAGGAATAACATGAATGGACTACGATCGGGTAATGCTACACTTTTGTATCCCTAAACACGTATGTCCGCACCAATACTAGTATAACCAGATTAACATGATTATGTATTTAACCTAATTACACAACAGCAGGAATAACAGCAGGATTTGGAGTACCTAATTACTCAACAAGAATAACAGCAAGTTTAGGTATACCCTAACTACTACCCACATGATCGGCTCCCTACTACGTAAATACCATGTGTCAGCCCCGATAGTAGGGTGTATCACTCCCTAACCCGACAACTATATAACACTAACATATTTACTGGTGTTGTAGCGGCTTATTTTCCCTAGTCGGACCCATGCATGCTCATGACCCCACCGGAACGCGCCCGTACCCATCTTCCCCATGTGAACCTCTTACTATCCAATTTAGTAAAGCATGCCTTGGCCCTTACCTAGTGTGAGGCCCTATAACAAAATACCAACATGGATACCAACTGATATGGGTTCCAAACAGCAGATTGACGCAAGCCAAACCCCCTAAGAGTGTGCCTCCAAAACACTGATTTAAGAGTCCCCAAAACACAATACAACAACAGAACGAGAGACCTCTTAGCTTATTAGTACTCATGTTTAACTTAGCAGGTTTAAGTTCATTAATAAGCATGGTTGTAATACTACATTTTTCTACAAATGTTATTATGCATACAACCCTTTTTCCCCAAAACAACACCAGCCCAGATGTACAGATATAATATAGTAATTCAGTTTACTAGCCTACATCTAGTACCCATATTTCATACCATGTCATTTACTTAATGTCTGTATTAAATCTATTCTAACATATTTATACATATGCATTTGATTCCTCTCAATTACATTTTCCCCCAAATTACAACATGTACAGGTTTATGCATATCATTTACAAATTACACCAAGCATGCATTATATTCCAAATTTCAGCAGGTATGCATATCATCATATTCCAAATTACAGCAGGTATGCATGTTACCATATTCCAATTTACAACAGGCATGCATGTTATCATATTCCAAATTACAGCAGGCATGCATGTTATCATATTTCAAATTACAGCAGACATGCATGTTATCATATTTCAAATTATAGCAGGCATGCATGTTATCATATTTCAAATTATAGTAGGTATACATGTTATCATATTTTAGATTATAGCAGATATAAATTCTATGCATATCGTCCTCAAATTACATCATGTATAAATTCTATGCATATTATCCTCAAACTATGGCATGTAAAATTCTATGCATATTATCCTCAAACTACGACTTGTATAAATTCTATGCATATCATCCTCAAAGTACAGCGTGTACAAATTCTATGTATATTATCCTCAAACTACAACGTATAAAATTCTATGCATATTATCTTCGAACTACATGTATAAATTCTATCCATGTTATCCTCAAACTATAGCATGTATAAATTCTATGTGCATTATATTCAAACTATAGCATGTACAAATTCTATCGATTTGCAACAAATATATGCACATTATCCCTTTTTATAAATTTACAGCATGTCTAAACATGAGCATATGATCCCTTTCCCAAATTATAGTTAAACAGTCCCCCCATTTGACAATATACCTAAAGTCCTTTTTTATGTCATTTATTATCATTATTCCCAATTATACGCAAACTTTAATCGGATATCGCCAAGGATTAAAAGTCCTATGCTCAGCGTAAACAAGAAAGGAAAATAGAGGAAGAAGAATAGAATCAAATCACATAGGCATTTAAGACAGAAAATAAACTAAAACATAGAAACAGGGAAAAGGAAGATAAGCATTTATGGCTTGTTAATTACCCAACAGCAAAGACACATGTTTTTCTTAATAGGTGATTAATAGTGAAAAACATGTATAACTTTTATCTTTCAAACACTGTATATCCTAATCTAATTTTATTTAACTGTCAGGTTATAGTCTAAGAAATCAAATCTAAAAATGACATGGAACTCATAGTGGGTCTTGTTGAAGAAGAGAATAAATCTCTTATATATATATATATATAACTATGCCATAGAAAAGTCCAATCCAATCCCTTGTAGTTGTATGTATGCAAATCCTGATCGTTGTCTATATGGATCTTGACCTCAGCAGCATTCCACCATTTTTATTTTTATTCAAAGTAGATTCTTAGAGGCAGAAGATATGAAGAATTTGTGTGAAATGGAAATGGTAGAAGCCATCTATTTATATATTCACAAAGTCAACCTTAACCTTTAGATTCAAGATTTTTATTCCATACCATACATGTAGTGCTGAGTTGGCACAAATATGGTTATCAAAATAGTCCAAACTTGCACTCCATAATTTTCCTCGGATCTGGGTGGGTTGACCCATAGGTCCACCCACCGACCTTTAGGTCGACCCACAGGTCGACCCATAGGTCCCAACGACCCTTGGGTCGAACCATAGGTCGACCTAGGCCCGTTGTGGGTTGACACCTGGGTGCCATTTTCTCTATTGATGACTCGGTTTGAATTTATTTGAATTATATATATAACCCCCTTGTGTGTATACAAACTTCTAATGCTCATAACTTCTTTATACGTTATCCGTTTTATGCAAACTTGGGGTTTATCTAAACTAGAATTCTGACACGAACACAATGGTAATGTCAGTTTTACTTAATTCTCAATATTTAATTAAGTTATACCCATTTTATTATCTTTATAGTGTGGTTATAGAGTATTAAATTTTGGGGTGTTACACTCGATGTTTTTGTGAGCAAATGATCTTAAGCACTATAACATATACTCAATGTCATGCAAATTTACAAGCACTATCGAGAAGATACTCGTAGCTATTAGGTTAGTCCGAACGTAGGCATTTTGATGTATGCCAGTGCAGAGCATAAAGAATGGGCGCTAATGGGAATGTTACATGATTGTTTTACAGTTAGTGGATCTACGCATTGCAATTTATTCTTAGTGTTAACCATAGGATAACAGATGTCAACCCTATGCTATTGGAGTTATATAATCTTAGACATTGAGAGGTACATTCTTTAGGATACATTGATCATTGGGATTACATACATGGAAGCTTGTATTGAAGATTACCTACTTGGCATATTCATTTGATCGTTCGTTATGAGCATGTTTGGTTTAAGCTAGGTGCACTTAGGGTGACCAATAAACTTGGCATCAGGTTGTTGCACTTTTGCATATAGATAACCAATTGTTTATATATATGTGTGTATGTATATATCTTGAGGACAAATGAACACCTTAGGTCAATATGGTTATATACTATGTTTAATTAATTGTAAACAAATTACACTAGTGATACAATTTATTCATCAGACCTTGTCTAATCCTCTCAATTTCTTTCCCCTTCATAGCCATTAGATAAGGGTCGGGTAGCAAGTGAGTTGATTAGGAAAGGTGCATGGAGATAGCAATAAGAGCATGGTAACTGATCTAATAATAAAACATTCTTCTATGTATCATGTTAGGTAGAATTTTATTATGGTGTGATTTAGACAATTTCTATATTAAAGTTTTGGTATACCAAGGTTATTTCAACGCTAACAACGTTGGGTTATTTCCAATGTTTATGTTCTATCGTGAGATTTTAAAAGTATGTAATGTTTTGATATTGTACTTACCTATCGCTATGCCTTACAAACTAATGAAAAATCTAATGAATCATACTTCTTGGTATAATGCAAGTTCAAATGCTATTTTGGGCCTTAGATTAGTGTTAATAGATATGCACGTTCTTACGTTTGACATTAAAGCTTAGGCTAATATTTCTCTACACACATTGAGATTTTAAACCATGCCCAATATATTTTGACTTATAAGATAATTGGTGTATTTTCTCTTAGATATGAAAATAATTACAAGTTTAAGATTATAATGGTTTTGTAATTTACTACACAAAGAAATGACGACAGGAGTTCCATATACCGACTAACAGAAGTAGCTAAATAAAATAAAAGTAGTACCTTCGGACCCACAAAATAAAGATTCATCATGGTTAGTGAAAATATCATTAGTTAAAGTGGAAGGTATATTTTTATATTGGAAATAGATGTAGAAACTCCATTTGATTTGAACTGATAGTAAAATGTTCCTACAGTACTATAGGGCACTAAAAGAAAATAGAGCTAAACACTTCAAATGAGAGGAGCAAAAATTCTATGCATTTAAAGCATTTTTTGGCATAGTTAGAGTTGTGTATATTAGACTATTTTCATCTACTACAATTTAAGTGTAAAACTATGGAAAATATTTCTAAAAATCAGAGACGCTATCTGTTTCATTTTCTAGACAAAAAAAGTTGGTTTATGATTTTCAATGAATGTCACACAAAGTTTCTGCAAAATTATTTTGAATGATTACAAAATGTTAGAAATACCAATGTTTAATTTTTTTTTTTGGAAAAGTATAGAATTTAATATCTGAACTAATAATCCCTTATTTTAAGCTTCAAACATGGGAAAACTTAGTTAAAAATAATTTTTCCCCAACTATTGAAATACTTTTATCATTATAAAAATTTATTTTTGGATACATCATTGCATTTATCTTTTAATATGTGTTTTGATTTTTGATAATTATATTTGTGAAAGGTAAATTGAATAGTATGTATATTCATATTTTTGCATGACTTTATTTCATAGACAATTTTGTCAAAATTCAAAATGAGTACATTATTACAATACCTTTTGGTGAAATTCTCCCATTAACAGAAGTAAAAAATTAAGTAGACGCTATTTACATATCTTATTTTCTATGTTAAGTTGAAAAATTTTAGGTAAATTTTAAACTAAATACGAATACATCATAATTTTTGCTGAAAGAAAATAGTGATCACTAGCAAAGAATTTTATTATTTTAAAGCTTACAAATTTTTGTGAAAAACATAAAACTAGAAGTCAATTTCTAACTTAACGATTGAATTGAAAAGGTTATTCATATTTTAGTCTGAAGTTTTATTAGAGTTGGAATAACTGCATAGCCTACTAGGATTTAATTGACTAAAGTGGATCAACGATAATAGCCAACATGTATGCATGTTAAATACTTTATAATTATGGAGTTGTAAAGCAATTAAAGATTTGGGATAAATAAAGAAACTAAAATAGGGATTTGGTCGTAGTTTCAATCAATAATCACGGTGGGAAGGTAGGACATCAAAGATATTTTTCTAAATAATAAACAGTGAATACCAATTTGTATTTTCCTACCCTAAGGTAAGTTTTTCGACCCAAATATGATTGGAAAAACCAAAATTTAGCATGAGAATGTTTGGAGGATGTTATTTTAAGAACTAATTTGAATAAATTGAAAGCGCAATCAATATATTCTATTATACAAAAGAATGCTATAGTGATAAAAATTTCCTTGGTTTGCCTATCTATAATAAGAAGCTTACTAAGAGCATCTCCAGCAACGTTACGGATCGTAACATTACGATCCGTAACATTCAGGGGAATACCTTTGATATTAACCAACAACGGCAAGCCGATTTTATCGGCTCGCGACCTCCCCGCACCTATAAAGGAATGGCGCGAGAGGAAAACTCCCCACTCCCCTTTCTAATTTCCTCTTCTTTTTTAATTCGTTATGACGCCGGGATGCCGCCACGCATAACGAAGATGGGGTGACGCTTTGTTCAACGTATGCCAGACGACGCGATGGAGAGACACATTGTTCCACGTATGCCAGACGACGAATCTGGTCCAGCTCACCTTCCTCCACCTGCGGGGACGACGATTGAGGACATACGGATCCTCCATGAGTTGCCAGAGGGATTCACTCACTGATCGTTTACCGTGATGGCCACCGTTCCGATATTAATTTTAATTTTTTTAACATTTATAGTTATTGAATTGTTAAATAGTATGCCATGTTGGTTTTACGTTATAGTTTAGTGCATGCACGTTATATGTTTCAATAGTATGAACTGTTGGTTTTATAGTCATATAACTGTTATAATTTTAATAGACAGAGTACATCTACCTTCGTGGGAGTTGGGCGAAGTTTATTACACATGTCCTTGACATATTACCATTACATATTCGAGAGAGGCTACTAGTCAGTCAGTTCAGATGCTTTTTACATATTATACCTCCGCAGTCCTTTGATCGACCATTGATAGAGGCCTTATTAGAGAGATAGTGGCCTACGACACACACATTTCACTTTCCGGATTTTGAGCTGGATATCACCCCAGCCGATTTTTACATGCTTACGGGGATTGAGATTCGCCTTCCCGATAGAGTCACTTGTCCATTTGATGACCTGTATAAGTCACCCAATTCCTACCTGCAGTATTTTCCATATTTGTCAGCGGCTCATATAGCTAATGGTGATGTTTCTGTCACATATTTACTTGAGTATATTACAGCACGTATCGATGTAGTGGAACTCCATGACATAGTATACCGGGCTACCATTTTATACCTCCTTGGTTCGACATTCTTTTCGAACCAACGAAGTACGATTAGACTGGGATACCTAGCAGCACTAGCCGACTTAGTGCAGCTACATATGACTGATTAGGGCTCTGCCATATTGGGTTATCTATATGCCTCTCTTGACACCTACGCTTTTGTAGAGGTTCGGCAGATGTTCGGTTTTGTGGTACATGTTGTCGTGCTGGTACTACGAGTACACGACCAACATGCATCCACGCATACAGCCCACCGCCAGTCATGCTACCGAGACCTTTTTCCCATGCATGCATAGATGAGAGACTACTCAGGGAATTCGGCGTGCTCCTGCTGGCGTGATACATGACTTGATGGAGGCTCGTAGTCATTTGGATTTGAAGGAGAGGGGGGACATATTACAAGCACCTTGGACTTCTTACTGGATGTTACTTTCAGCGGATGGCCCACTACCTGATGCCCATCCATTAGCCATTGCATGTCACTTATCTCTTCGACGTGTCTTCTTATTCCCACTAGCCCACCTACCTATTTGGTACTTGGGAGATCGATGTTATTACCAGGGTCCCGGTCAGTTGCGCGTACCTGGAGATCCACCTCTGCCACTTGATATGTTTGGGTTGCAGCGTTCTATAGGGAGATAGTACGTGCAGGGTCTGAGACAGGCAGAATGGGTTGACACGACTGATTTTTACTTACCCGACGTAGAGTTTGGCCCATATTGGGTTCGGATAGCTCCTAGGCGGTACTTACTGCCGGATTATATGCGGGGTATGAACTTCGATCACATTGGTCCCCGATTGGTTAGTGGTAGAGTTCATCCTCCACCATTTACTTTTGACCCGATCCCTTCACAGATCTCCGACCCGCCTACGGATTTCGGTTTGGCCGATACACTTTAGGCATTTGATCTTAGTGGTGCACAGATTTTCCTGCCTATTATTTACCCAACTGCTGACATGGTACACGGTGTCCCTACTGTTGGATTATATCTTCTACATGAGGTAAAATTTGTACTTGTGAATTTACGTTGTATGTTATACGCTGTAGATTTTTTTTTATATGTTCTATATTTGCAGTTTTCACCCCGGTTAGACCAGCATAGGATACGTATTGCGACTATTCAAGAGATGGCCCTACAACATTCTCATTCCTTATATCAGGAGCACTAGGCGATAGTTCAGGGTTTGCAGGAGCAGATCGATGACTTACAGGCCAGGTTAACGGCAATAAGGGGTGGTGATATAGGAGCATCAAGTACCGTTGGAGGGTTATGCACTAGTGGAGGTTCAGGAGGCGGATTAGGTGGTAATCGCGGACTAGGAGGGAGTGGCGGATTAGGTGGTGATGGCGGTTCGGGAGGTGGGGGTGGAGGATTAGATGGTGAAGGCGGTTTGGGAGGTGGTAGTGACGAGGATGATTTTCCGTATTATGGCGCTGATGATAGCGGGGATGACATGGATTTGGATGGTGATGATGATGACGATGCAGATTTATCATGATGTAGATATGTGTATGTCGCGATGTATATCTATGTATGACTCGATGTATATATGTGTATGGCTCAATGTTTTCGACTTTATGTAATTTGTTCATGTTTGCTCGTTTCATATGTCACAACGGTGCATGTTGTACTATGATTGATTATCTACATTTTATGATATTCTATGTACTGGGTCCTTTGTTGTCTTTACTTTATGATGTTCTGTGTAATGTTAAACAATGTTTGATGGTTTATAAAATATAGTGTTTATTTGTATAAAATAAAGGATTTATATAAAATATAATGGGAACGACCCTCCTTTTTAACTCCTTCGTGTACTGAAATGTTCAAACTATATGGGGTAGTGGACGACCCTGGCTTTTTAATTCTAGTTAAACTATGTTTGAAATGTTTAGTAACAAAACGATGTTAGAAACAGGCAGGATTTATATTTTAATTATAAAACGAACTACAATGGAGCTGTAGTTCGTAATATAACGTTTTGCACTTCTATGGGTTGTATGGGATCTAATTTAAGTAGGATTTTCTCGAAACAAGACACGTTCGTATCTTATTGGCAATATTGTTCTACTAGAAGTGAAAAAAATGAGTTTTCATGTTATAGATTTTGTTTTACATCCAAATCAAAATTTCAAATAGTCGCCATGGAATTGGTTTATAAAATATAGTGTTTATTTATATAAAATAAAGGATTTATATAAAATATAATGGGGATGACCCTCCTTTTTAACTCCTTCGTGTACTGAAATGTTCAAACTATATGGGGTAGTGGACGACCTTGGCTTTTTAACTTTGATTAAACTATGTTTGAAATGTTTAATAATAAAACGACGTTTGAAACTGTCAGGATTTATAATTTAATCATAAACGAACTGCAGTGGTGCTGTAGTTAGTAATATAACGTTCTGGACTTCTATGGGTTGTACGGGATCCAATTTAAGTCGGATTTTCTTGAAACAAGACACGTTCGAATCTTGTTGGCAATATTTTTCTACTGGAAGTCAAAAAAAATGAGTTTTCATGCTGTGGATTTTGTTTTACGTCCAAATCAAAATTTCAAATAGTCGCCCTGGAATTTGGTTTATAAAATATAGTGTTTATTTATATAAAATAGAGGATTTATATAAAATATAATGGGGGCGACCCTCCTTTTTAACTCCTTCGTGTATTGAAATGTTCAAACTATATGGGGTAGTGGACGACCCTAGCTTTTTGACTCTAGTTTTCCCTATATATAGTGGTTTATCTGAAACTCGCATTCACAATTTATTTTCTTCCAGCCGTTAACTCCTTCTTCTTTTCCCATTTCAGCCTTCTACTTGATTAGGAAATAGTATAGCTGCCTTTTTGGAGCTTGTCGACACAGAGAAAAGAAAGTGTAGCCTCCACCATGGACAAATGGGAAAAAGACGATGAGGGGATAGCAAATCAAAGACCTGGAAAAGAAATGGTTGTTGCGTTGTCGAGCCACTTCGTTTGGGTGGATCCAACCTTGTGTGCCATTGTGGAGAAGAATCGACCGTCGTTGTTTTGAAAACCGAAAAAATGATGGTCGTCAATTTTTCGGTTGTGAACCCTACCTGAACCGCAAGGTTTTTCCTGATGAAATTGATTGTTGTTACTTTAGGAAGTGGATTGACCCTCCGATGTGCAAACGTGGAGTTCAATATGCACTGAAAGCGCAAGACGAAATACGCCGTTCGAACAAGAATGTTGCCGACGCAGCTAGAGTTAGATTTTTCCCATGTTTGTGGTAGGTGTGCGTGGAAACTATCTTATTGTTTATTATTATACTTTGAATTTGATGTTTATGTGTTCAGTTGTTGTAGTTCCTTCAATTGTACTTTGGCATTTCTTAATGTTGTAATTGTCTTTATTGCAAGCTTCTAAGTTATGTAATGCAAAATATTTATATTCCTGAAAGTCGAACATTGTCAATATATTACGCAAAGTCCAACGCACAAAATGTCTGTGATGGAGAACCTCCATTATGCACTAGTCACTATCACTGGAGCCATGACAGAGAATCTACACTATGCACTAGTTACTGTCCAATAAAGAAGCATTCAAACCAATAAAGGAGTGCTCTGTCCAATAAAGGTGCACTCTGTCCAATAAAGGAACACTCTGTTCAATAAAGGAGCACTTCTCCCAATAAAGAAACACTTTGTCCAATAAAGGAGAATTAGTACCAATAAAGGAGCACCATGTCGATAAAAACGGCTCTGTCCAATAAATGAACACTCTGTCCAATAAAGGAACACTCTGTCCAATAAATGAGCACACTCCACCCAATAAAGCTACCCACTTACCAAGACCACATACATTATATATAACAGAAACATTGCAATACATATCTTAAATCAAAACGTATTCACAAACATAAATGGGTTCCAGTTTTATGAAATGCGTGATGGCTTTTGATAGCGATTCGTAGGAAGATGAAATCATTCAAGAGCAAGCGGAAGAAATACAAGAAATACGGGACCTACACCGTGAAGCGTATGGTTCATCATCCATAACTAGAGGGGGATCGGTTGCTGGTAGGAGGTTTATACACCGAAATCATGCTAAATACCATAAGTCTTTGATGCAAGATTACTACGATGAAGATTGCACTTACGGGCCTGATATGTTTTGTAGAAGATATAGGACGCGCATAAATCTTTTTCTTTAGATATTAGCTGGTATTCAAGGTAACAATGCTTACTTTAAGTATAAAAAATGCATCGAAGACACAGCGGTTGACCGATGAACAGAAAATGACGGTCGCTATGAGAATGTTAGCTTATGGTACTCCAGCCGATGCTTTGGACGATGCATACTGCATAGCAGAGAGCATGGCACTTGAAACACTTGAAAATTTCTATCAAGCAATGGTGGACATCTACATAGAAGAATACTTACGGTCTCCAAACGAAGCAGATGTAGTGCGAATCAGAGTGATGCACGAAAGCAGAGGTTGGCCGGGAATGTTAGGAAGTCTGGACTGTATGCATTGGGAATGGAAGAATTGTCGTAAGGGATTACAAGGTGCGTACAACGACAAGGAAAGGCGACCAACCATCATTTTGGAAGCTATGGCATCGTAGGATCTATGGATATGGCATGCTTTCTTCGGAATCCCCGGTTCGAATAACAACTTAAATGTTATAGAAAGATCTCATCTATTCAATGATCTTGCTCAAGGCCAGGTACCTCCTTTAACATTTACCCTATGCCAAAATACTTACGACCAAGGCTATTACTTAGGTGACGGCATTTACCCGAAATGGAGCACCCTTGTTAAAACATGTCCAAATCCATTGACTCCTAAATAAGTCAAATTTGCGGCGATGTAGGAGGCACAAAGGAAAGATGTAGAACGAGAGTTTGGTGTTTTACAATCTAGATTTGCAATGATAAGTAATCCATCTCGGTTGTGGTCTAGGAAAAAGACGTATAAAATCATGTTTGCCTGCATCGTTCTACACAACATGATTATAGAAGATGGAAGAGATATGGATGAAGAGCAACGTCACTACGAATATGAGGATGCTTCGCAACCACCCCAAGTATTCCGACAAAACCGACCACTAACAGAGGAGGACTTCAACATTCATTTGAACCATCAGGTTATGTTTTGTAACACCCCACGTCCATTAATGTCACTCTCAAAGGGAATGCATTAACTTTCATGGTGTATTATTGACGTATAGAACAGAATATAATAAGACAGATACATATATTGATACTTGAAAATTTTAAAACAACTTTTATTGCAGCGGAGAAATAGTTTGATTACAACAACATCATAAACCAACAGTAAAACCAAGTACACTTAGTATCCATCTTGACAAATTGTTTTCTGAGTACATAAAGTAAAAAGCATAACCCCAACATAAGTAGCCATAAAAGAGATGAGTTGAACTTTACTTTCAGCAATCCAAGCACTTCCAAAAGAGAGAGAAAGATCCAAATCAAGCTCCACTAGCACTAGTCCTACCCTGAGAACCTTGGGGGAGGAAGGAAGAAAAGAGGCGAAAATAAAGGGGGTCAGACATAAAGTCTGGCGAGTCCAATAACTTTAAAAATATAATTATTAAAGTAATTAGGATAAGGTAGAAACTGGTAAAATAGGGAATGACTGTGAAACAAGTGGGCAAGACAAAAAAAACTAGAGGAATATTCTGGCATTAATCTCGCTCCTAATCACTATAGGATAATTACTATAATCCAACACTACTAGTCACCCTAAAAGTTGATCCCGCCTACTGAACATAATAGTCATAATGGTAGTTTCGTGTACCCCTAGCTTTCTTCATAGGTGCCGCCTGCCCCTATCTCCACTAGTTGTACCCACTACCCCCATGCAATCGGCTCCCTAACTCATAGATACCCGTGCTGGTCCCAAAGTGGGGTGTATCACTCCCCAAAGTGGCAACCTGATATCACTAAAGATGCACGGTTTATATCTACACGATGCAACAACGTCTTATCTACCAGCCCAGGTCCACGCACGCACATGACCCCATTGGACTTGCGTTGCCACCGCTAACCCGTTTTGACCTCTTACAATCAAACTCGGTAAGCGTGTCCCGTCCTCGATCTAACTCGAGCTCACAAAGTTACTTAATGGGTTACTGGTTTGAAAAGGGTCCCCCATGCTTGACACAAGCTTTCCACCTATGCTTGGTCCCTACTAAGATTTCCCACTTAAGCCCTTCTTATTCATGCCTTCTTACATGTTTCGATTTGGCTAAGTGTTTCTAATCGTATTTCACATGTCACCCATGTCACCCACTTAACCCCCATGTCCCACCACATGTTTATCTTGGTTAAGTGTTACTTAATTCATTATAATCGTAACCTTGTAAGACCTCCCACATTAGACTACCATTTGCGGTTGCTGGATTTGCCGGGCGGGTCCAGGCAGTCTAATACCGCAAATGTGTCTAACCTCGTGCCTTTACAATTGTTACGCATTTAATTTATGCCTTCGACCTCTCACATTAGACTACAGTTTGTGGTTGCTGGATTTGTCGAGCGGGTCCGGGCAGTCTTACACCACAAACGAGTCTAACCTCGTGTCTTAGGCGTTTATTATTACACATAACTATTTCACCCCAATATGAATTAATTATCCCCATTCAAATTGTCAATAATTTCCAAATTAACTATGTCCATAATTGTCACCTAAATTATGTCCATACTTTTTAGGTATATAAATTATACCAATTAATGTCTCAATTTAATTATATGCCTTTAAAGCTATTTTATGCCAATTCACAATTTGCATAATTAATATTTTCCCATTGCCCCCACGCTATTCGTACGTTCTAATATGAAATATGTTAGACAAGCAAATAGTCTAACTTATAAAAAGAAAGGAAACATCACAACTTGCATAACACATAGAATAGATCTAATTTGCAAATAAGAATTATAACATAAATTTGCATAGCCAATAACTTGCATAGGCAATGGACAAATAGAACATAAATTTGTATAAACTACCATGGATCTAAATATAGATCTAAACATGAAATTGTGAACTTGCATATATGAATTATGGGTCTCACCTAAACTTGCATATGTGAATATAATTTTCACCTAAAAATGTGAATATAGTTTTCACCTAAACTTGCATATGGATTCCTACAACTTGCATATTAATTTATCACATGTTTTTGCATATAAACTAGCATATGTATATACTTGATTCACATATAAACTTGTGTATAATTCGCATACAGACTTGCATAAGATTTACATACAAACTAGCTTATGATTTAACATCCCAAACTTGCATAAGATTCACATACGAACTAGCATATGTAAAAAAAAAACAGACTTGCATAAGATTCACAAACAAACTAGCATATGATTTAACATCCCAAACTTGCATATAAACTAATGTCATAAAATGAATCAAGTTAAACATATGTGATTGGACGTATGAAATAGATCTACCAACATAAGATAACAAAACCGTCACACGTTCAGCAACAGACGATAACAAAGTTAAATAACATCACATGATTCAACAGACATGTTAAAGAAGAGAGTAATTCATTCGTCGTTTGTATTTGAATTCTGATTTGCCAATCCCTAAGCTTTAGGAAGAAGAACTACTCTAGCAGCAGCATGGTGGCCAAGGGACTAATTTAGTTTAGGTTTAGGGTTTGAGTCTATGCGTGCTTATATAGAAGTTTAAATCAACCTAAGCCGTTAGATTATCATAGGAGCAATCCCAACCGTCCAGACTAGATAGAGTTATCTAGAATTGCCACCTCTGCCCTAGTGACTCAGCAACAGGTCAGGTAAGACTCAGCAACAAGTCAGGATCGTCAAATCTCAGATCTGCCCCGGGGGGTTGGTCGACCCCCAGGTCGACCTGTATAGGGGAGGTCGACCCCCTGGTCGACCTGGTCTTAGGCGGGAGAAATCCCGCCCAGCCCACTTCCCTGTTTGAATTTTGAATTTCAAATTTCAAATTTTTATTCTGAACTGTTTTAATTTATATAAAATTCCTGAAACTTCTGAGGGCCATAACTTCCTCATACGAAGTCCGATTTACGAAAACTTGGACTCTATTTCAAGCAGAATTTCGAGACGAACGCAATGGCGTAACCCATTTCCCTTAATTATCACTTTAACAATTAAGTATTCTTAAATTCGTTCTTTTAATAGTCACAGAAAATTCAGGGTGTTACATTCTCCCCTCCTTAAAGGATTTCGCCCCCGAAATCTCCAAGTTAAGAAGAATGTATATCCTAACATCCAATCATCCATCTACTCAACCATCAAACACAGGCATCCATTATCCTTACAAGATTTCTAATGCCGTATGAACATATGCAAAAAGTGTGTGTATATGTTCCTTATCCAATACAAAATCAGGCGGTCCACCGATTCAGTTGACCTCCTTAATGCAAATTATGTTAGTGTCATGCGTCCATTATGTATGCGAAAGAATACTAATGATACATATTACTTCTACATGTGTGCACAACCATTCATCAAAATGTAGCATCCATATGATAACAGTACAACCATTATACATCCATTAATTTAAATATGCACACACATTTATATGCAATATGAAAGTGACTGAGCCGATCTAGTGCCTAATGTGTGTGTACATGCATCCACGAGCAACCACTAGCAATCACTTGCAACAACTCGCAACCATCAATCATAACATGTTTCAAATACATGTTCACATCCATTGGTTTCTACCTAAGGATAAAGAATAGGACCGAGGAGATATACTTAAAGATAGATATAAGCTTAAATATACTTCTGGAAAAAGAGATCAAGGAGGTACCCTCAAAAAGAAAAGGGTAGGCTGCGCATATTTTTCTCTCAGTTTCCCGAGTCGCGTCTTCCTCAGCGTCACTCCATTGAACTTTAACAAGCTTGACTTCACGGTTGCGTAGCTTTTTGACTTCCGTTCCCAAGATACGAGTTGGAACTCTTCTCACAGTCGCTTCTCGTTCCACTTCTACTTCCTCTAGTATACTTGGCTCCACCACTTCCACAGACTCATGTAAGCACTTTCGTAGTTGAGAAACATGAAAAACATTATGAACTCCAGCCAGTCTTTCGGGTAGCTCCACTCTGTAAGCCATCGTCCCAATCCTTTCAATGATAGGAAATGGTCCTACAAATCTTGGTGCTAGCTTTCCTACGGACCCAAAGCGAATGACATTCCTCAAAGGAGATACTTTAAGGAACACCCTATCTCCAACTTCAAACTCAAGGTCGGTCCATCTTTTGTCTGCGTAGGACTTCTGTCTATCTTGTGCAGCCTTCATCCATCTTCTTATCAAGTCCACCTTTTCTGAGGTTTCTCCAATCATGTCTGGCCCAAGTACGAGCTTGTCTATAGACTTCCACCAACAAGTTGGTGATTGGCATGGTCTTCCATATAAAGCTTTGAAGGGCGCCATGCCTATGGTGGCTTGGTAGCTATTGTTGTAAGCGAATTCCACCAAAGGAAGATGATCTTCCCATGTCCCTTCAAAGTCAAGAATGCACAATCTCAAGAGGTCTTCCAATACTCTGTTCACCCTTTTCGTCTGACCATCGGTTTGGGGGTGATAGGCCGTGCTTAAGCATAATTGTGTGCCTACAGCCTCTTGCAAACTCTTCCAAAACTCACTCGTAAAAATAGGATCTCGATCACTCACTATGCTGGAGGGTATCCCATGGAGTCGAACTATCACTTTAAGATAAATGGATGCTAGGGACGAGGCAGTCCTTCTACTTTTAACAGGTATAAAGTGAGCGCTTTTAGTGAGCCTGTCCACTATTACCCAAATACTGGTATTGCCCCTTCGTGACCTAGGCAACCCATCAACAACATCCATCAGAATGCTATCCTACTTCCACTGTGGGACCTCTAGAGGATGAAGCAGACCACCAGGCTTCTTCTGCTCCGCTTTGACTTGCTGGCATATCAAGCACTTAGCGATGAACTCGGCTACATCCTTCTTCATGCCATTCCAAAAGAAAATCCTTTTTATATCTTTATACATCTTGTCTCCGCCTGGGTGTATGGTCAGCTTAGAATGGTGTGCTTCTTCGAGAACTGCCTTCACTAAATCCCTTGCTTGTGGGACGCATAGCCTTCATCCCGTCTCAACCAGCCCTTATTATCGATGGAGTATCTATTGAGGTGACTAGAAGTCTCACCCCTAACTAGTTTATCCATCACATCAACTAGCTGAGGGTCTTCTCGTTGCGCGGTTCCTATTGAGTCCAAACGAGTAGGCCGCACCTCTAGCGATGCTAACAGACCAGACACAATTTCAGAGGAGGGTCTAAAGTTAAAGTTTTTTATGTACTCCAAGCTTTTCCTTTCTACAAAGAGAGGACTCAAGGTCAGCTTCTTCCTACTTAAGGCGTCTGCTATCACATTACCCTTGCCAGGGGTATAGGAAATCTCAAAATCATATGAGGCCAGAAATTCCATCCACCTTTGTTGTCTTAAGTTAAGGTCTTTTTGTGAGAAAAGGTATTTTAATGATTTATGGTCAGTAAACAATTCAAACCTTTCTCCTAGTAGGTAATGACGCCATTACTTTAGAGCAAAAACAATGGCAGCTAGCTCCAAATCATGAGTTGGGTAGTTCTTCTCATGTACCTTCAATTGCCTTCCCCCATAACAAACTACCTTGCCTTCTTGCATCAAGACAACACCCAACCCTGTACTGCATGCATCTGTGTATACGGTAAACATTTTGCTCCCATCAGGCAATGTCAGAACTGGGGCTGTTGTTAGAGCCGTTTTAAAACGTTGGAAAGCAATATCGCAATCCAAATCCCAAGAGAAAGTTAGTTTCTTCTTTGACAATCTTGTGAGTGGGGCTGAGATTTTCGCAAAGTCTTTAATGAACTTTCGGTAAAAGCCCGCTAGCCCGAGAAAGCTTCGGACTTCGGTTGCATTTCGGGGAACCTTTCAATCTTGCACCGCAACTACTTTTGCGGGGTCCACAGCTAACCCCTCTTTGGACACCACATGTCCAAGAAACCTCACTTCTTCTCTCCAGAAATGGCATTTGGAGAATTTGGCTTTCAGCTGATGTGTACGAAGAGTATCCATGACTTCCCTTAAGTGCAAAGCATGCTCTTCTTCATTGTTCGAGAAAATCAAAATGTCGTCTATGAAGACCACCGCAAACTTATTAAGGAACTCCCTAAACACCCTGCTCATCAAGTCAACGAAATAAGCGGGTGCGTTTGTTAAGCCGAAAGGCATGACAAGCCATTCGAAGAAACCATCCGGGGTTCTGAACGCGGTCTTATCAATGCTGTCTTCAGCCACCCTTAGCTGATGAAACCCGGTAGCCAAATCTAGTTGGAAGAAAACCGGCGCACCTACAAGTTGATCAAACAAGTCATCTACTCTTGGAAGTGGGTGCCTATTTTTCTTGGTCAGCTTGTTTAGCTCCCTATAATCAACGCATAGGCGAAGTGAAACATCCGCTTTGGTTGCGAATACTACTGGAGCACCCCATTCATAAATACTCCGCCTTATAAACCCTTTTTCGAGCAACACTTTGACTTGCTTACTGAGCTCTTTTCTCTCCCTTGGAGCCATGTGTCTAACGGGTAGAGTTAAGGGTTTCGCATTATCAACAAGGTATATGCGGAAGTCTATCTCCCGCTTCGGAGGTAAGCCCTTCACCTCTTCAAATGCATCTGAATATTCACGGACTACTCTAACAGACTGCAAGTTTTCAACAGATGCATCAAGAGATTCTAGGTAGCTAAGCATAACAGAATGTATGGGATTACAAGAGATTTCGAAAGTGTTACTAAGGCGAGTCATAAGTCTAACCACTCTCTTTTCACAATCGAGGATGGCACAATTACTGGATAACCAATCCATACCTAGAATCAACTCATAGCCTGTGAAACCAAGAACGAAGGCGTTGCATTCAAACTCAACGCTCAAGATAAACACTCTCAAATCCTGACAAATCATTGAAAGATGAGCCGAACCACCAATAGGATTTGAGACTATTATGGGATCTGTAACTAGACTAGTATTTAGGTGCAGTGTTTTAACTAACGAAGCAGACACAAACGAGTGCGAAGCACCAGAATCAAACAAAGTGCGAACAGGATGATCAAACAGAAAAACCAAACTTTCAACAGAAATGTTTCTACCTCTCTCCTGTCCTGGTGCCATGAGATCATGAACCTGCCCTCTTGCCTACCCTGGTTCCATAAGAGCCTGAACCTGCCCTCCAGAAGTAGACCCTGTCCACTGCCCTTGCCTTCTCGGGCGGTCTTTAATCAGATGTCCTTCCTCACCACAGTTGAAGCAGCCAGTCTTCTTCTTCTTTCTACAATCCTTGCTCAGATGGCCTGGTGTTCCATAATTAAAGCACCTTTTCTTTCCTTTTCTATTGTTATCCTTACCACCTTTCTTAGGTTGCTGCTGTGACTTCTTTTGATCCCCTTTCTTTTCCGGTGCCTTATTAGCATTAGCGCCTTTCTCCTCTTCATGCTTAAGCGCCATGCCAACTAGTTTCTCAAAGGTAGCCCCCATAGGAATGTGGGTCATAGCCAACCCATGTAGCGACACATTCAAACCTTTAACGAATCTCAAGGCCTTCTTTTCAGGTGTGTTCACCAAGTCTAAGCCAAATCTCGCCAACTGATTGAACTTGTTGACGTACTCCTTTACTGATAAATTCCCCTGCTTCAATGCCAAGAACCTCTCCATGTATAAATTCTCTTCTCGAACCTATTCCTGAAATCCATCCACGTCTCTACTGGACGCTCTTCATTCATGACCTCCTACCAAAACGAGGCTTCGTCCTTCATTAACCAAGCAGCTAATTGGACCATCCTTCCATCTTCTATCTCGAAGATACCAAACAAATCTTGCACCTCCTTAAGCCAATTTCGAGCTTCAACAAATGTCTCTGATCTGTGAAAAGGTTTCCCGCCCATTGCCCGAAAGTCTGTGCATATCTTCGAAAAAGTATCAACGCGGGGAGGGGGATGAGGAGGAGCGGCTGCAGCTGAGGGAGGAGGAATGTCTGCTGGGCCTGTGGCGGTGGCCCTAGCCTCCAGATACCTTCTGAACTAGGTTGGTATCGGTATCCCCTCGAGTATCTCAGGTAACCCAGACATGCTGAAAAGAAAAAGGAAGAGATTCAATACGGAGAATCCAAAGAAAGATATATGGCTCTTGGGGGTTATATTTTTAAAACAAACTTTTCTCTTGAAAATACTCTCCTTAAAACATATTTTTGAAAGTATTTTTTTTATAAAATGCTTTTGAAAAACAGTTTTTCAAAATCTCTTATCTGTTCTTGTAACCTTCAGGTCCCAGGATCGAAAACTGGCTACCACGTGTAACACCCCACGTCCATTAATTTCACTCTCAAAGGGAATGCATTAACTTTCATGGAGTATTATTGATGTATAGAACAGAATATAACAAGACAGATACATATATTAATACTTGAAAATTTTAAAACAACTTTTATTGCAGCGGAGAAATAGTTTGATTACAACAACATCATAAACCAACTGTAAAACCAAGTACACTTAGTATCCATCTTGACAAATTGTTTTCTGAGTACATAAAGTAAAAAAGCATAACCCAACATAAGTAGCCGTAAAAGAGATGAGCTGAACTTTACTTTCAGCAATCCAAGCACTTCCAAAAGAGAGAGAAAGATCCAAATCAAGCTCCACTAGCACTAGTCCCACTCTGAGAACCTTGGGGGGGGGGGGAGGAAGAAAAGAGGCGAAGACAAAGGGAGTAAGACATAAAGTCTGGCGAGTCCAATAACTGTAACAATATAACTATCAAAGTAATTAGGATAAGGTATAAACTGGTAAAACAAGGAATGACTGTGAAACAAGTGGGCAAGACCAAACAAACTAGAGGAATATTCTGGCGTTAATCTCGCTCCTAATCACTATAGGATAATTACTATACTGCACTATTACTAGTCACCATAAAAGTTGATCCCGCTTACTGAACATAATAATCATAATGGTAGTTTCGTATACCCCTAGCTGTCTTCATAGGTGTCGTCTACCCCTATCTCCACTAGTTGTACCTACTACCCCCATGCGATCGGCTCCCTAACTCGTAGATACCCGTGTTGGTCCCACAGTGGGGTGTATCACTCCCCAAAGTGGCAACCCGATACCACTAAAGATGCACGCCTTATATCTACACGATGCAACAACGTCTTATCTACCAGCCCGGGCCCACGCACGCACATGACCCCGTTGGACTTGCATTGCCACCGCTAACCCGTTTTGACCTCTTATAATCAAACTCAGTAAGCGTGTCATTTGATCAACCCGTTTTGACCTCTTATAATCATAATGGTATGCGATCATGTTATAACCAGTTTATTGGGACATATACTTTCACCGGCTCATAATAACATAATGAGAAGCATTTCTCGAATGGAGATATGATACGAAACTTCATGTTAAAAGGGTCGATTTGTCCACCAACGACATTTGATCCAATGCTCCAAAAGGATTTCGTCTCCTCACATTAATTCCATCCCTCTCCTACCATATTTAGAGTTTCATGACTACTTTCTTTCGAGATTTAAAATAGTTTTTTTAAGGCAATTTTTAATTTATTTTCATCCCCATGATGGGGGTGGAAAATCCCAAATCTCTTTGGAGTCCTTTCGTTGCATCTAAGAGTTTAATTTATTACTATTTCATTTTAACATCTCCTATTTTACAGTTGGCACTGGAATTTTCAATACTAGGGATTTTTGTAGGCTTAGGGTGTATTCCAGTTTCCTTATTTGTACACTATTAACTCTTAAGCCATATGCAATACTGCATGCATGCATGTTTACAGTATATTGAGTGAAATGTTGCTGATTTTCAGTTACAAAAAATAATTGTAACTTCTTCTGGGTTTGGTGATATAAACTGTTGCACTTTCTTGCTATAGAAACATATTTCAATATCAATAGTTCACTATGTTTCTTAATATTGATCAACTTTTTCTTATGGGTATTTGCTCTTTTTATGTTTGGTAGTCAAGATTTTTCTGTTAGGTACCGTTGTGTATATCATTGAAGTTGGACTTTGATTTTTTTCTTTCTTTCTTATTTTGTGTCCTTATAACATATTATGTCAATCTCTGTCTAATTATATGTCTTTGCTGCTTTATATTAGAATCCTTATGAAATGATTTGAGTAAGCTCTATTTTTTTTAGTTTGTGCCGGTGGTGAATACGTTTACTGCAACTACAATGAGACAATGCTATTTTTTGAGAATAAAAGCATTCTTCGGTTGGTTGTTCACAAACTGAACTCCTCGGTAAGTAATGATAGTGATACCATGCATAAATTATACGTATTGTTACTCTTTATCAAGATAGCTGCTATAGGATATGTAAATAATAGTACAATGTGATTTGTGATTTATATAATCATAAATCAACAATATTGGTTTTATGCTACAGATCAGTCTTATTTTAAATGCTTTCGGACTATTGGTACTTTGACAGTTATGGTCTTTATTTGTTTTCCGTGTGCTGGTTGAATATGTTTTTAAAGTATTGGAGTGTTAAAGTCATATGTTAAATAAAACTGGAATGTTTCGTCTCAGTGTTTTTTGTTACTTTTACATTATGCTTTTCCAACCAAGCCATTTAGATTAAATTGTAATTGATCACTTTAATTTATGTTATTTGTTAGTTAGCATTTTCCAGTTCTTATGGTTTATCTTATATTGCAATTATAGTGTTTTACTATCATCATGGTTGACGGAATCACGCTGTTTGATATTCTGGCGGGGACAATTTTTATACTGACGCTGCGAAGCTATTACTAATTTCCTGATTTCTCCTTCAACCAAGGTATTTTTTTTCTATCCTTTATGTTTACTCTTTGAGGGCTCACATGATTAGTTTTTATGCATAAAATCTTTGAAATTGGTCAAAAATAACCATGATGCTAAACCAGAATTTTGTATGGTTTCAAATAACAAATTAATTGTATTGAGTAGTCAGTGAATCTTTGTTGATAAAACTTTCTATGCTTGGCTATTGATCAGTTTATTGTGGAATTAACAATCACTACTTTCTTATCGTTACATCATGCGGTAATCTTGGAAAACATCATTAATCACTTTAATTGTTATTTATAGACATTTATTTAGTGCCACCCAGTAATATTCATCTTTGGCATCCATTTTGAGTACTTTAATAGTATATCTGGATAATATGGGGATTTTTATTGCTTGCATCTTATTATTTTTACATTTTGATACGAGAATGAGAAAACCTTAGCTAACTAATAATTACCTTAAAATATTTTTACTACAACACAAATCAATAGATTGCAAAGCTTGGTGGAAAGAAAATCGCCGAAGATTGACATGCGTACGCTAAAATTTTATTTCTTTTGTTTTTTTTAAGTATATTACGTAAACTAGAGGACCGACAATCGATAGAATTGCAAAAATACTATATTGTTATACTTTTCCAGCTACCTTTAATGAACGTTGCTTGAAAAATAATTCGATTTGTTATCTTCAAGTAAACTATTAGTTAAAATAATTCGTTTGACTTCTGTCTATTGGATTGCAAGCAAGTACTGATACTTCTTTTTGGTTGTATAAAGCAAAGAAAGTATTAAAATTCTTTGAAAATATTTCGTAAAGATCAAGGGTACACACTTTTATGAATCATAAACATAAGAAAAACGCGGTGTTTGGAAGCTTTCTAAATACATCTCGAATATTAGTTGCAAAGAATGTGCAAAAGCATAATCCACCTCTTTTGAATACCTGCATGCTTGGTTTGAGTTATTTCAATTATAAATAAGTTGCATTTGTCTTATTTTTCAATTTAGATATGGCTCTCTATGAGGACTTAATTAGTCCATTGTTGTAAATTGACGTTAATTTCTTACCTAGCCTACGACCCAAAAATGTTTTAGATTATTAGCAATCAAATAGTCAAGGAGATTTGTTTTATCTTTTCGCCTAACTAATGGATTTAATTATTTGCACACTTCTGTCATATACATCCATGTTAATAAAACTATGAAAGTAGTTTTTATTTTTCTTATATTATCTTTAGATGGAATCGCAAAACTTTAATTTTGTGTAATTAAGCAGAATCTGTTTAATTTCCAAATTTCATGGAGCATATGCTTAGTTTGCATGATATGAAGTAAATTCAAGAGCTAAAATAATGTTAAATAAATAATAAAAATTTGATAAAACGCAGAGAGGTTTACTTTCTTCATGCATTTGCCCCAGTTATTTCCAACTACTCTTTTGAATATGTGGTATTTAAGTAATTTGGCCAAAAACATTGGGTAGATATAACATTCTACATTGCAATATTCTGTATATTGTGGTCGATCATTTTTTATGGATAGATTTTTGGAATTTTTGAAGGAGATTTCTTCTCAGCCATTCTCATATTTATTGGCTGTGTATTCTCTTTGATAATAAATCTGGTAGATATACTAGCAAATTGGTTCAAAGAATTAAATATTGAACTGTACACCTTGCAAATAATGTAAAGAATAAACTACCTAAGATGACATATCAATTTTTATGCATTGGAAAAGTACAATTATTGCTATGATGTAATTATGTAACTAAAATTGCAAAATTTACATTTTTCTAATAGGTGTTTGTTTACTTCATAGTGCTCGGCATAAAATGGATGACTTCCTGCGAGCAGGATCATACACACACACACATACATATAAGGTTTGCATCATGTTGATCTATGTATGAAAATCATTACGGAAATGATGTGCAAGACAATACTAATATTTGTGATGGAGAGTATATGCAAGAGAATAATTCCCACATGGATCATTCTTCTGTGGAGAATGGTCTAAGCAAAACATATGATCTGAACATAATTTTCATACAACCACAATTAGACAAGTGGCACTCAAATTTATGCTTCCCCGTGCTGCTCAACTGGTTTCTTTACTTCTCACATTGGACAGACAATCTGATCTGAATCCCTAATAATCAAATTAATTAAAATCAAGCCCTCCAAATCTGAATTCCTTATGTTAACTGCTATGGACCATGGCTACCATCCAAATTTTCATTTGACTGGTTATCGACATCTCTACTTATTCATCAGTTCTTAGGAATACTTACTGAAACAGCTGATTCTCTTGATAATTTAGTTCTCTCCTTCAAATTAAGAATGTAGATCGGTGGATTATTATGTGGCTCTTGAAGGTCGATTTCACATTAGGTAAGCCACTTGCCGTATGTGTAATTTAAACTTCAATGGAACTTACTAATTTCTTTTTTATTCCGTTGTGTCACTTGTGTGAAATTTGGGAGTTTACTTATTTCGAACCATAAATTCTGAAACTAAACTATAACTTTCGGAACTTTCTAAATTATTGTAGCAGCCATAATAGTAAGCGGCTGCTGCTAAAGTTTTAGATATGGAGTTTTGGTGTATCGTAGTGTGGGTGGAGTATAGGGTATACATATATGTATACTGACAAGTAACAATGGATCATGCCTGTATGGAACTCTCGCATACAAGGCCTACTTTCCTTGAATTACACAATCTGGTACTTAACAACATTCCATGGATGCTTAATTATCAATTTGCTTCTAATGTGAATTGCTGATAAAGCTCATATCTTACTACTTATGAAAAATAATGGTAAGGAGAAAAAATTCATGCATGGTTTTTACGAATATTAATCCTTATTCTTTATAGGGGATATATGTATGTCTTGAATATCACGTGCCGACGGTAACTTTTTTGTAATGCTATTAAACCAAGGGTATATATATTTATTACTGGAACATGAAAATCTGAGTACAATATACATTTAGACAATGGTAGGGACCCACCAAGTAAAAATTCAAAAATGCAATGAGCAACATTCTTGATTGTTCATATTACTACAAAATGAATTATAGAAATTGTTACTGGCCTTGCTTGGAAAGCCAACCATTATTCAATGTATTTTTCTATTTGTTGCCGAATTTCGAACTTGCTTGGATTTCTAGTCAAAACATAAGTGTTGCTCTTAGTTTTTGATATATTTGTATTTGGTGGGATGATAATGCTCAAGGCAAAACATGCTCATCTTAAAAATTGATGTTATAAAAGCTGAACTTTAAAGGTTATTTGGTTTAAACCATGCCAACAATCAATAAATCATAATTTCTTTGTGCCAATATATCTTATTTGCATACACATACATATATGTGGATATACACACACATATATGTATGCATATACCCATATATGCATGTGTGCACACATATGTATATATGTGTGTATGACAAATGTTCCATTGCACCTCTAAGTGCCCTCTGATTTTAACCACATAACCCTATTTCTCTCTCCTACTCGTCTATTAAATGTAAACAAATGGTTGTGGTTCGGGTGTAAAAAAAGCGCTTTAAAATAATGGTGCCATAGAACTTCACCAAATTCCTTTGTTTTAATGGATTAAGCAAACAACAGGATAAAGAATGCTTTTGATCTAATAATAACATAGACATCAATGGATCGGAATTCAGAGCTGTCCAAGTAAAGAGCTAATTCTGTTAGTTTTCTATTCACGGTGGTTTAACATACAACCTCTCTCAACTCCAACTGCTTATCCCACGTTACTAATTTGCTCTCTACTCCTATGATTCATCATTTATCTTCTTTCTTCATGAATCAGTCTTCATCTCTCTCCTCAAAACTAATCTTCGTATTTCATTCAGTTACATCCACCCAAATTGGGAAGGGGGTGCAGCTGCTCTTCATTTCAGATCCCTATGTATTCTATTCTTTGTTACCATAATATTAAACTTTAGGTAAAAAATAATGTAATAATCATTTCGTGATTTCCATCTTTATGTACTAGATCGTTATCTCAACTCTGCTTTCTATATAATATAATTTTTGAATGTTGAATTGCTGGATCTCAAAATTATTTCCCAAAATTTGAATTTTTTTTGGGGCCTTCGACTGCATATATGAATAATGCAGTTCTTTTAACCATTAGAAAATGTTTCAGAATAATCCTATCCTCTTTTTACTTCATGCAATGATTGTTTTCTCTTCAGTGGAATTATTTTGCTATCATTTAATTCATAAAATATGTGGAAAACCATTCATGCTTTCAACAAACACCTATTAGAAAAATGTATATGTGGTATATGATGCTTGATCAAACTTTGACAATGTGTTTTGTACCCTTTGTTGATACTTTAGAGAAGTACATGCTGATCTATTAGCTTACACAAATGATATATATACTATGAAGTCAAACCCCTCATTACTACTAATGTTTACATTTAAGATTTCCAAGGCAAAAGGATTCTGTTTCACTAAAATTTCCAAGTGCCATCTCATCTACAATCTATGAGTATGCTGATTGCATTGGAAGAATACATTTTTTTCCTATTAATTACTTGGCATTTTCAATACCATTCGTAGTAATTGTTTCCATTTTTATCCACTTCTATGATTTTCTTTTTAGATTGAAATATATTTAGAGTCTTACTCCATGACAGATTTGTAGCTTACTCTGATAGCCAATGTAATGCATACATGTTTATACTAGAATCGCTGAGCAAAATTATAATTATGACCTTTTATAGGATGGAAGACAATTAAAGGAGTGTTACAAATGCTATTGACGATAAAAGGCTACAGCCCGGAGCTGGAAATTTTTGCAACCATTACATGCCTTGAATTAAAGTAAATAGTTGGAGCACATGAACCAGTCTATAGTTGGTTTATGAGTGTTTTAATCTAACTAACTGTATTTATGTAATTGACATGTTTGTTGTAAGGGTTATATATTTTATTTTGGAACTGCAAATTGAAGTGTTAATTTGTCTAAATGGAGCAAATTGGCTTGGTAGAAATTTTTGCATGCGTTTTGTTGCAGCAATGTTGTCACTGATGTTAAGGCTTCCATTCCACTCGATGATAACGTAAGAAAATTACATTTAGGTGGTTGGAAAATGATGCATGTTAGAAATTCCAGTTTCTATTTTCATGTTGACTAAAATTTCAGTACAAATATATGAAAATTTAGTGGTAAATAATACTCCGGTTACAACAGTAAGAACAATTGATAATACAGTTTATACATCAATGATGGCAGTATATTGCTTTTTCTCCTTTGTAGTGGCGTTCTGATATATTATTTTTACATCTTTTTACTATGTTGATAGCCGTTTGGTTGATGATCCTACTATATTTGAACCAGATTTTTATGTGTTTTATTCACCTAAGTATGTCCATATAGTTAGATGAACAAATTATTTCTTCGACCACACAATTTTCAAAATGCTCTTCGATGTAAACAAATGATAACCGAAAAATTAATGGTGAAATTCACTTCAGAAATGTGCAGTAGAAATTCATCAGGACGGAAGAATCCAACGGGCTCTTCGAGCTACCACAATTTTTGATCGGTTGACGTAGCATTTTTGTAAACAAAAGGCCGGATGTTCAAATCTCACTATAACCACAAATCAAATATATTTTTAATTTAAAAATTTCAAGTATAAACAAGATTACAAGTTCAAATGTGATTATATAAAAAAAAACTTTGTGGTTATTTGTAATGAATTAAATACAAGGGTACGTTTGACTAAGGTTCCTATTACGTCTTGAAATATAAGAAAACTCCATCTTAAAATTTTATAAATTAGATCGTGGAAAAAAGGCAGAAGGACAAACTAAGCAAATTTTTTGGTGAGAAGTATGCAAAGTTTAGAATTTAGGGAGAATGACACATTTTAGTGTAAAAGGCGAAAGGATAGCGGGCCTCTGAATTCCACTTTTGCACTAAAATGTGTCATTCCACCTAAATTTCAAACTTTGCATGCTTTTCAAAAAAAATATTGTTAAGTTTGTCCTTTAACAAAAAATCCTCGGTTAGGTTCCTATTTTTCGAAAATCATCTAAAAATCAACATTTTTTTTTTTTTGGCAAAAAATCATAATTAAATTCAACACGTAATCATCATTGAATTCATGCATTAAAACTACAAAAATTTTTGCAAGCTTCAATATACTGCAACAAACAATACAATTATTTCCAATTGTTGCTGATTTTTCAGCAACATTTCCAATTATTTGCATCAAATGCAATACAATTACTGATATATCAGCAATTTATAGTAATAATTGCAGAATTTGCTTCAATTTTTCATCTTTCTTTTATTAATTTAGTTCAAGTAAAATGTACATGCTGATATATCAACAATTATATACAATACTTGCTGAATCAATAAGTATTTGTAAGCCTTCATCGCCTTTAACACAGTTTTTGATATGTTAGTAGTTATATATAATAGCTGCTGATATATAAGCAATAATTATTGATATATCAACAATAATTCACATTGCATCAATTTTTAACATAGTTGCTGATACATGAACAACTATATATGAATAATTACTTATATACCAGCAATTATTCATACAACTGTGAATAATTGCTGATACATTAGCAATTAATTATCCACTATAATTGCCGGTTTTATAGTTTTTTTTTCTTCAGATTACTCCTGTGAATATTTGCATTTTTTTTATACACCAACGCCAAAAAAATGATGAAAAACATGAAGCACTCAAAAACAGGGACCCGCTTTATATCAAACTTTACGGAAGGAGCCACTTTAAATGAAACTTGGAAATAAGAATGCGTGCATAATTTCCACTAAATAGGAATTACAAATCTAATAATTTAATAAATGACTTTATTGTTGCAGAAAAAAGGATGGGAACAGATTGATGGTGAGGCAAAATAAACAATAGATAGTCACTAGCAAAGCAATGACAGATCTAGCAATAAAAGAAATAACACAAGAGGTTTATAGTGGTTCCACTAATGTCTTGTTAGTGTATGTCCACTTGGGGAGAGGAGATTTTATTACTTTTCTCAATAAGAAAAATTACAAGACTGATAGTAGGGAAGAACTTTTAAATATGACACACCTCACATTTTTGAGATGATAATACATTCATCTAATCTCTATCCTTATATAAGGATTAATGCTTGGGGTTGAAGTAATTGATTTATGATATAAATTAATGCCTAATTAATTCTCTAATTCTCTTGATAGGCTTTCTTGTTTAACCAACCAATTAGGGAGTTAATTCCTTACTTCACTTTCCCAAAAAAAGAACTTTATTCAAATCCTTCCACTTATGTAGGTAATTTATTGTCTTGCCTAATTTTGCAAAAGATGCAATAAATTTCTGATATCTTCCAAATCTTCTGCAGTTGGAAATATTATATTACTCAAATTAACAATATTTCCCAAATCTTCTCTAATTCAAAATATTCTATCACCATAATCAATAATATCTTCCAAATCTTCTGCAAATGGAAATATTGTATCACAAATTCTAACAATCTCCACCTTGATACTATATTTCCTTAAAAGCATATCAACTCCGCCTACATCCTCTTACCCTAAGCATCTCCTCGGATAAGACACCATGGTTACTTTCCCCAATGAGCTTCGGCATGGCCATCACCCATTGCACTTTGTTAACAAACTCCGGCAACACCACCGCCTGCCAACAAAGTGTACAAAGTAACCCCTTCAAGTAAGACCTATCAATCTTCACCATGAAAACAAACGTCTCCTTGAACCATCTCAACCCTCTTCTGACACCTGCCACCATGTGGCACCTAGCATTTCGATAAGCGATTCCAGTTCGAGCAACGCCCGAACTAGCAGTCTGCAAAGACTTATGCATATCCACTGCTTTCTCCTTTGATCTTTGACCAACTTCAGACGATCTCTTCTTTTGCTTATCAAGCACATCCTTTTGGCAAAATCCCACCTTGTTGAAGCTTTCCCCTTTGATCATATTCTGCCTATGCAGAAACTCAAAGTCCCTTCTCGTATGCCTAGCTTTGACATCTTTCCACGAGAACTGTAGGCTCCAATACTTGATTCTCCAAGTACAGTGCTTCCATCTCTTGACTTTATTTTCTTCTTCTTCTCCCCTCTCTCCATACCAACTAATAAGGCTTCTGAACTACTTCCTCCTCTACCTTCACTCAACCCCTTCATCTGATCCTTCAAGCCCTCAGACAGAAGACCTGCCTTCACATCAAGATGTGCCTTCACTGAAGTACCGTCTCTCATCTGCATGGTGCCTTCAGTAAAATCAGACGGTTGGTTAGTGACTTCTTTAAATAGAGTTTTTCCAGCTTGGTCCAAATGTCCTTAGCAGTGGTCTCACCGTTAATATCTGAAATGACATTTTCTCCTATTGCTAATTGTAAAGTAGTAAATGCCCATCATCCCATCTCCTTCCTTTCCACGGCTGAAATATCATCCGTTAACTCCTTAGGAGCAAATACCACAGGATGAAAATTATTCCTCATCAAAACAACTTTCATCCTCCATTGCCACTTCTCGAAGTCTTTATCCCCATTCCGTCTTTCTATTGGTAACTGAGATCCTGCTTCCAGATATATCCCTTTGACATATGTCCTTGATACAATAACTGAATTCTCCTTATCTTCTGCCATAATGCCTAACACCCTTTCTCAATCAACCTAGTTGCTCTGATACCAATTGTTGCGGGAAAAAAGATAGGAACGGATTGATGGTGAGGCAAAACAAACAACAGATAGTCACCACCAAAGCAATCACAAATCTAGCAATAAAAGAAATAACACAAGAGGTTTATAGTGGTTCCACTAACGTCTTGTTAGCGTACGTCCACTTGGGAAGAGGAGATTTTATTACTTTTCTCAATAAGAAAAATTACAAGAATGATAGTAGGGAAGAAGAAGAACTTTTAGAGATGATACACCTCACATTTTTGAGATGATAATACATTCACTTAATCCCTATCCTTATACAAGGATTAATGCTCGGGGTAGAAGTAATTGAGTTATGATATAAATCAATGCCTAATTAATTCTCCAATTCTTCTGATAGGCTTCGTTGTTTAACCAACCAATTAGGGAATTAATTCCTTACTTCACTATCCCGAAAAGAAACCTCCTTCAAATCCTTCCACTTATGTAGGTAAGTTATTGCGTTGCCTAATTTTGCAAAAGATGCATTAAATTTCTGATATCATCCAAATCTTCTGCAGTTGGAAATATTATATTACTCAAATTAACATTATTTCCCAAATCTTCTCTAATTGGAAATATTCTATCACCATAATCAACAATATCTTCCAAATCTTCTGCAAATGGAAATATTGTATCACGAATTCTAACATATATATGGATTTGTATCACAAATGCTAAAAAAAATTATACTGATAACTTTGATATCATCATATAAAATTCAGTTATTATATTATGTCAATTTTGACTGCAACTGCAATGTGGTCACCAACACGGGCTCGGGTTTGAATCAAAGTCTAAAATGAAATTTTTTGTCCATTCTCCTTCGTCGATCCTTGGTCACATAACCAAAAGGTTATTTCATCTGCTTCATGCGTAGAATATGCTATCACTATCAAAAAATAATGTGTGTATATGTATGTATGTATGTATGTATATATATATACATATTTTTTGAAAGAAGAAAGCACGCGCGCGCACAAACAAACACACACACACACACTCTCTCTCTCTCTCTCCCACACACACACACACACACACACACACACACACACACACACATATATATATATATATATATATATATATATAAGGAGAAAGATTTTTTACCAACTGCAAAAAACATAGCCTAAATTTCATCTTCTTTTCCAACTAATTTTTTATTATGTACCCTCCTTAATTTTACAAACGTTTTACTTAAAATATCTTTTTACATCAATTTAATAACTAACACTGCCCGTATGAGTAACACGGGACACACACTAGGTTAGGCAATGTTATATAAACATGTTGCTTTTGTCTTTGAAAGATGGTTGTCATCATTTATTTCTAGTTATACTTTTCATGTCTGCTCCCCATGACGAGACCAATTCTTCTGTTCCCATTCCCACTGTCCCCCCGTGTCCCTCCAATCAGATCCCCTGATTACCGCTGTTTTGCATTTAACTCCCCCAATAATTCAGAGGTTTAAGTGCAAAATGTGGAAATCATGGGGCTCTGATTGGGTGGAACACGAGGGACACTGAATTTGGGGACTACTCCTTTTCGACACTTATTATCAACCTTTCTTCCTCCTCTCTGTCCCTACTAACCTCGAGCCAAACACCATCGCTTCCTCCTACCTCTGACCCGCCTTCATCTCCATTTGACCCTCCACCTCTGACCGTTGACCCTTCCTCTTCTTCTAAACCCCATCCCTACCTTCAGGCTCTCTTCTTCCAAATGTAAGTCAATTGGTGCAGACTTCTTTTTTCAAGCATAAACTTTTAAACACTGGGAAGTACACGCCAGTTAACCTAACTCATGTAATCTCTAATGGTGTCCTTGAAATATGTGAAGGAGTGCCTTGAGCCGTACTAAACTATGGTGTGACTGTCTTGTGGGTTTCTTTTTAGATAAGACTTTATCTTACACTGCAGATTTAAACAAGTTGAATGCAGTATGGAAATTTAAAGGATCAGTTAAAGTGAAATCAGGTAAGGTTTTGTTCTTGTTTGCATTTTCTTGTGATGAAGACAAAAACAAAGTATTATAACCCATCCTATTATTATGAATAACAAGCTATTCATAATTAAACCCTATGTCTCAAGTATTAGTAATGTATGTGGTAATGTCCCACCTGTCCCGGTATAGGTAAGATTGTAGAACATTCCTATATTTGCATGGTCCAACATTGGGATTAAATGGATATGTAGTAAGCATGGTAGAATGCTTTGTGTGGGTGATATGACCAAGAGTATGCAAAGATGTGAATATGCCAAGTACCTGATTGAGGTGAAACCTGATAAGGATCTAGTTAACAAATTCCTAATTAAATTAGTTGATGGGAGGTTCAAAAAATATATGTGGAGTATCTGTGGAGACTAGACATATGTATCACTCGTAAATATTTTAGCCATGTGAGCAAAAGCTGTGACAAAGTTAATGAAAGCAAAGTTGTAGCAAAAGAAAGCAAAGAAGATAAGGAAGGAAACACGCCTAAGAACAAGATTAAACATATAATTCAAAGTTCTAACGAAGATAAAGTTAATAGAAAGCAAAGATGGAAAATGTTGGTTAGTAGCAAGAAGAGATACATTATGAAGAAGAGTTTTAATGAAGTAAAAGACAACTACGCAGGAAGGAAAAGGTTAAATGAAAGTGAAAAAAACAGAAAAGGAAAGGAAATCTCAGAAGAAGAAACATTGGAGGAAAGTGAAATAAAGGAAAATGAAAAGTGTGAAAAGCTAGTAGAAGGAAACTTGTTAGTATTGAGGAAAATAATTAGGAAGGAGGAAGAAAATTTTATAATGATGTTGGAGTTCAATGCCAAGCAGGGGTGGCCCTGGGGTAAGGCCACCAAGACGACCGTCTAGGACCTCCGACCTCATGTTGCATGAACTTTGACATATTCTAATAGCCTAAGGCCTCTGATATCCTTATTTTCCTAGGGCCTCCGATAATATTTTATTTTTCAAGGTCAGCCCTGATGCCAAGTAAACAAAATAAATGCAAACGTTGAAGAAGTTGGTGAGTTAGTTAAACTTGAAGAAATAAATGAAATAAAGATAATGAATAAAGAAACTACATATAGTGTACAACAAGAGGAAATTGCTTCCGGAAATGAGATAAATTGCATTGAAATAAGTAACAAATTCGATCTGTTGAGCTCACTGGATGACAAACAGGAGGATGAAGTGATTGGAACAAGAGTGAATGCACTTAAACAAGTTTTGAGTACTAGAGTAACTAAAGAAGTGCAGGAAGTGAATTCACAGACACAAGTGACACAAAAGTAACATGAGAGCAAAACCAAATCCCTATGTTTAATGCATCAACCAATAAAAAAAATTCTCCTTGCTCTCCTCAAACCAACTTACCCAGTCAAATCTCTAACCTTACCTTAAATTTCGATCCTAATGTCACTTCCCACACTACAAGTCATACTGTCCATGTGCATAAACATGAAAACCACAGTATCCCCCTCAATGAAAGTCTGCTTTCTAATTCAGTTAACCTAATCAAATCAACTACTTCTAATCCTTACTCACACATTTCACTTCCTCTAGTTTACAAACCACCTCCTCAAACTCCCTCTTTTGTCTCTCTATTAAGTGTGTTGGATTAGTTTATAAATTTGTACGTGTGTTTTGTATAAAGGGTTGTTCATATTTTACATTGTTTTGTATTTTGGGCTTTTATATTGGGCTTTACTTTTACATTGTAATTGTTTTGTATAATGGTGTACGGTTTGTTATATTGGACTGGGTAATGGACTACTGTAAATTCATTCGTTATTGATAATAAAATGTTTCTCTGCTTCGACTTTAATGGAGTTTATCATGGTATCAGAGCGAATCAAGATCTAGACCTAATTTTCTTCTTTCTTCATCGAATTTTTTTCTGAAATGCAAAATGTATCAAAGAATTTGTCTTTCAATTCCGCTCCATAAAAAAGCAACATCATAATCAATTACAACAATCCATATTTTCTCACTGCTGGAGACACTTCAACGGTATCGATTGTCAGTTATGACTTCAACGGGAGCAATTTTATTAACTGGAGCAAGGCGATAAGGATGGCGCTGATTGCTCGAAATAAATTAGGGTTTATTGATGGAACCCTACCGAAACCCGAGGTAACATCTTCTAATTATCAAAAGTTGATCCGAAATGATTATGTTGTTATGAATTGGCTATCAAATTCTATTGATAAATCAATATCGAAAGCTTTGTTTTCTGTGATTCATCTCATCAACTATGGACTGAGATTCTTGAAAGATATGGTAAAACAAATGTTCCACAATTGTACGATTTACATTGTCAATTGACGTTAATGTTCCACAATTGTATGATTTACATCGTCAATTGATGCTAATTGAATAAAGTGATTTATCGATTTCTGAATATTATTGTAAGATGAAAAGGGTTTGGGATGAGTTACAGATTATTGATGGTTTTCCTGATTGCACTTATTGGATAATGAAGGATTGTACTTGTGGGATCTTGAAGAAATTAATTGAATGTGATCTGAGAATGAAGTTAATTCAATTCCTATCTTGACTAAATAAGAACTATGATCAAGTCAGAATTAAACTGCTTAGTTCAGATCCTTTGCTAACTGTTAATCGAGCTTACAACATTTTGCAACAAGTTGAGAGACAGAACTTGAATCAATAATTTTTCTGTTGAGACAAGTGCCTTCCAAGTACAAACTACAAAGCAAAATTTACAGAGGCTTTTACCATAAAATTCTGGAAACCGAGATTTCAAGAAACCCAAAAATGATTTGAATTCTGAACATTGCAAAATGAAAGGTCATTCCATTGATCAATGTTTTAAATTGATAGGGTATCCAGATTGGTTTCACAAAGGAAAAAATATGAAGCCAACAAATAAAAGGGCAGAAAATGCATCTGGGTCTAGAATTTTGGGAAATGCTCCTATGCAAAGTGATGAAAAGAGCAGCAGTTTAGGAACTCCGCTTGATCAGAAAATGGTTGCTGAAGTTTACAAAGCTATAGTACACATGATGCAGTAGGACTCTTCTTCTGATCCTTTGTCACATAATTATGCTGCAGTGAATTTTGCAGGTATAATTGCTTACAAAGTTATTCATGATACAAATACTGCTTATTCTACTAATTGGATCATAGACTGTGGTGCATCTGACCATATGGCATATGACTTAAAATGTTTTGCTTCAGTTCAAACACTAAAACTTCCTTTAAGTGTTAGTTTGCCTGATGGAACAATTAAAAATTTACAAAAATTGGGACAATTCATTTAACACCTCAAATAATTCTCAAAAATGTCCTATATATTCCTTCTTTCAAGCACAATCTCTTATCTATTGGAAAATTACTTGATCATAACAATCTTGTGGACTATTTTTATCAAACAAAGTGTTTGTTTCAGGACCTCCACTCTAAAACAAGTGCAAGGATCTGACAAAAGAGAAGCTGGATTATACAAATTTAATGGAGGAATTTTAAATTCTCTTCCTAGTACTTCTTCTTCTTCAGTTTTATCTACTATTCATAATTCCTATAATGAAAACTCTGGAAATATATTAGCAAACAATTCTACTTCTGCACCTAGTTTTAATATTCTTCATGCAAGATTAGGACATATGAGTGTATCCACTATGAAACATTTAACAGTTCCTTGTTCTAACAATAAAAGTGATGATTTTAGTTGTGAAGCATGCATTTTAAGTAAACATCATAAGTTTCCATTTGTTTTGACATCTTCTATTATTGGTCAATCTTTTGAAATGATTCATATAGATTTATGGGGACCATATAAAACACCTATATTGTCTAGTGCAAGTTATTTTTTAACTATTCTGGATGAATTTAGTAGAACTACATGGGTTCATCTTTTGCACAACAAACGACAAGTTTACAAAATAGTTTCCAATTTTCTAGCTTATGTTGACACTCAATTTGCTAGAAAAGTTAAGATAGTCAGAAGTGACAATGGCACTGAGATACTAAATGAATCATGTAGTAATTTGTTTGCTCAAAAAGGGATTGTACATCAAAGAAGTGTACCGGGTGTTCCTCAACAAAATGGAAGAGTAGAGAGAAAGTACAAACACCTTTCAGAAACTGCCAGTTAAATAAAAATACATGCCAACTTGCCTGATAAATTTTGGGGTGATTGTGTTTTAGCAGCTGCACACTTAATTAATTTGATGCCTAGTGTTGTGATTCAGTGGAAGACACCATATGAAAAATTAACGGGGAAGAAGCCTAATTATGGACATCTTGGAGTGATTGGTTGTTTGTGTTACCCTGCCATAAAATCAACTGACAAATTTGCACTAAGAGAAAAGAGATGTTCAATGATTGGATATCCTTATGCTCAAAAAGGATATAAATTGTATGATTTAGATGAGCACAAGACTGTTCTTAGCAGGGATGTAATTGTTAGAGTTTGTGCCCTAGAGGCAATTCATTTGATGAGATTGATAACACTGTTGATGTTATTATTTTATTTGGAATAAAATATTATTCTATTATATTGTATTTATTGCGTAATATATATAATAACATAATAGAAGTCCTTAGAATAATAATACAGAATTATATAGTTCGAGTAAGACTGAACATGAGATTATATAATGTGATAAGTATTATAATTCTTAAAAGTCCCTAGTCGAGTTTTATTGTTAATATAGGACAACAATAAAGCATTAAGACTAGTATGTTGATTGACTGATGATCACATCTCATTGATCATTAATATACGTGATATTAATGTCAAAACATAAATACGTATTGGGGAATATCGTATTGGGCTGACCCGTAGTGAGATAACTCCATGGAATATAATTAACAGTATCATAAGTTATTCTCATAGTGACAATGATGTAATGGTCCTCAAACCTGAAATCATTATAATTTTATTCGAGGATATTTGTGTTTTGATATCATCTAAAGTTATTTCGTAATAGAGTAACGATAACGGTGATTATTGGATATATCTCGAGTCGAATGAAAATTATGAATGATCTAGATGGAATTTAACCCTACCATATATTCGTGGTGATATCCATGGGCCTCTTGATTGAGTGAGACTGTGAAATGCATGGCCGTGCTCAAATATTGATTTGTTTTAAGCATTCTACTCATTGATCAAGAAAACAGATTAAACCATAAGGAGGATGATACGATCCATGACTCCAGTTTAATCTTGGATATAACGGTTAAAAGGACTAAATTATATTGATACACTACTCACAAAGGTCATATCGAATCATTGATATTGTTGTAGCTTGGGTAGCAGTGATGTACTACTAGGTGTCGCTCACTATTTACAGTTTAAGTGTTTAAATTGTTGCCAACGCTACAACAACCTATAGGGTCACACATATAAGCGTTGTATAAGGTGAGAACGTTT
This sequence comes from Allium sativum, assembly GCA_030737875.1. Lineage (NCBI taxonomy): Eukaryota > Viridiplantae > Streptophyta > Magnoliopsida > Asparagales > Amaryllidaceae > Allium > Allium sativum. The sequence goes on from CM060920.1 coordinate 604,311,570, forward strand.
AGAATAAAAGGGAAATCAAAAGGTTTGACATGTTCTTTTATTTTAAACAAAGGTGAACGGGTTCTATGGGTTAACTAAAATTGTGGTGTGAGACATTATAAAGGAGGCCGCTTCCTTTACATTTTAGTTTATCCGATTCACAGATCAGAAAACCCTAGATCCCAATCTTCTTGGCTAGTACCAGGCTCTCCTTCTCTCGGTTCCATCAGAGGATCTCGAGAACATCGTTTGTGGATACCAGTAGAGGCTCGTCGCTTTGATGGGCTAATGATTCGGTCCTTCCGCTGCTCAACGAATTTGAAGACTTCAACAGATTCAATCAAATCGAGTAAGTCGAATTTGGGGATTTTACACACAAGAAAGGTAAGAACCATTTTGATTTATCGTTTTTGCATAGATCCAAATTTTAAATGTTAATTTCGCAAGTAATTTAGGGTTTCGATTAGATCCAGTATACCCTAAATTTCCTTTTAATGGTATCAGAGCATAGGGTTGCACAATTCGTTATTTCGAATGATGATTTTGATTCATATCTGCTTATAATCGTGGATAATGATAGCATCATACATACTGATATTAAGTTTTGAACTATATTCATTTGTAACAGTGAAATTGTCTCAATGCTATAATACTCATGTATTTGATACCTGATATAGAAATCATTTTCTATAAACAATTTTATATTATCCTGTAATGAATTATAGTTGATTATAAAATTTACTTAATTTCACTTTGACTTTTGATGAACTGTTAAGCCCAGTAAGTTGATCAAAATCTAGTTTTGATTGATCAAGAAGGTCGAATAAATTTTGAATCATGTTTTTTGAAATTAATATTTTGGTTTTGTTTTGGGTTCCGTTTGTTAGATTTCACGAATAATTGACGATATTAAGATCATGAATTAGAGATACTAACATATATCATTGTTGATGTTAATATGTTCAACTATCGTTTGATTACCTGTATTTGATACAAATTATAAAATTGTTTTATAATATATGTATAAGTTTTATATATGATATAAAACCATTTATAGATGGTTAGAAACATTAAATTAGTTTAATATTCCTAATTCATATATTATGGAACCTGGAAGATTAATCAAAATCCAGTTTTGATTAGTCAAGGATATCAGGTAATTTTAAAGGTCGTTTTGATCAAGTATTGTATAATATTTAAGTCTGTCAATTAAAGGACATACTGTTTTGATTAGATCTGAAATAGTTGTGTTTATACAGATTAATATGATTGAATCTGTAAAATTATTTAAAACATGGAATTTTGCAAAAGCTAATTTCTAATATTGATTACGAAATGCCAAAATTGCTATTATATTGCCAATTTTGTTGGACATGTATCATATATATAAACAAATATATATATATGTATGTATATATAAAGATATATTCCATGGAATAAACTGCCTGATATCAATCTGTTTCTGATATTGAATTGTTCTAGTACATATCAATTGTTTGTGTAATCATTTCGAGTATATAGATACTTAAATGATTCTGTTATACAAATTTGATTTGTATAATTTTATTATATATATATGTATATTATGATATATATACATATATATATATATATTACACATACAATTGATTTAAAGGAACATTATGGCTTGTTTTACAGAATATTGTTTCATTTGATAAACAAATATATATATATATATATATAATTATATGTATATTGATTTATTTTGAGAACTGTCTCATATATAAATCTGCCCAGATGAATGTAGGAAGAAGCATGAATGACTATATTGGATATACCTACTGAATTTGCATTACATTTTTCAACAGCAAATAAGATTTGCTGAATGGTTTATTAATTACTTGTGTAGTGACACATAATGTGCAAATTTCAATAACTTGATCAATAGCATAGGTCATAATTTACATATACATATGTACATATATGAATCTGATATGATCAGATTTATTTGGATTTGATAGAATCAAACAAGTCCTCTTTCAATTTAAATATATGTATGATCTGTTTGTTTATGATTACTGGAATTTTAATTACAGTATGTATTTATATATTGTTGGCTCGCTTTTTGACCAAGCCATCCAGGATCATTCATAAGAAGAAAGCACGAAACCGCATTCTCTAAGAACATGAAGGAATGGATTGCATCATCGTCTCGCCCCATATTGGATCGCCCACCATCGGATCGCGCACTATCGACTCGCCCATTCCATCAGCGGAACGAGACCTCTATGCGGCTCGATCCGATCCGAACTGATATTGTTGCCCAGAGCGAACCGATCCGATTCCCTGATGCATGGCGAACCCTCTGACCCGTTCAAGCGCGAGCTAGTCTTCAGCGATCCGAATCGCATGGATCTAGCGACACGTGTCTCTAACCGTCATTTGGACCGATTCTCCCCATCTGCACGATCCGATTATCAAGCAGATCGCGACACCTGTCCACAACGGCTAATTTGACCATTTCCTCAACGGTGGCGATGCGATCCGATGTTCTCGGGATTCGTGCCACGTGTTACCACGACCCGCCTGACAAAATCAGTTATAAATAGCCCGGAGCTTGGCATTTTTGGGATCTTTTTGGCAATATTGAGTATTGAATCCGCCATTGTTTTCAAACCACTGAAATATTGAGAGAAATCCTTGTTGTATTAGCTTTCAAAGCATAATCAATAATATATAAAGTGGACGTAGGCTCGTTAACGTCGAACCACTATAAACTCTGTGTGTTATTTTCTTTTTCCTCGTTCTTCATTTGAAACTCTATAACATTCAGAACAATTTGGGTGTTAGGTCCAAATTTTGATCTAACATTTTTGGTGCTTTCACTGAGAACTCAGTCCTAAAGTTTCACTATTCAGTTCTTTGAAGATTCCAGCAATTCAGATATCATGGCTGGAAAAAGATCTAAGGAAGTGCGAGCTTCACAGACCAACGAAACGATTGAAGAGAGTGTGCACGAGCTGGGCAATGAAGAAACTCTGGATCGCGGAGCGCAGGGGGCGAACCGATCCGATGAAGACACCGCGCTCCGAGTCGGTGAGAACGAGACGATCCAGGCCGCTGAAGGGATTGTTACTCGATCCCGAGGTAACGCCTCGCAGCCTTCGCGTACCACGACCACGAGTCGACCTCAGGGGGGCACAGCGAGTCGCCATCCACGAACCGCAGCTATCCGAATTGATGATCAGACTACAACTCGACCTGGAAAGGAACCTATGACCCGCTCCTATCGTCCTGGCCCCTCTGCTCGACCCGGCTCGAGCTCTTTGCGCATAAGAGAGAGTGATGATGACCAATATGATCCTGCTGCTCCTATCACCGAAGGGGATCTCTCTCGCTTCGCCGAAATGTGGGATAGATTGTTTGATGAGTTGGCTGCCCAAAGGCAGGAAAGTTCCATCCTGCGGCAAAATTTGACGGCTATGGATAGAAGGCTTGACGAACTCGCAAGGCAAAGAACGCCGTCGGTTCGTTCACCCACTCCGGGATATTCTTCTTCGTCCGAGGAATCGCCAAGACCTCCGCGACGACCGTATGAGAGAGCCGAGAACATAGAGCAACTTCGGTTCGGAACGCTGCCATCACAGGAAGAAGAAGCGCTGGGGGCGGGGCCCTCAAACCGTAATGTGAATGATCAAGCTACAGCTCCCAGGGCTCGAGATGTGAACAGTCCTGTGCATAACAGACCACCTCAGCCTCGTCGTCGCACACATACTCATGATAATAGGGGGCAACGAAGCCCTATCCGAGCCCCGGATTTTGTGACTGCTCCCCGAAGAGAGATCAGAGAACCCCGCCGAGCCAGAGGCACTGACCCTGAACCTCCTTTGACCAGTGCAAATGTTGCAGCCATGGTCCACCAGATTCTGGCAGATAGCCGTGGACAACGGAATGAAGATTGGGGGATCGACCGCAGTCACACCCCTTTCACTGATGATATTTTGGATGCGACTTTTCCAAGGCGTTTCAACATGCCACAAATGAACCGATACGCGGGAAGATCTGATCCTGTCCAACATCTGACGAGATACTCTTGGTCAATGACCGCTGCCGCCGCCTCTGACGCTGTTAAGTGCAAAGCGTTTCCCATATTCCTGGAGGACGTGGCTTTGTTATGGTTTACTCGCTTGTCAGCGAGATCGATTTCTAGCTTCAGGGAGCTGAGTGAGAAGTTCGTAGAACAATTCCGTATCTACGCACAGAAGACAAAAAGTGTGATCGATTTGTTCCTTGTCAAGCAGCGACCAGGCGAGAGTTTAAAGGTGTACCTGGATCGTTTCAATTTGGCCGCTACTGAGGTTAAAGATCCCCATGAACCGACCATTGTCGCAGCACTGATTGACGGAGTAGATAAGGACACTGAATTCAGGAGGTACCTGGCAGGCAAACCGCCCCACACTAGAGAGTTATTCTACGAGAAAGCCAACGTACATTTACGCCGGGAAGAGGTATATGCTAACCGAAAGGCTAAAACAACTGATAAGGAGGAAATTCAGAGCAATGTCGCCATCAAACAGACGGGAGACAGCTCGGGGAAAGTTGAAGTTAACGTCGGAAATCAGAATCAGGGTGGTCGTCAGCCAGGTAACAACAATAATAATGGTAACGGCAACAACCGGAAGAGGAACCGAGGGAACGACTCCCAGAGAAGGACTCGTCCCAGGGCCTTTGAAAGTTATACACCAATAAGTGATACTCTGGAAAATATCTTCATGGATGCGTACGAAGTCCTCCAGAATAAGAGGCCACCTCCCAGAGAGTCGACAGAGAAAGAGCGTGAAACAGGGAAGTTTTGTCTCTTTCATCAGATTCACGGCCATTCGACGAATGAATGTCGTCACCTAAGGGATGTAGTCGAAAGGCTGCTTCGAGAAGGAAAGTTAGATGAATACAGAGTAACGCCCAGGGACAGGGGGCAAGCAGTGCAGGCCCCAAATCAAAACCAAAATCAACTTGCTGCTAGGCCGACTGCTCAGCAAAAAGGAAAGAATATTGTTATCAATACCGTGATCGGAGGACTTTATCTCGCTGGGCACAGTTCCAAAGCATTGGATCAATACGTCAATGCAGCCAAGCAACATCTCGAGGTAGGGGAGTGTAGCAACCCTGAGGACAGTATCCCGGTGAAGCAGCAAAAGATGATGACCGACGATGTCGTCTTCCGAGAACGAGAAAGCATTGGAGTCCATGCTCCAACTGAAGATCCACTTGTAATTACAGTACCCATTGGACCAGCCACTGTTCATAAGGTTCTAGTGGACAACGGGAGTTTCGTCAATATTCTTTTCAAAAAGACCTTTGACCAGATGAATCTCGAAATAAAAGATTTGAAGCCCTGCCAAGAATGGATCCGTGGATTCAACGGAGCATCCACCGCTCCAATGGGTTATGTAGAGTTACCAGTTACACTTGGGGAAGGAGAACGCCAGAGAGTGAGAATCCTTCCCTTTGTGGTTTTGGATGTTGAATCGCCCTACAATGCCTTCTTGGGCCGACCGGCCCTCGCCAAGTTCAGAGCCTGTATAGCCCCCTGGTGCTTGTTATTGAAATTCCCCACAGAAGCTGGCATTGGTATCGTCAGAGGGGATCAAGTTGCTGCGCGAGCGTGTTATGTTGACGAACTAAAGTTACTTCGTAATGGAGGGGATACGAAACTAAAGGCACCTCTCCCCCTTCGGGGGCGGAGACCTTATAGCAACCAAAGAGGATAGTCGTTGGAGAGTCGCCCAGAGAGATGCCCGAGGATATAGATCCCAGAGAGGATCAAGAACCCGGGGGCAGAATGGCGACTCCCAACGAGACAACTGTGGATGTACCGATCGATGACAGTGACCCGGAGAAGGTCCTTAAGATTGGATCCCAGTTAAGTCCGAATCTTGCTAAAGAGTTGACGGATTTCTTAAAAAACAATTTGGATGTATTTGCTTGGACCCACGCGGACATGTGTGGGATATCCCCATCAATCATGAGCCATTCCTTGAGCATTGACCCTAAACATCCTCCAGTAAAGCAAAAAAGGCGAATGCTGGGCCCAGAGAGGTCCGCTGCCTTGAAAGAAGAAGTTGGAAAGCTAAAGAGTAATGGATTTGTCAGAGACTCGACCTACCCAGACTGGATTTCGAATCCAGTCCTGGTAAAGAAGGCCAACGGGAAGTGGCGAACGTGTATCGACTTCTCGGATTTGAACAAAGCCTGTCCAAAAGATAGTTTCCCGTTACCTCGGATTGACCAGTTGGTAGACTCGACGGCAGGTCACGAGCTTCTCTCATTTATGGATGCTTATTCAGGATACAACCAGATTACGATGCATGTTCCAGATCAAGAGCACACTAGTTTTATCACTGATCTGGGATTATATTGTTATGTGGTGATGCCCTTTGGCTTGAAGAATGTGGGCGCTACATATCAGCGCTTTGTCAACAGAATGTTTTATAACCAGATCGGGAGAACAATGGAAGTATACGTCGACGATATGTTGGTTAAGTCCAAGCAATCTTCTCAACACACTACTGACTTGGCAGAGATGTTCGGCATTCTTCGAAAATACGGAATGAAACTCAACCCAACCAAATGTTCGTTCGGTGTTGCTTCTGGAAAATTCTTGGGATTCATTGTCAGTTCCCGTGGTATTGACATTAATCCAGACCAGATCGCGGCAATCAGAAACATTCAGGAACCTAGGCAGATTAGGGATGTGCAAAGCCTTGCCGGAAAAGTGGCCGCGCTAAGCAGATTTATCTCCAGGGCTACGGATAAGTGCGTCCCATTCTTTGAATTAATAAAGCGAGGAAAACGCCACTTTAAATGGACACCTGACTGCGTAGAAGCGTTTCAGAATTTGCTCAGGCACTTGGAGAAACCTCCGATTTTATCTAAGCCAATAGATCACGAGGATTTATTCGTGTATTTGGCAGTGTCATCCCATGCGATCAGCTCAGCATTGGTAAGGGAAGAGGATAAGGTCCAAAGACCTGTGTATTATGTGAGCAAAAAATTGACAGCAGCAGAGCGTAATTATCAACGGATAGAAAAGTTGGCGTATAGTTTACTGATCGCCTCTAGAAAACTTCGGCATTATTTTCAGGCACATCCTATCACCATATACACCGATCATCCACTCAAGCAAGTTCTACAGAGACCAGAGGCATCTGGAAGGTTACTCAAATGGAATATTGAGCTAAGTCAATTTGATTTGAACTTTCAGCCCAGACGGTCAATTCGGGGGCAAGTGATAGCCGACTTCATAGCAGAGTTCACTGTCCGTGAGGAAGATATAGCAAATGAGGAAGTTGATCCTTCAAAGTTACTTTTCGATCCCAATGCCTGGAGATTGTATACTGATGGCGCTAGGAACGACGAAAGATTCGGCGCTGGAATAGTGCTTGAAACCCCCGAGAAACGATTGATAACCTATGCAATCTGAATGGAGTTTCATGCCACTAACAACAATTCCGAATACGAAGCTCTGATAGCCGGATTAAAGATTGCAAAGGAACTAGAAGTCACAAAGCTGAACATTTTCTGCGACTCCAAGTTAGTTGTGAATCAAGTCACTGGAAGATTCCAAGCTAAAAGTGCAAGATTGATTTTATACTTAAAGAAAGTGAAAGAACTGCTGAATGATTTTGATCACTACAGCATATCTCATATTCCGCGGTCAGAGAATCAGCAGGCCGACAAGTTGGCAAAGATGGCTAGTTCTGACGATCCTGAAGTGACTGGGCTAGCCCCCGTTGAAGTACTTCGGTCCCCTAGCATAGATCAGATGGAAATTGACCTAGTACTGGAGACGGAACCAGAAAGGGAGTCCTGGATGACCCCTCTAAAGAATTTCCTGATGGATGGAACGCTTCCGACCAAGAAAAGCGAGAGGCGTAAAGTGATTCGTAAAGCCGCCCGATACGTTCTGCAAGGCGGAGTTCTTTACAGACAAGGGTTTTCAATGCCCCTCCTTCGGTGTGTAGCCCACGATGACATCAAACGTGTGCTGCAAGAAGTCCACGAAGGCGAGTGTGGCGACCACACTGGAGGGCAAACTTTGGCAAAAAAGGTGTTGCGACATGGTTATTTCTGGCCTACCATAAACAAGGATGCAGCAAGATATGCACGACGGTGTGATGCGTGCCAGAGATTTTCAAAGATACCTAGAGCGCCTCCTAGTCAGTTAAAAACAATGATGAGTCCATGGCCTTTCGCTATGTGGGGAATTGATATCATTGGAAGTCTCCCCATAGCAAGGGGCGGAGCAAAGTTCGCTATTGTGGCCGTAGATTATTTCACTAAGTGGGTCGAGGCTGGACCACTAACTACAATCACAACCAAACGAGTGATCAACTTTATCGTGAGAAACATCATCTGTCGATTTGGGATTCCAAAGATTGTAATAACAGACAACGGAACTCAGTTCGATAGTGCTGAATTCAGAAACTTCTGCCAAAAATACCATATCGAGAATCGATACACCTCTGTGGCGCACCCACAATCGAACGGACAAGTCGAAGCGGAAAATAAAGTAATTAAGTCCATTCTGAAAAGAAGAATGAAGCGAGCTAGAGCCATGTGGGCTGATGAATTGCCCTTGGCACTATGGGCCTACAGGACAACATATAAATCGGCAATATGACACACCCCGTTCTCCCTTGCTTTTGGAACGGAAGCAGTCATCCCGGTTGAGATAAAGGTACCTTCTCATCAGGTGACTTATTATGATCCAATGACCAATAATGAATTGCTCCTTGAGTCCCTGGATATGATCGAAGAAAAGAGGGATGAAGCAGACCTGCGTGCCCTGAGATGCAAACAACAGGTCGCCCGATATTACAACAAAAAGGTCCGAGCCCGAACTTGGGAACCCGGAGACTTGGTTCTGAAACATGTCTTTCCACCCCCAACTCATATGGGAGCGAAGTGGGAAGGACCGTACTCTATTCTGAGCAAGCTTGATAATGGAACCTTCAAGCTGGCAACCGTAGATGGAAAGGAAATCCCCAGAGTGTGGAATGCCCAACATTTACGGCCATATTTAACCTGAGAGTTTCAAATTTATTCTTTTGCTTTGTTAAAAAACTATGTACAGGGCATGACTTTCCTAGAATAGTCTGATTCCTTAAAGCAAGAGATTATAAAGTGGACGTAGGTCATGATTCGACCGAACCACTATAAAATATTGTGTGTCGTTTACCTTTATTGCATCTTTACTTATCTGCCTATTTATTTTTGTGAAAATCAATAGAATGATGCAGGAACCCGAAGTCTGTTGCCAACCACCCCTCCCGTAGACTATTCTGAGGAACTCAAAGCCTTGGAAAATGCTCCAACTGCTTGTCCGATTGGTTTTAATCCTCGGAGCATGGGTTAAAATGTAAACCTAGAACGAGTTTGATGAGCGTGCATGATTGCAGACCGCTTGATCCGTGACTCTAACTCTCCAGAGCTGAGAGAGAGTATAAAGGACGCGAAGATGACGTCTAAAAGGTAGGGCGGTGTACCATGATCGGAGCCGCCTGAGAAAAAGTCTAACCTTGGCGACCGCTAGGGGAATATAAAAGCGTCCATGACTTGGCGCTGAGAAAGGACTCTTACCCCGCTGAAGGATCGGGGAGCGATGGAACGGCTGAGTCCCAACTCTAACTCTCCAGAGAGAGAGAGTATAAAAGCGTCTCTGATTGAGCGCTGAGAAATAGCTCCTTCCCCGCTGAAGGATCGGGGAGCGAATGAGTCGCTGAGCACGAACTCTAACTCTCCAGAGAGAGAGAGTATAAAAGCGTCTCCGATTGAGCGCTGAGAAATAGCTCCTTCCCCGCTGAAGGATCGGGGAGCGAATGAATCGCCGAGCGCAAACTCTAACTCTCCAGAGAGAGAGAGAGTATAAAAGCGTCTCCGATTGAGCGCTGAGAAAGAACTTACTCCCTGCGAAAGGAACAAGGGCCGACCGAACTACTGCTATCCCATGAAATCTCCTATGTCCCCATATTCAGAAATAGGGGGCAACTTGCCGACAGTACTAATCAATCCTTAGTAAACCCCAGTCATATGCTACAGTAACAACTGATTGGGGGGGGACATGCACTCGTATACATACACTGAACTTTGATATAGCAGTGCAACATAGCATGAAAATTCTTCTTTCTGTTGTTTGACTGATTTGTAATTATTATTAATTAGCTAATGACTAAGCATGGAAAGTTTATCTGAATACAGGTATACAATGATTCAAGGAGAGATAAACTTTTATTTATATACTGTGAATCAACGAAGTGAAAAACAACATAGAAACAAAAGTGAGGACCAGTCTCACAATTACACTTCCTGGCCAGTGGAAAACCTAAAGGCAAAATATCAACAAGCATCCTATTTACGCTTTGGCCTCTTCTCTTGCTTCTGCCTCTCCAGCTTCGCCTTGTCGGTATCAGACGGATCCCCTTTCTTCCTCTTCCTTTTGTCAATAAGAGGAACATCCGACTCCTCTGAAGATTCCTCTTCCACCTCTTTTCTCTTCCTCCTATCACAAAGGGAAGCCGGGAAGTCATCGGGGTTTGCAAAGTGAAGCTGTCAACTGATGGATTTGGGCTGAATCTTCACAATCATCCCAGTTTTGGGATCGAATTCTGCAAGAGGGACTACGTCCAAAGCCTCATCTCCCACCTTCTTCGAAGCCAACTCTTTCTCCTGCCTGGCTTTTCGGCTGGCCAAGGTTTCCTCGTCATCATCATCGGCTTTTTTGGCGCCGATAATGTCTTCTTCGTCATCTACATGGCGCCCATCCATGTCTTTCAAAGCTTCGATGGTCTCAGCATCTTTGGGTACATCAGTGCTAGGTGTCGGGATGCTTCTTTCTGCTGTTATGACCTCAGCCTGTCTTGATATATCAGCACCGGCACCCTGTGAGACAGCCTCCTTCTCCGCTTCTTTTTCTTTTTCAACACCCCTGTCCACGGGCTCGCCACCTGTATCAGGAGGAACACACATTACTAATTCAATTGGTTGTTCTACTAATCGACGATAACTCACAATTGCTTTGACAAATTGTGGGGAAAAGAGAGAGATACCTTCAGCAGATGCTCCCTCTTGAGTAGTTGCAGAGGCTCCGATGACCAAGGGAGTTCGACCCAAGGGGATTAATGGATCATCGGGATGGTATTCCTCAACCCCGGAGGTCTTGGGCTCCACAGCCGAACTCGAGCCCTCATCAGCTTTGCCTTTACCCTTAGCCAGGGCTCTCTCCTTTTCCATCTCCGCCAGAATTAGGCGACGACCCTCTGCCAGGTCCTCAGGGTCATTGTCTCTTAGGATGCTCTTCATCAATTCATCCTCATCGATTTCTTCGACCCCCAATCTATGTTTTTCGCCCTCCACAATGGCATCCCATAAATTGGCCAAAGTAACATGGTAATCCGGGATCCACGAGATGTTGCGAGTCTTGAGAACCTGACCAAGGAAATCGAAAATCATCTCTTCAAACCCCTCGATCTCTTTCTCCCTTTCGAGGAGCTTGTTGTTAGAAGCAGTGGCCAATTCAATGGCACTTTCAACGTTCTTTTCGGCAAGGGCTGCCCTTCTCTCCGCATCCGAGACCTGGTCATTCAAAATCACCTTTTCTGCTTTAGCCAGAGCCATACTTTCTTTTAAACTCGCTTTTTCTGCCTCCCAAGCAGCCTTCTCAGCTTCAAAATGGCCTTGTGCTGTTTTCAACTCGATGTTGGCCATTTTGAGATCTTCAACCTCCTTCTTTAAGGCCATTTTCTCTTGGCTATTGGAGTCCAGTTCTGAATGAAAGCGCTGCTTGGCATTCTCTAATTCAGTCTTATAATTCTCAGCGTCCCTCCATGCTAAAGCAAGCTGGGATTGCGCATCTTCCAGGTCCTTCTCCAATTTTGTCCTAGCCCTTTCGTTATTTTCAAGTTTCGCTTTAGATCTGTGTGCTTCTATTTTGAGTGTTCGGATGACTTTTGAAAGGTTAACTGCGTGCTTTTTCATCATCTCATATTGCCTGGCTGCGTGCTGGATGTGCCCGATAACTTCATTATCCCAATTTTTAGGGATCGGTTCCAAGGCAGGAACAAACACCATCATGTCAAAGAATATGCCTGGAAATTGTTCCCGCAGCTTTTCCAGCCTACCTTGGATCTCGGGACCATGGACGTAATCCCGTGACCCGGGGGTAGTTAACTCTGGTTGGCTGGTGGGGACAATGTCACTTCTCTCCTTCTCAGTCTCTTTGGATGAATCTTTGTCCCTATCTTTAGATTCGTGATGCCTTTTGGACGACCGACTGTGGGAAGGTGCACTCTTTGGAGGAGTTAACTCTTTTGGAAGCTTCTTTCCCCCTGTCGGAATTGTCGGATGACTTGAAGGCCTGGTAGAGGTTGATTTTGGTGGAGATCGAGGTTGCGAGGAACTCGGCCTATGAGAAGGACCACGAGAGCGCTCAGTATCCGGACGAAGGCTGGGTGTGCCCTCGCGAAGAGAACGATACGAGTAAGATTTCCTACGGGACATCGTTCCTGCAAAAAAAAAGAGAAGAGCATATTAAAACTTTGAATACCCATGATATAAGAGTGCAGGGTCAGATAGTGTGTGTGATGTGTGCATCCCATATAATTCCCCCTAACAGACCCGGGCTTGAAGACAGGCTCATCTGACCAGTTTCTCGTCCTCTAGTTGGAGCACTGGTCTCTTCAGGAGCAAGGAAGAAGGGCCCCTCTTCAAAGTCCTTTTCTGTGTATACAACATCGGGTAAAGGGATTTTATTCAGCTCGTCAAATAACTGCTCTTCTGTCAAGTCATCGGCAGCAACGGTTTCGATTGGAGCAGAAATAGGAATTTCCTTGGACACGTCACCGCGGGCCTCATCCCCTCTGTATATGTTCAAGTCTTCATCGTCTTGGATGACTATCGGAGAAGGACTCTTGCGAAATTTAGTTGTTTCTATCGCTTGTGAAGTTCCCTCTCCCTCAGTTGGGGGCACGTACTTATAAGGTTTGCCACCGGTGCCAAGTCCAAATCTTCTGTCTAGAAGACGATGCTTATGAAGATTGTCATCAGTAATGCATTTTTTGATCCTTAAAAAGTCGGATCTGCTTTGTAAAAGAATGGACAACCGGTTGTTGTATAGTGGACCCTCTGTTTTCGGGAAGACATGATCTGTTTGAAACAAAGAAAAAGGAAGGAGAGTGTTAACGCCTAAACTTCTTGAACAAGATATTCGATTAGAAGCTTAAAAGTTTACTTGATTTGAGCCATCTTCGTGAGCATCCGGCCTGTTTCCTTATATAAAACCAATCAGATTTAGGGTCCCCTATATTGCTATACCCATCGTACAAAACCTTCCTATTCGCCACTGATTCAAAGAAAGAAAAATTTGGAGTTGCCGAAGAACGGTGCTTGAAAAGAAAGAAGAATGTCAAATCTTTGAATTTAAGTTCGGCATGTAGTATCTCCGCATATGCAATGTATAGGGTATATAGCGATGCATAGGCGTTCGGATGGAGTTGCATCGGAGCGATTCCCAGTCGTCTTAAAGTTTCGATGGAAATCGGAGGGAACGGAGGGATGGCCCCTACCAAACACATGGTTCGGCTAATCGCCATATATCCTTCTGGCGCTAGGTGGGGTCTATCTTCGCTTCCGGGCGTCAAAACATCATCCCAAGGAATTCCGTGCCTCAAGCAGATTCGTTTAAGCTTTATATCATCGAGCTTAGATGCTAAAGAATCAGAGAATTTATCTATTCCAAGCGCGCCAGGAATCTCGTCGGGAGCTCGCCCATCTATCTCAGAATCGTTGCTGGATGAAGTACTTTCAGCCGGATCTTATTCTGTGGCTTCGTACTCAGATCCAGAATCTTCACCTCCCGGATTGATTGGAGGAATTTCAGGGTTGTACTGTTCAGGAATCTCGGATTCCGCTTCTGCTACGGATCTTGAAGAAGAGTGATCATTCGACATTGCTGCTAGGACGAGAAAATATGAACAATAAGATTAACACTACCCGTCCCCCGTGTGTGCAAGTGCCGGTGTGTGTGCTTGGGTGTGCGCATTAAAGATAAAGCGTGAAAGCAATCAAGATCATTAGAAAAATTAGTCGTCATATGCAGTCAGATTGTGTGGTCATTTAGTCCAGAAAGTCCAACGTCAAGGCTCTATCCTAACTATTCAAAATTTTATGGTGACAAGGCGTTGATTAAAGTTTGAAACTTCTCTGCATCGTCAGCTATGAGTCGGATCGCAAGGCAGAGTGATCGCCCCTCTTGGATCGCTAGGCAGAGGGATCGCCTCCTTTTGGATCGCAAGGCAGAGGGATCGCCCCTCTTGGATCGCTAGGCAGAGGGATCGCCTCTTTTTGGATCGCAAGGCTGAGGGATTGCCCCCATCGGATCGCAGACCAAAGGGATCGCTCCTTCACGAACCGTTGCAACCCCCACGATACGCGCCTTTGCTGCCACCACGATCTTTCGTCTCGCCTTCATCTTCTCCTCTCCTTGCCCACGATCCGAACCGGCCTTCCCTCTTCTTCTTCCTCCTTCGTTTTCCTCCTCTCCCTTCCATCCTCGAACTCCGAGCACTACGTTAGTCAGCCATGGCGTTTTGATGTTTTCTTCAGAAAAGCACAAATTTCCATCGTTTCTCCCTCAAATCAGTCAAGAAAATTCATGAAAGAGCGACGTTCGCAAATAAGAATGCTTTATGTGGAGTTACCTTTCTAAAAATTGAGGGAATTCTTGGATTTTCGAGAGTTGGAAAATTTGGGTTCGTTCTTTGATGGTGTAGGCGAAATGATACGGCAGAAGGAAAGAAGAAGGAAAGTGAAGAGGGGAGGGTCGACTTATATAGGCAAAGAGGGCGACCGTTTGTCTCCCCTTCTTTGTCCTATTCGATCCACGAAAGACCAGTGGGCCGCGAACCAAAAGCCCACCACGACTCGAGGGGGAGCCCGCTTCGTTCCGAGGTCCAAGTGCACACCCAAGAACGGAACGAACGTCTCGCTGACAGATCGCGACTCGAGCCCGCGATACGAATCAATAAATTCAGAAATGAGGACTCTGAGAAAATCCCAGAAAGAGAAGAGTTTGTGACCCGCGATTCGATGGGAAGATACGATTTTATAGCTTCGAAGCATGTTCCATCATTGATAAAACATACTTCGAGGGGGCAAAATGTTGGCTCGCTTTTTGACCAAGCCATCCAGGATCATTCATAAGAAGAAAGCACGAAACCGCATTCTCTAAGAACATGAAGGAATGGATTGCATCATCGTCTCGCCCCATATTGGATCGCCCACCATCGGATCGCGCACTATCGACTCGCCCATTCCATCAACGGAACGAGACCTCTATGCGGCTCGATCCGATCCGAACTGATATTGTTGCCCAGAGCGAACCGATCCGATTCCCTGATGCATGGCGAACCCTCTGACCCGTTCAAGCGCGAGCTAGTCTTCAGCGATCCGAATCACACGGATCTAGCGACACGTGTCCCTAACCGTCATTTGGACCGATTCTCCCCATCTGCACGATCCGATTATCAAGCAGATCGCGACACCTGTCCACAACGGCTAATTTGACCATTTTCTCAACGGTGGCGATGCGATCCGATGTTCTCGGGATTCGTGCCACGTGTTACCACGACCCGCCTGACAAAATCAGCTATAAATAGCCCGGAGCTTGGCATTTTTTGGGATCTTTTTGGCAATATTGAGTATTGAATCCGCCATTGTTGTCAAACTACTGAAATATTGAGAGAAATCCTTATTGTATTAGCTTTCAAAGCATAATCAATAATATATAAAGTGGACGTAGGCTCGTTAACGCTGAACCACTATAAATTCTTTGTGTTATTTTCTTTTTCCTCGTTCTTCATTTGAAACTCTATAACATTCAGAACAATTTGGGTGTTAGGTCCAAATTTTGATCTAACATATATTGATATAAATATATATGTATATGTTGCAAATGATGTTTGCAATTTGAATCCTTATATCATACACATTCTGAAATGTGTCAGATGACAAATTCAAAGTCCTGTAGACATCTACACTAGTTTATGTATATATGTATATATTTAATGGGAAACTCTATTTAGACACAAAATAAGGACACAAAATTGCACACAATAAATCTCAATCACTGGATCCTCCCATGAATTACACTCTCCACATAAAGACAAACAAATCCAACAGTGGAGGCTTTGTGTCTCTCTTTTTGTGTTTAATTTTGTGTTCAAATAGCCGGCCCCATATTTAATTGTTAGACATATGACAGATTGCTTGCAAATATAAAAGATAAATAGGAATAAAGATAAATGTTATTTTATTCTTAACAAATAGGATATATGATAGTCATACATTCATATAAATAAATTTTGACAGATCTTAACTTTGAAAATTAAATCAAAACAGTTTGATTTTGAAGTGAATGTTATTGATTTAATATTTGAGGAGTATATTGTCTAATGTAATGATCATGTCTTGATCTATGACAATATTAAATTCAGTAAGACTGTTTCATCTTCCGTTTTAAGTCAAGATATATATATTCATTTCATTTGAAAATGCATACTGATTTGCATAATATCTTACTAGGTGATGTATGAATATAATGTATATTCATAAATAGGAACTGGTATATAAATAATCGATCAACTTTGAATATCACCTGTACAATTTTATGACCAAGTAGATCATAAATTTGATATCTCATTGCTGCAGTAAAACACTCTGTGTTTTATTTATAACTTGTAGTAGTTCCACATCCTTGAATATGCTGTTAATACATACATCTCATATGTGTGCATCCTCATTTCATGTATTGTTCCAAATGCAAATGTTTTCTTATTGTTCGTGACAATGTGATTCAATCCGTTACACATAATTTTGATTTATTCCATATCACATCTGGACTCTGAAATTGTATTCTAGATACAATTACACTGAGTAAAATTCACATATTTAAGTTGCTCACCACCCAATACTAGTCGATATGTAGTACATACATATATATATTTATTTATAATGATAAATATATATATACACACATTTACTTTAGTATGTTGTGGATATAATTTGTTATCTATAGCAAAAGGACTAGATGGTTGAATTCTATACTGATTATGGTATATATATGAATGTATGATTCATGCTGCTTAAAGCAATGCTTAAATAAGTTTATAAATAAAATACATTTGATGTATACGTTTGAGTTAATGCATGTGTACATATTAAATACATTTGATGTGTTTAATTCATGCTAACCCTATGAATTGAAATTTTTTTGATAGGGGATTGATGCTGTTACTGAAATTGTTTCAGCGAGAAGGAAAATCAGTCACTCAAAATCGGCAGCAAAATTTGATTATAACACAGCATGAATCAGTGTGTTTTATGTATATAAACAAATTCAAGTTAGCATACATATGATGTAAACATAATTAATGTGTGGTATTTGTAATGAGTATATATATATATATATATATATATATATATGTAATTGTTATGTATATAACAAATGCTGACTGCACGGTAGATTGGACACTTAAATGCATAATAGTTTTGCATTTGAGGATTGAATGGAAGTGTATGTGTAAATGCTTTGATTAACATCTTTATACGGTTTAATTTTCATTGCTGTTATACATTTGAATGGATCTGTTATAGTAATAAAGGATAGATAGTTCTGAAAGTATAGTGGGGTTTGTAATATATTTTATTGGGCATCTGTACATATAATTGTATATATGTCAGATGCTAGCGTTTCCTTATGTTAGTATGTTTGAAATTAAAATACGTCAGGTAATGTGATTTACTTCATCTAGTAAAATGGCATGTGTTCTAAATGTTAGTCAGATATACCTTGATATATTTAGAGCTTTTTGGAACATGATTGACCAATTGGATCATTACCCTGGTTTTAACTTCCGGTACCCTACATGTCATATTTAACCCCTTTGAATATGTTCAAAAGACATAGTGGCATACTTGTTCTATAACATTAAAATCAACGTACAAGTATGTTGTACATTATAAATATATTATTGCGTATATATGCAACATATATATATATAATACATATATTATGATATATGTAAATTAACTCTAATATTTTTCACTATAAGTTATAAATTCCCTCTAAAACAATTTTTTTTGTTATATTAAGTCATGGTGACGTCTTCCCATAATATACTCATCACTGTCCAAAATCATTGGATGTAACTAACGCCAAAGCGTTGTGCACCTTTTATTTTGGTTATATGAGATGGAGTAAAATGTGGTGCTCCAATCTATTATTGGGTCTGACTTAACTAGGCTGCATAATACGATTATGGCTTTAGAGACAACAACATGCATTATTCTATATTTTGAGCAAATGAATAATATTGAACAAAATGTTCATCATGCGATCCAAGAATTATATACGATATAATTGACATAAGATTTCTACCTAAAAGGTTGTGTTTTGAGTTCAGCCAAAGCAGGGTCAAGGCATGACTAGATATGGATCTTGGAACACCATTATATGTATATAATGATATAGATATATAAACAGAGGGATGTTAATTTGAGTGGGAGCATATTTTAGTTTAGATTACACGTTTATGTTAGTATACAATTTTGATTGTCAAAATTGATAATAAATAAATATTAAAGAATCAGTTATTATTTATTATCTATTGTAGATATTAAATAATAAATAATTCCGATAATTTAAATTTATCCTTAAAAGGATAAATTGAATTAAATCAAATTTCTTGACTAACATTGAAATTTGGGGATTGTCCTCAAACAAATTAAAATGTAATTGTTCTAACAAATATAGAGGATCTAAAATAAAAGTTAAAGTATGACTTTAACCAATAAAGATATAAATGTTATAAAATCTACTTAAATATGTTTCTAGTATTAGATACTAGATATAAATCACATAAGTGTATGTTGATTTATAGAAATTACAAAATAAGTAGAAATGAGATAAAAGGACAAGTGGACTTACGATTGGAAATGAAGCAGATGTTGCTGAATTTTCCATAGGAAGGCGATTCCTTTTATTATACTGGCTTAATTAAATAACTAAATAATTGTTATAATGAAATTCCATTTAAAATAAATGTTATTATAAAACTTGTTTTGATAGGTTTAAATTTCATTTGTAGTAAAAGAACAATTGTTGTTCATTTTATTTAAATGAAATATCTAATGGAATTTCACAAATAGTTAATGAATTTTATAAATCTTTAACTATAATGTACCTGACATAAATACCAAGTGGATTAAATTTAGTGATTTAAATCCAACATACTTTTAGCATTACTAGTTAACTAATATAAACAAGTAGGTATATCAAAATCCATAATGATGGAATTTTGAGATCATTTGATTTTGAATTATATGAAGAATACAAATCTTGTTTATTAGGCAAAATAACCGAATCACTTTTTCACTTGACACAGTGATTGAGTGACAAGTATTGGGTCTCGAATATAATGATGTATATGGAGCAAAGAATACATAAGCTAGAGGTAGGTTTTATTAATTCATTATATTTACTGATGATATCAGTAGATATAGATATGTATATCTTATGAAATACATATCAGAATCCTTTGAAAAGTTCAAAGAATTCAAAGTGAAGTTAGAAACCAATTTTAATAGAAAATAAATATTTTTTGAACAGTTCGAAAGAGAACATTTAAGCCAATAAATTTAATGACTATCTGAATGAGTTTGGAATTGTTTCACAACTCTGTCCACCTAGAACACCATATTAGAATGGTATGTCTGAACGGAGATATCGAACCTTATAAGATATAGTACGATTAATGATAAGTCATATAGATCATCCTATAAGTTAAATTTAGAACAATTATATTAAATCCCACTAAAACGATTTGAAGACGCGATATAAAATATAAACTAGAAAATGTTTCAGTGTGTCTATTATGAAGATTTGGGATGAGAAGCGTTTACTAAACGTCTTGCCTTTGATAAGATCAAATCCAAATCTGATAATTATTTTGTGGAGTATCCAAAAGGATATTATTTCTATAAATCCTTAGAGAATAAGAGGTTTATTGCTCGAATTGGCATCTTTTCAAAAAGGAACCAGTCTTTAAGATACCAATAAGAATGAAATAGATTTTGAAATGTCTCGGAAACCACAAAATACCATTGAATCTTGTATAGACAAGAAATTGAGTGGGAGTGATACAACAATTCTAATGTTATTTGATAACACATTAATTATTGTAAATAATGTTAGTTTAAAACAAGAAATAGATACTGATTCTAAGAAAGAAAATGTTTGGATTAAGAAGTTCATGATTGAACTTAATTTGTTGTTGATCGAATGATACACATTGCGATAACAATATGGCTGTTGCTCAAGCCTAAAACGTTAAACTCATCATCAATCCAAACATATATTTTAAGAAATATAATTCTTATGTGAAGTTGTTCATAGAAGAAATAAACATATCTGCAAAGTTACAAAAGTTGTAATGTTGCAGACCAACTGAATTAAACTCTGTCGCAACAGAAGTTTAATAGTCACACTAATTTCATAAGTATACGATACGTAAATAATTGACTCTAGTGCAAGTGGGAGATTGTTAGAGTTTGTGCCCTAGAGGCAATTCATTTGATGAGATTGATAACACTGTTGATGTTATTATTTTATTTGGAATAAAATATTATTCTATTATATTGTATTTACTGCGTAATATAAATAATAACATAATAGAAGTCCTTAGAATAATAATACAGAATTATATAGTTCGAGTAAGACTGAACTTGAGATTATATAATGTGATAAGTATTATAATTCTTAAAAGTCCCTAGTAGAGTTTTATTGTTAATATAGGACAACAATAAAGCATTAAGACTAGTATGTTGATTGACTGATGATCACATCTCATTGATCATTAATATACGTGATATTAATGTCAAAACATAAATACGTATTGGAGAATATCGTATTGGGCTGACCCGCAGTGAGATAACTCCATGGAATATAATTAACAGTATCATAAGTTATTCTCATAGTGACAGTGATGTAATGGTCCTCAGACCTGAAATCATTATAATTTTATTCGAGGATATTTGTGTTTTGATATCATCTAAAGTTATTTCGTAGCAGAGTAACGATAACGGTGATTATTGGATATATCTCGAGTCGAATGAAAATTATGAATGATTTAGATGGAATTTAACCCTACGATATATTCGTGATGATATCCATGGGCCTCTTGATTGAGTGAGACTGTGAAATGCATGGCCGTGCTCAAATATTGATTTGTTTTAAGTAGTCTACTCATTGATCAAGAAAACAGATTAAACCATAAGGAGGATGATATGATCCATGACTCCAGTTTAATCTTGGATATAACGGTTAAAAGGACTAAATTATATTGATACACTACTCACAAAGGTCATATCGAATCATTGATATTGTTGTAGCTTGGGTAGCAGTGATGTACTACTAGGTGCCGCTCACTATTTACAGTTTAAGTGTTTAAATTGTTGCCAACGCTGCAACAACCTATAGGGTCACACATATAAGCATTTTATAAGGTGAGAACGTTTAGAATAAAAGGGAAATCAAAAGGTTTGACATGTTCTTTTATTTTAAACAAAGGTGAACGGGTTCTATGGGTTAACTAAAATTGTGGTGTGAGACATTATAAAGGAGGCCGCCTCCTTTACATTTTAGTTTATCCGATTCACAGATCAGAAAACCCTAGATCCCAATCTTCTTGGCTAGTACCAGGCTCTCCTTCTCTCGGTTCCATCAGAGGATCTCGAGAACATCGTTTGTGGATACCAGTAGAGGCTCGTCGCTTTGATGGGCTATTGATTCGGTCCTTCCGCTGCTCAACGAATTTGAAGACTTCAACAGATTCAATCAAATCGAGTAAGTCGAATTTGGGGATTTTACACACAAGCAAGGTATGAACTGTTCTGATTTATCGTTTTTGCATAGATCCGAATTTTAAATGTTAATTTCGCTATTAATTTAGGGTTTCGATTAGATCCAGTATACCCTAAATTTCCTTTCAGTAATATTTGAAGAATCCATTTTTCCTTATCATAATGTAAACTCTTTTCCATGCACAAAAACTCAATCTCAAATTCAACCTCACCAGATTCAAAATTTAACCCATGATGAACAAATTTGTGGATCAAATTTAAATATTCCTCCCTTTTCCTCTTCACAAAGTCCTCCTACAATTGATAATCTTATTCCAGAAACCTCCTCTTCCTTCATTCAATTTCAACAACATCATTCTGATGTTAATGAACAGACTAGACCTGTTATTTATGCAATCCCTCCATAAAGAAAATCAACCAGACTAACAAAACTACCTTCCAAGTTTAAAGATTTTGAAGATCAATATAATAAACCATTATCCACACCACATGATTCACCATCTACATCTATGGGTTTATTGTGTTTTCAGAACCATCATTATCACATTTAAATTATGAAGCTTTGACAAATCTCAATAAAATGTTATCTACAAAAGAACCTGCCTCATATAATCAAGCAAAGGAAGACCCTAGATGGGTAGCAGCAATGTAACAAGAGATTAAAGCAATGCAAAAGAATAACACTTGGGAATTAGTGGAGTTACCATCTGACAGAACTGCAATAGGAAGAAAATAGGTATATAAGACTAAATTTTTGAAGAATGGGGATGTTGAAAGGTGCAAAGCCAGAATTGTAGCAAGCGACAATAAGCAGATTAAAGGTAAAGATTTTAAATATAACTTTAGTCCAGTTGCTAGATTTACAATAGTTAGAACTATAATTGCTTTAGCAGCAACATATAATTGGCATTTACATCAGTTGGATATAAATAATGCATTTTTGCATGGTTTCATTGATGAAAAATTATATATGAGACCTCCTCCTGGTTATACAAAAGCACAATCTAGACAAATATGCAAATTAAAGAAATCAATTTATGGACTTAAGCAAGCTGCTAGACAGTGGAATAAAAAGCTTAAGAATTTTCTCCTTCATATTGGTTTTGTTCAATCTAAGCAGGACTGCTCATTATTTAGTAGAACTGATCAAAATGATTTTACTGTTATAATATGTTATGTAGATGATTTTCTTGTTACTAGTTCAGGTACTTAGATCGTTGAGTCAAGAATTTTACGGAGTTTTGATTTTTGACAAAAAAAGAATAGCCCTGATCGACAAAATGAAGATATTCATTGATTTCAAGAGATGAAGATCTACATATGGTATTTTACTTTAGAAATTGATTATTTAGAAGTGTTATTCATGTTAAAATCTATCCTCAAATAATATATATATATATATACAAATATGTATATATATGCACATTGATTGTGCAAACTGGGCATAACCGGTCGACCGCCCAGAAATGGACCAGTCGACCATTTTTACCCAGTTTGCACAGTAAACGTGCACACATATACACATAACGTATATATATATATATATATATATATTCAAATTCCTGTCTACCGGTTCTTTTTAACCTATCGACCATTTTTAAACAGAAGCAATCTTTCGTATAGACACTTCCATTTCTTCATGAGTTGCTTCCCATTATCTTCACCGATGATCATGACCATTGTTTGTAACTCTTCACAAATGGTCACAACTGTTTATTGCTTATATAAACATCATGAAATCATCATTCCAAGTAACAAAAAATTCTATTGATTTAATCTCAATTCTCTTGATCTCAATTTCTTACTCTCTAAGTGCTAAAGTGCTCATATTCTTCATTATATCGATTGAATCCCAGAATTTATATAATATTCTTTTAATTCAATACGATATTCACTTCCAAATCTTCATTTACACAAATATTCTATTTGAGGATAAGATTATAGGAAGTTTGTACTACTAGTGACAAAATCGTGTTATTGAGAACACATAATGTCAACATCATTTATATTCATCTCTGTTGAAGTTCACGGTGTTGTAAGAGGCAAGTATTGAAGTCCTCGTTGTATCAGAGGCATGAAATCCCGTTCGTCTGCTCGGGTGTTGTATACTTGTTCCTCCGGGTGAAGTGAGCTTGTCATTAGTGAATATCTAGAATGAAGTCTGAGACTGGACGTAGGATGGTGCTCTGAACCAGTATAAAAATCCCTATTGTGATTTTTCTATTTTACTGCATTTTCAGTTGTTATATCTGTGATTCGTTATTGTCTCATACTTGTCTGTTATATACCATATTACATGATCTGTGTGTACTATTAGCATGTACACGCACTTTCATTTGGTATCGGAGCATGGTCATCATATAACCATAACACAGTTATTTGATATATTCTAGTAATATGGCAAATAACGCAAGCACCAACACTACCACGTACACAGAAGGTCAATCAACACAAAGACCTCTATTCTTTAATGGTCTCAACTATAGCTATTGGGCAATACGTATGGCATTCTTTATGCAATCAAATAGCTATAATGCCTGGATTGCTACCCAAAAGGAAATAGTGAATTCAACAACTGATTATTCAGAATGGACACCGGCTGAGAAAACGACAGCAGATGTAAATGCAAAGGCAATAAACATGTTGTTTTGTGCATTAGACCAAAATGAATATAACCGTGTTAGTATATGTACCACTGCATATCAAATTTGGCAAACGCTAAAAACCACTCATGAAGGTACTAACAAGGTTAAACAAGCCAAAATAGCCATGTCGAAAAGTCAGTTTCAAAATTTCAAAATAAAGCCGAATGAGAAAATCAATGATATGTATTCACGGTTTCAAATTATTCACCATGCGCTAATTGGTTTAGGACAAAAATATTCACATTTTGATGTTGTTTCGACAGTCCTACATTCTCTGACTAGTGAATGGGAAGGAAAAGTATTAGCAATTGAAGAAGCTAATGATCTTTCTGTCATGAAGCCAGATGAATTGATAGGAAATCTAATGTCTTATGAAGCTAATTTGCAGGCTAGAAAGGAACAGAAAGAAGAAAAGAAAAATGTAGCATTCCATGCTGAAAAAGATGAAGATGAATCAGAGTCTAAAGATGAAGATCTGGCGTACATTACTAAAGGTTTCAAAAAATTCCTAAAGCAACGAAAAGCTAGTCATTATAGCAAAAAGAGGACTTGATCAAATAGACCATCATCACCCGTTGTAGAATGTTTCAACTGCCACAAAAAGGGGCACATGCACAAGGATTGTCTTGAAAAGAAGAAGTCGGAAAATGAAAAATTTAAATACAAGAAGGACAAATCAAAGAAACGAGCATTCTCAGTAACATGGGATGATTCAGAATCGTCTTCAGCAGAAAGTGAAAGTGATACAGAGGATGAACAAGCAAATGTTTGTTTCATGGCAGCAGAAGATGAGGTACAAATTCCCACAGTTGATGAAGTATTTGATATTGATGCCAAATTGATAGTTAAATATAAAGACGTAAAACATCAATTAAAAGAAGCCAAAGCAGATTTGAGTAGAGCAGAGTTTGAACGAGATATGTTAAAAGACGAGAAGAAAATATTAGAAGAAGAACTTGAAAAACTTCAAGAATCATCATCTAATATTGACTCTCAATTATCTCTTTTGAGTCAAGAAATTGGAACTCAAAAAAAGAAAAATGATGCTCTTACTACTGAAAATCATGAGGTTAAGGCAAAAATCAAAATTCTTGACCTAGCAAAGGCTAGTTTACAAACTAAGTTAGATGATATTACTCAAAATGTTTCTAACTTCAACATAGGTCGAGAAAACTTGACGAAAATCATTGAAAGTTCACAACCTGCTTCAAACAAACAAGGTTTGGGATATAAGAAACAAGAAACCAAGAAACATCTCAAAAAGAAAGATGAAGCTAAGAAAAATCCTAGTTTATTATATTCCAAGCCAAAACCAGTTGTGAAGTTTCAAAAGAAAATGTCAAGACTATCAAGATATGGGTTCCTAAAACAAATAACAATTTGATTAGGAACAAATATATTCGACATTTCATGAATACTGTGCATCTTAATTCTAATTATATATATATATATATAAAGGGAATACCGGACCCGTATGGGTTTGGACTCCTAAGACCTAACTCTTAGGACACTATAAAAACTGGGTACCATTGACTTAATTTTATTTTTTGTAGGTCCCACTTAGGAAAAGAGGAAAGTGGATATCATTTTACATTTAATTATCAACTCATTTTTGTCGATGACAAAGGGGGAGAAAATTGTGCTAACAGTTTATATGCAAGAAAATATATATTTACAGGCAAAATCTCAGTGGGAGATCATATACAGAGAGAGATTCAGAAGTATATTGTCATCAATCAAAAAGGGGGAGAATGTTGAGTCAAGAATTTTACGGAGTTTTGATTTCTGACAAAAAAAGAATAGCCGTGATCGACAAAAAGAAGATATTCATTGATTTCAAGAGAGGAAGATCTACATATGGTATTTTACTTTAGAAGTTGGTTATTTAGAAGTGTTATTCATGTTAAAATCTATCCTCAATTTATCAATATATATATATATATATACAAATATGTATATACATGCAAATTGATTGTGCAAACTGGGCATAACCGGTCGACCACCCAGAAGTGGACCAGTCGTTCATTTTTATCCAGTTTGCACAATAAACGTGCACACATATAGACATAACGTATATATATTCAAATTCCTGTCTACTGGTTCTTTTTAACCTGTCGACTGTTTTTAAACACAAGCAACCATTCATATAGACACTTCCATTTCTTCAAGAGTTGCTTCTCTTTCTCTTCACCGATGATCATGACCATTGTTTGTAACTCTTCACAAATGGTTACATTTGTTTATTCCTTATATAAACATCATGAAATCATCATTCCAAATAACAAAAAATTCTATTGATTTAATCTCTATTCTCTTGATCTCAATTTCTTACTCTCTAAGTGCTAAAGTGCTCATATTCTTCAATATATCGATTGAATCCTAGAATTTATATAATATTCTTTTGATTCAATATGATATTCACTTCCAAATCTTCACGTACACAAATATTCTATTTGAGGATAAGATTATATGAAGTTTGTACTACAAGTGACAAAATCATGTTATTAAGAACACATATCGTCAACATCAATTATATTCATCTCCGTTGAAGTCCTCGGTGTTGTAAGAGGCAGGTGTTGAAGTCCTCGTTGTATTAGAGGCGTGAAATCCTGCTCGTCTGGTCGAGTGTTGTATACCTGTTCCTCCGGGTGAAGTGAGGTTGTTGTTAGTGAAAATCCAGATAGAAGTTTGGGACTGGACGTAAGACGGTGCTCCAAACCAGTATAAAAATCCCTGGTGTGATTTTTCTATTTTACTGCATTTTTCGTTGTTATATCTGTGATTCGTTATTATCTCATACTTGTCTGTTATATACCATATTACACGATCCATGGGTACTATTAGCACGTATACGCACTTTCACAGATTATTTCAGAAGTTAAGAAGGCATTACATCAAGCATTCACAATTAAAAATTTGGGGGAGCTCACCTTTTTCCTTGGAATTGAAATTACCAGAACAAGTAGAGGTATTTTTTTGAATTAAAGAAAATATATATTGGATATGAGCAGTTCTACAAGCATGGAGAACTCAAAAGTTGGACCATCCCCTCTTCCTAAAGGTTTGAAGCTAAGCACAATTGAAGGTACAAAATTAACCAATTAAGAAGTATATAGAAGGTTAATTGGAAAATTGCTTTATCTAAATATGACAAGGCTTGATATATCCCATGCTGCGCATCAGTTAAGTCAGTTTATGCAGGATCCTAGAACTCCACATTTTTCAGCAGCATTGCATGTTCTAAAATATTTGAAGGGTACTTTGAATCATGGATTGTTCTATGTAGCTAACATTATATTGCAGGTTAAGGCACACAGTGATGTTGATTGGGGCAGTTGCACATTTTCTGGAAAATCTCTTACTGGGTTTTGTGTTTTTCATAGTGATTCTTTAATTTCATGGAAGACGAAGAAAAATAAAGTTAGTTCTAAAAGTTCAACTGAGGCTGAATATAGGGCAATGAGTCAAACAACAAGTGAAATAGTTTGGATAGAAGACTTGTTGCAAGAGTTGCTGGTAAACATTTCTTAACCAATTTCTCATTTTGTGACAATAAATCAGTGCAATACATTGCTGAAAATGAGGTTTTTCAAGAGAGAACTAAACACTTAAGAATGGATTGTCACTATATAGGGGATCATATAAAGAGTAGTTCCATTACATTATCTCATGTTGGCACAACTATGCAATTAGCTGATTTGATGACAAAGCCACTAAGTTGAGCAACATCATTTTCTGTGTTCCAAGCTTAGCCTTGTTTCTTCAATTTCAACAAGTCAATCTTGAGGGGGGATATTAAGTGTGTTGGATTAGTTGTATAAAGTTGTACGTGTGTTTTCCATAAAGGGTTGTTCATATATTACATTGTTTTCTATTTTGTCCTTTTATATTGGGCTTTACTTTTACGTTGTAATTGTTTTGTATAATAATGATGTACAGTTTGGTATATTGGACTGGTAATGGACTACTGTAAATTCATTCGTTATTGATAATAAAAAGTTTCTCTGCTTCGATTTTAATGGAGTTTATCACTCTCTAACCAAATTTTCTTCATTACCCACTCTCTAACAAAACAAGAAATGAAGGAACCATAGTTACTCTCAGTTCTGTTGTGCATATATATGGTACAAGAAGTAAGAAAGGTTCAGAACATTCCCTTAATCTGTTTTAATATTGGTGAAAATTATTGGTGTATGGAACATTAGAGTAGCACATCATGACATAAAATTAGATCAATGTAAGATGCTAATATCTGAGAATAAGTTAAGTGCGTTATAAATAGTGGAAACTAAATTCAGCCTTAATTTAACCTTGAGAGCTTCCAAATACATTAATCCTATCTGGAATGTTATTCATAATCTATCAGATGCAGCTTATGGTAGAATTATGATTGTGTTCGACCCTTCAACCATCTTTCTTCCTCCCATAACACCCTCTTCTCAAATGATTCACTGTCATGCTCTTTCCTTGATTAACCAATTCTCTTTCCATACAATTATTGTCTATGCTGAGAACACTTGTGTAACGAGAAACTCTTTGTTTTATACCATACCCTTCCTACATCAATCTTCACACCCTTGGCTGATTTTAGGGGACTTCAACTATTGTTATGACCTCTATCGGAGAATAGGAGGAAACACTCTTTCCTTATCTGGAATCAAATGCCTAGAAATAGCCATATAAAATGCTGATCTCATTGAAATTAGGTATATTGGTTTGTCTTGTTCTTCGAACAATAAGAGGTAACTTGGACTAGAATATTCTACAAAACTAATCATGCATTTTTCAACCGACCGTCTCTTGTTAAATGGCATGCTCTTTTTTACCATTTGCCTCCCGCCCTTCTCTTTGACTGCTCCCCAATCATCCTACATTTGTGTGGGGTAGACATGAAAGGTTAGAAAAGTTTAATTTTTTTAACAATTGGGTCAATGAACCTAACTTCTTAATAGTTGTTAAAGGAGTTCGGGAGAGACTAAACTAGGAAACCCTATGTTTACTTTATAGGCAAAAGCTTAGGGAAGTCAAGACTACTTTGACAGAATGGTCTAAGATGAATTTTGGTTTAGGTAACAAACGAAGTGTTTATTGGAGGAATAAACTTCAGAAGATTCAGATGACAATGATGGAGTAGATCAACAATTCTAACCACTCGAACATGGAGACTTACATCACTCTGCAATATCAAGAATCACTCTTAAAAAAAGATTATATGATCAAGCGAAAAGCTAGGATAAAGTGGAGTGAAGAGGGTTATCGCAACATTGTTGCTTTTCTTAAGGATAAGTAGACAAAAGAAAACCTTGTTTCTAATGTCGACTCTAGTGGTAAACATTTGAATTCTAAATTTGGAATCGAGGAAGCCTTTACAAAACATTTTACTGATAATAAAGATAACTTTATCCTTGAAATAGATTTGATTGACCTATACATATTGCATAAACTCAATTTAGAATATTATCTAATCCTATGTTACGAAGTTTCAGATATTGGGATTAAGAAAGAAATATTCTCCCTCAAAAGAAGCTCATGTGGTGGTCCATATGGCTTGAATTCTTGTTATCGCTTTTCATCTTAGTTCATTATTTATAAGGAAGCGTGCAATGTCGTGAAACACTTTTTCGAGAGAGATAACTTGATTCACTCATTCAGTAACACAAATATTTCCCTTATTTCAAAGTTAATGAGTGCTAGCAAAGTCTTAGATTACGGACTTATATCATGTTGCAATACCATATACAAATGCATAAATAAAACCATTACTAACAGAATGAAAAGAGTTCTTCCTAATGTGATCTCTCCGAACCAAGAAGATTTTTTGCAAGGCAGGAATATTCTTGATAACGTACTTTTATATCATGTGATGTTGAATGGGTATAAAAGGAAAAATGTTACACCTTGTGCCATGTTGAAATTGGACATAATGAAGGCCTTTGACATGCAATGGGACTCAACTGTTAGAATTCTAGGATATATGAATTTTCCTCCTCACTTTATTGCATGGATTTATAAATGCATCTGTACCGCTAAGTCCTCCACTGTTCTAAACGATAATAGTATTGGATACTTTGGAAGCAAGCAAGGAGTAAGGAAAAGTGACTTAATTTCACTACAACAAAACAGTCCTTTTACAACGGGCAAAAACCGTTGTAATATGCATTTCACAACGGGCATATGCCCGTCTTAATATGACCCGTCGTAATAGCTCCTAACTATTTGAAAACGGGCAATGACTGTTGTAAAAGACCGTTGTAATAACTTGCTCTGTCACGTGCAATGACTCTATGACAATGGTTATAAACCCATTGTAATAGCTAATAAATTACAAGCGGCCTTTGCCCGTTGTAATACAGTATATTACAACGGTTTTTGCCCGTTGTAATAGCAAATTTAAATATAACTGCTGCGATATGCATCCATAATAATAATGAATATTTTAACATGCAATAAATACTGTAATGCAACAATCAAAATCACACAATAACACATACTAAAAGACTGAAGCAAGAATCATATAATTCCAACACATTTCAAAAAGTTCGATAAGTTTATACTCCAAAAGACTAGATAAGTCTACATTCCAAAAGGTTACATAAGTTACGTCGACATAGTTCTAACATAAATTACATAACTAGTTTCATAAGTACCAAAACTAGACCAAGGAAATGTAATCTTTGTGACACGCGACGACAGATCCAACGGCCTATTGATCTTGAGTCTGCATATATTTACTAGCACGGTGTGACTGCAAAAACAGAAAAAAAGTTACCAAATGTAAAGAGAATATATTACTAGTATTACCGCACAATGGTGGGAAAACCGACCGTTAAAATACATAATATAAAATGAAAAAATATTTCACAAGTAAGACATTATATAATTAGGCCAAAAGAAAATATACTGTTCAAGCATACTGAATTGTCGTTACATTTCGAAGAACCACCTTTACATCCATAAATTGAACTAATCTGTTTCATTAATCAATATGGTGTCATGCTTTTTGTTTATTTTCAAGCTTTGATAACCCAATATCATTATGGAGCAAGTCACAGTCGTAGGAATTGTCTGACTAAACATAAAAGAACCATGTGAGTTGCACCTCAGTTTCTGCACCACCTATCCCATCATTATATGCAATATAACTCGATCGAATTACATCTTTCACAAGTAAAAAGATTCATGTACTCGCTACCATGAACTTTGTACCAATACACACGGCAAAACCATATCTTTCGCGTTTGATCCTAGAAGATAAATTTTATGCTTTCCCCATATCTCACTTATCAAATCAGTATGTTATTAATGCAAATTAATTGATCTACTATACAAACAACAGCCCTACTTCTATCTGCAATGCTATCTCTCGAATTACCTTTTCCTTAAAAAGGAATATATCATCAAACGAAACAACACATGTACACAAACGATACAGCAGGAAGAAAACTAAAGTAAGTCTGATAATGTAGCACAGAGAATACTGTTCCTTTTCTACTGAAGCAACTTGAGGCCCCCAAACAAACAAACAAACAAAAAAGACTTTTTTTAATTAGGAAATTATGGGATTCATTTCTTTTTTATTTTATTAGTGGTCAACTTTAAACTGGCACGGATTATAAATAATCATGTCTAAAAACTAGATGAATAACAGGCTAATAAGTGAATCTGCAGACACAAGTATTCAAGTCCAAGATAACCCGATCACAATTTTTTTTCCTGGCCAACAAAACAAACCTCGATCCACAATGAACAAGAGAACATTCTAGTATTATACCTTTTCATATTAGTTGCTTTAAAATTTTAATACTTTTTAGCTTCTTATAGGAATTTCAAAAATAAATATCTCATTATTTCACCGTTGTGGGAACATCCTGTACATACTTGTCCAGTTGGTACGAAGCAAATGAACAAGGCATTCATGATGATAGGAAGAGAGTACTAAATATGATCTCAAAAAATTATAATTAAATAATAATATGAATCAAGAAAGAATCCTATAGGAATTGATATTTCATGAGGCCACCCGCCCCATCCCAATCATTTGATGCAGGGATGATGATTAAAAAACAAATGAATGTACACAACTTAATTTGGATGTACAAGGCAAGACATGAATATGGAGAATATAAATGTAGTTAAGATAATTATGACTATCCATGACCTACCAAAGAACTAATGAGATCACCTGTGCTGCAAGGCGTGTTCTCACTAGATCTAGAGGATATGTAACTGATGCAACTGTTATTCCAGACAAGCCACCTCCTAACAGCCGTACACCAACATCTGCGGTCATATTTTCCCTGTGGTTAACTAAAACAGGCATCGACTGCAAGAACTGCATAATGCACAACATTTTTAATAATACGAAATTTGAAGGGTAAAAAAATATAAACATATACAGATCTAACATTTTAACTTACAGTTTTATATCGCTCATAAGCATAGAAGCCGATAGAGGAATAAGGTAGGCGATGAGCTATAGTAACTAAATTTCCTCTCCAGAAAGCTCTAAATACTTCCTCAGATACAATTCATGATGCTTCACGGTATATACTAGGCTTCTTCAAAGTTGTAACATCAGAGTGCATGCCTTGAACCTAATGAGAAATGCACAGTAAAAATACGATCTATCAAAATTAAATATATGCAAAAATGATTCTGCAACTAAAATCAAAATTGTCCAGGACAAAGGGCTTACATTTGGAGGCCAAGCACAAAGAGAGAGAAATTTTGATGGTGGGAAACAATATTGCCAATTATAAAATAAGTCTAGTGAAAATTAGGACGGCCGCCTTTATTTTGAAACTTAACAAAAAAATATCCCATATAATTGTTTCTGGAAAAAATCCACTTTTTTCACAACTTATATACGCACTAGATAGTGATTTCATCTGAGCAAAAATATTTAAAAACCCGAAATCAAACTTTTTTCAAACTTCTATATTTTTTGCTGCAATTATTTACAATTTAAACTGCAGATTATTTGCACAAGTCTATAAATATTTTTGCAAATATTGAACAGAAACTTCTCTCCATCAATTTGGTTGATTTTTAATTCGTCGTGAAAAGAAAATTGAATTGAAGAAATAAGCGGTACTGCATTGATTTCAACGTTTCTCAATGCTTAAAATATCATATTTTAGTCACATTTCATCTTGGAATTTTCACACAAGCTATCTTATATCGAAGGAAATCTTGGATGAGATGAGTGTATTTTTAGGGTATTTATCTCGTATCTCGGGAACAACTAGGAGTAACCTGTGTATGAAATTGATGTTTTAATGATATATTTAACAACTATAATTTTCACAAGTAAATAAAGACTTTAACATACATGATTTTGCATGGAAAAAAATAGAAATTAATATTTAAAAAAAAATAGGTAGCTTAATTAGCTTAATTGATTTGGTAATGATTGAATAATATTATCTTATTCGAACAAAAATGAACTCTTTTTCTGCAATCATCAAAATAAAAAATAATATGTTCTCGGAGTTAGAAAATAGCAATTGGATTGGGAAGTTTCTATGGAAACGGAAAATAAATTATGCCAACAAAAAAGAGAAAGAGACCTCGAATTCAGATTTCAATCCCTATATCAAGTGAGAATTGGACATTTGGAATGAGATGAGTCAAATGATATATGAACAAGATGTGATGCCTCATCTTGTTTGACTGTGAAAAAGAGATCTTGGGTGAGATATATGAGTTCCAAAACCACGGGAAGGATGTCTATCCCAAAAAAACCATTAAGTTATTACAATACACGTACTAGATGCAAATTGCATTATCATGTCAACTTGGGTGCCTGTATTTAGCTCCAATGATTAACAACAAAAAAGGAAGAAGATTATCAATGGAGAATTTTCTGTTCTTTTATCCTCTGCTTATCCCCTAAGATACAACATGCCAGTACTGCAAACTTAACTAAGAGACTATTTCATAGGTGAACCATGTGACAAGCCTAGAATATGAAGAATGATACAGAAGATCAAAGACAATACATATTGAGGATACGTCTAGCAACAATTGTTTATAGGTTGCAAAAAACTAGAGGCTGGCTAGCATTTTTGACTTCATCACAAACCCTCCATTACCTGACAATCCTTATTACAAAGACTGACAATTTTAATACACAATTTAAGGAAAGAAGAAAAAAGGCAACCATTGAGTTTACAGTAGGTCTCGCGGTCCAATACCCCAATCTAAGCACAACTCAGAACCTAGACATGTTTGGAAGGTTTTGGAAAAACAGTTATAAAAATATTGTTTTTAGGTGGATATAAAGTATAGAAAGCATATCCATTATTAGATTTTATTTTAGTCCAAAAAACAAGCAATTCAACAGGTCAATCAAGTATGCCCTTGATTTTATTTTATTTTCTTAACAATGTAATTTGGTGTTTCTGGCTTGGATAATCACATCTTAATTGAACGGTACAGCGTCAGTGCAACTGCATGCATACTAAGCCCATTACAGCTCTTAGAAATAACTTCACCAGATAAGAAGAATAGATGTTGCATCTTATACATTACAGAATTTTAGGCTCATTTAAAAATTAGCAGCTTGATAGCAATCAAGGACTAAAATTGACAATTGCAGACCATTTATTCCATTCCACGCTACTTATGCAGAATAAGAATTGGTAGAGTGTAGAGATACAATGTGGTACAACACCCTTTGGAATATAAATACGCATAGGTTTCATAGGAATCAGTTTATTAAATTGTTAATATTCTTATGGAATGCACATAATGTGGACCTCTCTACCACATCTAGCCGGACAGGCTTTTTACCATACAGAATTTGCCCAAGCCCGTGTTAAAACCGGAACTGAAGTCGCAATAAGCTTTACTTGTTTTCAAATTAACAAGAGTTAATATCGTTAAACACTTGCGAAACAATCGCTTTTAAGTTAAATATAACTATATAGACATTAAGTAACTTTTGTACTGTTAACCGAAATTTTCAGTGTTTATTACATTATAGAATAACCAAACAAATATGACATTTTGATTGTGAACAAACATACAATTAATTAGCATTCAAAAATTAGACTTCTTATTTGAAACGTATGTGGAAAAGGATGGCTAAATATAATAACAACTACAATGCATTTACTATTCTCAAAATATTATTATTATTTCCGCGCTCTCTTTATAACCTGCTTTCCAACATTGCAATAAAAAATCATGAGTGATGAGTGATTACTAGTAAGCCCAAATTCAATGTTCAGAATTCAAACTGGAATAGCCAAGGGAACATGATATCAAAACAAAAGAAATAATAAATAAACAACCAATTATAATAACAAACAAAGTACGGGACCATTATCAAGACCACTACTATTCTGCTGCTGTTTACACTAAAACTAATCCATCGAAAGAACAAAGTAGCATCAAAACACACAACAATGATTAACCAATTCAATCAATTTAAGACCGCATCAACTGGCATTCTAACTTCAACTATTGTATGATTAAGCAGAAATGGAGATTGAGCAACTCATTCAGATGGAAATACAAATTGCCTTAAACATAAAGGTTTAAAAGAACTGTGTAAAAACATTGAGAATTATTCCAAGACGTTTTGCCTGATTTAAATAACATAATCATAAATATAAGCCCAAAATAATATTAATGAACTAGATCTTGGGAAGCTATGAAGATAATTGGAATATCTTATGAACTTTCTAACTGTATGATGCCAAATAAAATACTTTAGCATTAGTATATCTCATGATATAATTATGATGGAAACTCGGATAGCAACACAGCACATCCGTCTTGTATAGTATACATCCATTTCTAGAATTTCAGTGAGAAAGATATATTATAATATTGTACTAGCAGTGAAGAAAAGAAAGAAAAACACACAAAATGAATTTGAGGATATAGCAAAGCAAGCAAACTTACATTTGCTTCTGCAGCATAATTAACCTCACCAAGCAAAAAGAAAAGCAGCACCAGGTTTGACATATTGAATCTCAGTACAGCAGATTAATTTTTCTTCTTCTGAAAAGTAGTTCTTTAAAGAGTAGATTTGGTTTTATAATTTTGAATTTTTTTTACTTCCTAGGTGAAATGACTGCAAGTTAAGAGAAAATTAGAGGCAGATTATTCTGAAACATGAATAAGTTTTTTGTATTTCATAAATGAACTTGACTTCTAAAAATAATACTTTTCTTTTTTTCCCCTTTTAAATTGAGAAGTGCCAACCTAAATGACCTTCTAAAGCAAAAGTTACATATTTCATTACTTTTATACTGAGAATAACATTAGCAATGGATTAGGCAAGAAAACAACAAACTGTTGAACGTCTTTTTTAAATGAAACTAATTTTATAAACTTTAGCGCCTTATAAACTAATTTTATAAACTTTAGCGCCGTTGTAAAAAGAGTGTTGCACTTAAAATATACATCTACGGATGACTAATCTTGCCACATTTCACAGTGCAGCACATACTATTCACCTATTTACGCAATATCCACACTTCACAGCTTAGCTTTGTTTATCCTCAAGTCTACATTTCAATTTCAATCAAAACTTGCGATCTGCAAACTACACATCCTTAAGCCTATATCTTTCACTAATGCTCATGGAGCAGCAAATTATTATTCATTTCCTTCCACATGACATCAAAAAAGACAAATACTAATATTTATAGTTGTAGTATGATTCTGCAATACCCCATCCAGAACAATCAATGTACAAAATGAAGTACATACAAATTCAATATACTCAAATAATGGTAATTCAAAGGCATATTCAAGCAGCACTAACTTTGTAGTTTGTACAACGCTAATCGGTCGATAATAACAATTTGCCTAAGGATGTAACAAAATAGAAAACTAAAAAACTTATCTTGTCACTCACGTAGTCGAAGCCATTTAATTTCTGCAATCTGCACTGCTCTCGAAATCAAATCGATGCCATGAACAGTCGTTCCTTCAAGACGAGCACCAGTGGCAGGCGCAACATCGACACCCAACCGGCGATTGAGGAGATTTGATTGATGATTGAACAATGAAGATTATACTAGGGTTTTTTATTCGACTTCGTCTGGTATTTGGTATTGAAGAGTAAAGCCATAGCTTTTCACTTTTTACTTCTACTACGGCACAGTCGGGTCGGTGGGTCAGATATTGGGTAATGGATTGAGCTTGGTTTTATTCGGTTTTGGGCCAGCTCTAATAAATCATGAACTACATCGGTTAACGGTTAACCAACCGACAAAAATTTGGTTAACCGAACCGAAAATATTCGGTTAAGATGGCCGGTTAACTGATGTTTTAATAACACAATTCAAAATAAAATTAGGTTTACGGATAACTAAGTTTAATAACTAGACCAAAAACAAATATTATATTATATTATATCAGTTGAAATTGACTTTAATTTCTCATCATTGCTAAATTAATTAAAAAATAATAAACAACCTTCAAAATTAAAAAATGAGTTTAAAAATATTTTTAGTCGATTAATCAAAAAAAAATCATATCCATATTCAAGAAATAAAATATTATCCGATATTCAAAAACCAAATACAAATGTGGATACGGTCACATTCGCATTTGATAATTATTCGTTCGGGTACAGTCAAAATTATAGCTATTCTTTGTGTAATTATATAGACAAAATTATTGTCATTTACAATTTTATATAAGTAAAATATCTTAATATGTATCATTTTTATAAATTTTTAATATTAACTTCAACTATTAGTATTTAATTATCATTCAATTAATCAACATCTTTTATAAAAATTTATAGTTAATAATTATTACAGTATTCAATAGCGATTTATTTATAAATTATTAATTATTAATTAGATATTTAGTATTAATTTATTTATTATTGATTATTAATTTATTAACTAATTACTGATTATTAATTACTCAATATTACTTACTAATAACTGGAAAGTAAAATTAAGCTTGTGGAATACTGATTATATATAATAATTAGTAATTAGATATTATTTATTAATAATCATTAATTATTATAAATTATAAATGATTAATATAATATTAACAACGATTAATTATCAAATATTAATAAATAATATAATTTTATTAATGATTAGTAATTAGTAATATAATATTATAGCTAATAATTAGTAATATATGATTAATGATTAATTATTAAATAATCAATATTAATTTTACGGAAGTATTGTAATTATGAGTTATTGATCGTCGAAAATTGACACCTGTTACAATGGATGTTTTGTGATCGTTGTAAAATAGACATCTATTACAACGGACATTTTGTGAACATTGTAAAATTGACATTTATTACAACGAGCTAGAAATGACCGTTGTAATAATGTTCTATTACAACAGGCAACCATTACCCGTTGTAAAGTGAGCGTTGTAAAGGATATCTATTACAACTGTCCAGAAACGACCATTGTAATAGCATTCTATTACAACGGGCTTACTATGCCCGTTGTAAAAAGAGTGTTGTACTGATCTCTATTACGACGGTGCAGAAAATGACCGTTGTAATAGCATTCTATTACAACGGGCAGCCAACGCCCGTTGTAAAATGGACGTTGTAATAGACTAGTTTTGTTGTAGTGTTTCAGCTTATATATTCGTCATCATCATAAAATTCTAACACAAATGATCTACTAAATTGTCGACAATGGAGTTTTCAAGCTAACCCTAAATATAAAGACCCCAAAATCTCTTCCTTGATGTTTGCTGATGATCTTGTTATGTTCTGCAATCTTGAGATTCCTGCCATCGATGGAATACTGGACATTTTTAGTAAATTTCATGTTACAATTAGGATGAAGAAGAATCTCGACAAGTCAGAGATTAAATTACCTGGTATCTCTGAGTCTCAAATAAATGATATTCAACTTTGTACTGGGCAATAATGATAACATTTCCTATCTTGG
This sequence comes from Allium sativum, assembly GCA_030737875.1. Classification (NCBI taxonomy): domain Eukaryota; kingdom Viridiplantae; phylum Streptophyta; class Magnoliopsida; order Asparagales; family Amaryllidaceae; genus Allium; species Allium sativum. The sequence continues at coordinate 604,351,036 of CM060920.1, forward strand.
ATTGCCTCTGTCTACCTCTAAAATCACTATAAACCATTGCCTTCCTTTATTTGGAAGGATAACATCCAAACCAAACTGTTGGACTAGTAGGCTTTTTATTCAAAATGGGAGAGTTACTCTGATTAAGTCTATCATTTTTTCCATGCGAGTATATTGGACTAGATCATTCATTTTACCCATTAAACTTACCATCATGATAAGAACAACCTTTATGAGATTTCTGTGGAAGGTACCAATAAAGGGAATTATCTTTCCCTTATACCCTTTAGAAAAGTTGAAAGCCTGTTAAAAAAGAAGGTTTGGGCATTATTAATATGACGCAGTTGAATAAAGCTGCTTTTGTGAGACATTTAGAAAGTTTTCTAAATTAAAGGGTAAATGTTTGGGTTTTATGGTCGAAGAAAAATGATATCAAAAGCAAGAGTTTCTGGATATTGCAACCCCCTCCCAAATTTGAGTTGGATGTAGAGAAATATTTTTAAGATAAGACATAGCCTGCTACCTGTCATTTAAAATATAATTAGCCGAGCCTCTAATGCTAAGTTTTGGGATGACCCTTGGATTGAAAGAGGGCTGATTCTCAAGGAAAAATTTACCCACTTTAAAGTTGAACTCTCTGGCATCATTCTCAATGCAGAAGTTAATAATTTCATACAGAATAATGCCGTTTGCCTTCCTATTTCATCTAACCCGAGAGTTACTCTTCTTTAGGGTCTTGTAAATAAAATGAAGTTAAGTAATAGTTATGAAGATAACATCCATAAGGACATTACAGATAGAAAATTTCACATTAAAAATGTTTATTATCACTTGGCCTCTTTTGTTGAGATGACCAACTGAAAATGGAATAGAATATTTTGGTGTAGAGAATTTACTGATGTGGAAAGTTATCAATAGAGCCTTAATTACAAAAGATAAAAAATGTGAAAGTGGAATGCAAGTTAACCTAATTTGTGTTTTTTGTGATATGCACTTAGAAACGGCTGAGAACATTTTTTTTCATATGCATGCATCTTCAATATGCAGAAGAATTGATGTCTAAGATAGGTAGAGCATGCCAATCAATCTAGTTCCTATGTGAGGAAATCTATTAAATTTATGACGGATTGAAAAGACCCTAAGAATAAAGTGATTTACTTTGTTTTGAAGAATTTTATGATGGTAGTTTGGAAAGAAAGAAATGCTAGGATTTTTAATCTTAAGAAGAAGAAAAGTGATGTGCAATTCAGAAGTAATGTGAAAGCAGAGATTATAGAAGGGTTAAAAATGCTTAGTTTCGCCTTTGACCCAGGAATTTTGTGTGCCCTGTGTTAGCTATTCCTTTTGTTGGTAGTGTTTCTTATTTTTTTCTTTCTTGTTTTGTGTTCCCTTTTGATTAAAGTGCCTTGTTCCTAGGTTTTCTTGTGTTATGTTCGTATTTTCTTTTTTTCAGTGCTTCAATAAAATGGTAGGGGACCATTCAACCCCGTCGGCCTTGACAAGAAAATATGGTTGCCTTCTTAAGGTATAAATTATATAAAAATATTTGTAAAGTATAGATAGTTGAGTTTTCGTCGTGACTGCGAGTACATTGGTTGGGATTGAGGTGACATAAGTTTGATTTTAGGTTCATTAGGCTAGGACATAGTCCATTTTACATGTTTCCAAATGAATTTTTGGGCTATGTCATTTGGGTTTTGAATGTTGGACCTGTTGGATCAATATGGTAAGATTTCATTCCATCTTGAGTTGTCTCAACCATAGCACGGTTGAAGTAAAAATGTAGGAGAAATTATACAAAGAATAGATTGAGATAAATATTTTGGATGAATTTAAAGCTAATGTTATATAGGGATTGGTTAAATCAAAACTCTGGATTCTCATCAAGAAAAATATATCATACTTTGCACATAATAAGAATGTAGATGCGATTTCTATGGGAAATGAAATTTAGTAAGATTTCAAAAAGAGGATAATATGATTCTTTTTGACTGTTTCTTGGATTTAAAGAAGAGTACTTTTAAGAAAATTATCATGAAGCATTAACCTAATGTACATATTTGTATTTTGTATTTGTTGCATATGCAAGATGTATCACCTATTCGATTACTTTAATAATAACAAAAATGGACTAGGATTTCACTTATCACAACGACATCTAAATTTAAGAGTTTGGTTTCTAAGTTTGAATAGGTAAATAAAGTAGGATTTCCTTACTCTTCTATCATAGACATTAAGATTTTTTTTGTATACTAAAAACGTAATACGATAGTTGAAGGTTGATGAAGCAATATCATAATTGAAAGGATACAACGTAAGTTAATTTAGAAATAAAAGAGTAGTTATGATATTTTCACCAGTTTAAGAAATCATCATAGTTTGACGTCTTTGGGTGAAAGGAAGAGCACAAATAAATTTAAGTTATAGGAGTGACATGGTCCATATTTATGTTATCTTATCTTAGCATCTAGAAGATGAAGTGTTTGATATACTACAAGGACAATTTAAGGAATGGTTTGTATGCAATGAGAAATGCATATGGTAAACTTTTCCTTTAGGCAATTTCATGCTCAACTGAGCAATTATGATATTGATAATCCGTATTTTCATGATGTCATTACACATAACATTTGGATATATTGGTTTCACAATCATCAAGTCGGATAGCCCAAAGAGATGATTGCATTACTCAGGACTTGAGCATGGATGAGGAGTTGTGGTCAAGCAAATCTCTTAAACGACATTTTGAAATTAGCTAAATGTAAACTTGAACTCTTGGAGAACATCAAATTAGTACAATTTTGGAGTGATAAACACACATATTAACTTAAACAAAGGAATGATCAATAGCTCAAAGAGACTAGGAATAATGGATAGAAGAACATGGTGAGCCAAAGAGGAAGAAGGAGAGAATATGTGGTATGGACCACATAATCCAATTAGCCCAATGTTGAGTCAACACTGAGTTAGGTACAAAATGGATCAATACCGATTCCTTTATGTGCATGTGATCTAGCTATAATTCTCGAGGGGCATGTGATTCTTTCTTTTGAATTTCTCTATAACTTTTTAGATGGATCCACTTCATTTGAACTATAAATACAACATCCATGGCACTTAGAAAGGGGGATCTTCCTTTGAAAATTACCTCAAAACTCTTTCATCTATCTTAATCATTTACACCTACTTTCGCACTTCATAATTAATTAAAAAAGGAGTGTATTTCTAATCCTATAGTACAAATAAATGATTACATGAAGTGGACGTAAGTGGATTGCTGAACCACCATAAATTTGTTGTATTCTTTCCTTTTTTCACCTATTATTTGTACTCTATGTTTTTTTAATGTGATATCATCTATTTGGGTGTTTATGGCTGAAACACCCATAAATATTTTGATACCCTCGCGCAGGATCAATCCATAAATCTCCAGCTTGCAAGATTAGATTTTTAAAGATAGAATTTAGGAAAAATGGTTAGGTAATCTATAAGGATGACTTTGGTGGATGTGAGTCACCATGAACGGAGTAAAGAAGCAAGTTATGTTACTAATCAACCTTTTATCTACCTCATTAGGGAAAAGATGGAGACCATGATTGGTTATACGCAAGAGACGATTGATATTTATAAGATGTTCCCAAAGTATGTTGGATAAGAAGGAAATGCAAGAAACCATGACAAAAGGAGAAAGGTAGCTATAACTTTAAAGAGTTCAGAACAATCCAGTTAGGAATGGAGGATACAGATAGGAGAGAACTATGGAGTAGCAGAGATAATCCCCCAACCTAAGTGATCAGATCAGTAGCAATCCCCCCAACTGGATCAACATCGATAATCTTGACATGGAAGGCGTAGGAATAGGCATTTGATCAACTGGAGTTCAATTTGTAGGACTTAAAGCTGGGAATTTGGAGCATGGGCTTGGACGGTATCGACCATGGGAAACCCCTTGTATTAGAGTAGGGATCATAATCAATACTTATACATGGATTGAAACCGATTTGAATGTAACGACAAGGAATAATCGGCTTGGATTAGGGAATGAAGGCAATCACATTGCTGGGATACCACTGGACAATGAAAATAATTTTTAGATATGATTAAACGAGCAATAAGAGAGGGGGTTGGTTAATCAAGGTTTGGAGAATGTAATGAGGAGTCCTTTCACTTTGAATATCAGGAATGTTAGGGCCCTCTATGATTCAAGATCAGAAATGTACAATGAATAGACTAACCCTGGCGTACGCCTAAAGAGGTATATAAGGCATTTTGATGCAGCGCACCATAGAAGATGCTTGCATGCGAGCTATCGGTCGTCTAGTGACTTAAGACAGTCGTTCAATAACCTAGAACGAGAAGGAAAGAAGGACGGATCATCCATGAAATTGAGGCTTCAAGAAGCGGAGAACCGGTCGTTCAACGACTCAACAGGGTCGCTCTGGGAGGCGATGAAACATGGAAATAAACCTCATGATCCAAAAGGGTCGTTCTCCAACTTGAAGAGGAAGGGAGAGATTAAGGAGGCAGTGTTAGATCGTATGAGGACTGGGTCGTTCGCTCTTGGATCACTCGCTACAGGACCGATCAAGCTTGGGTCGCTCACTTGTAGGTCGTTCGCGCCTAGATCGCTCACTCCGGAATCGTTTGACATCAGACCGATCACCCTTGAGCCGCTATAGGCAAAAGATAGTAAGAGCCGTTAAAGATAAGATATTACCTCAGTCATTCGCTCCTTTGTTGTGTACACGAGTCATTCGCTCTATTGTTATATTGTAGTTAAGTCGGTCGCTTATCTTGGGTCGTTCATTTTTACTTGGGTCGTCCGTTCGGACAAAGCGTGTCGTAAACCCTATAAATAAGGGTGTGGCATGAGTTGTAAAGGTTGTTGAATTTTGATTAAAATCCCTTGTGTAAGCTTTGTGCCCCCATTAAAATTGGAAGCTAAGTTTAATCTCCTTTCTCCATTTTCGGATATTCGAGTGCGCTCGAATCAATGAATATGAAGTCGATTCACGGTATCACTTGCGAGTGATCAACGTTCAAAGAATCGTAGATTGACAATGCGGTATCTTGCGAGATCAACGCGTTGAAGATAGTGAGATTCCGGCATCGAAAGATCAACGGAGTTGAGCACCTATCTCATCCTTGATCAAATTTCCACGGATCCATAAATTCGTGAGGAGTTAGATCCTGGACGCTGTGCGAGCTTGGTATCATAGCGAGATTTCCATCTTTTTGTTGGATCGCCGGAGCCTTGATCGCCATTTCGGTTGGATCGCCGACGCTAGATCGCCAGTCTTTGGTTGGATCGCTGGAGCCTTGATCGCCATCTTAGTTGGATCGCCAACGCGAGATTTCCGTCACTTGATTGGATCGCCAAAAACCATTCAGGTTTATCACCATCGCCACCGACATCGTCCATTCCATTACCACCAACACCAAATCATCAAACCGCTGTCATCCTCAAATCGTTATCCATCTAGACCGTCACCACCAGATTACTATCCATTTCATACCACCACTGATTTAGATCGTCAGAGCTGTACAGATCGTCAGATCTCGTTCATTGGCATCTGCCAATCAGTCTCTACCACCTGTACACGATCGCCGGAGCTAATTAGATCACCAGATCTAATTCAGTCGCGATTACCATTCTGTAGATCACCAGATCTACACCATTTCAATTTAAACACCATATTAGCTAAACCATCATCGTCCAAGTTTGGATCGTTACAGCAATTTGGATAGTACAAGTGTTTTGAAGTTTGTTCAGATTTGAAGTTCATTCCATTTTATTTAAGAATTGATTAAGCCGCCAAGATGTGTTAATCATCATCAAAATTTGGAAGAAATGTATCGGAGAGATGAAGCCGAACAACTGGAGAAAAGAATCATTGATAAATTTGATGAAGGAATTGGAAGATTAGAAAAGCTAATGATCGATATGAATCAAACTAGAAGAAGAGTATCACCCGGTTCAAATCATGGTGGACACCGGATTTCGCCATCAAGTTCGGAAAGACATAGAAGATCACCGCCACTGGACCGAGAAAGAAGGAATCGATCGCAATGATTATTCTCGTGAACTGTCCCGTAGAAGTGAAAGACATAAAGATTTTCATGATCGACATCGTCATCATTCAATTTGTGAAGATGAAAGAAGTAGCATTCGTTTTCATTCTCCAGGATGAGATCGAGATCCTTTCCGTCAACCGGAAGGTAATTATAATTGGGAATCAGGGATGAAGACAGAAATTCCATAATTCAAGGGAGGAATGTCTGTAGAAGAGTTCCTAGACAGGTTGTCGAATGTCAAGGAAATTATGGAATTCAAGAATGTACTAGAAAATAGAAGAGTGAAATTAGTAGCTACTCGTTTGAGGGGAAGAGCTATTGCCTGATGGCAACAAACTAAGCTAACTCGTGAAAGAATGGTAAAGACGAAGGTTGTCACATGGGAAAAGATGAAAAGGATGATGAGAGCTACCTTCTTACCTCACAATTATCATTCCCTTAGGTATCAACGTTGCAGAACTTGTGACAAGAAACAAAATCCGTGAGTGATTATACCGGTGAGTTCTATAAATTGATCGCTCTAAATGACATCATGGAAACATAGGAACAATTAACTGCTAGATATGTTGGGGGATTGAGGAATTAGATTCAGGATATGGTGAATATGTTATATCCAATGATTGTTGTAGAAGCTCATCAGAAAGCTCTCGCTTGGGAGAAGCAAGGGAGACGAGGAGGCGGAGTGTTCACAAGTGCTAAGAGTCAAAGCAAAGGAATTGGTAGTAATACTAATGTTACTAAGCCGATTTCAAAGCTTATTGTCAATGATGCTGCAAAGCCAGAGGTAACCCCGATTGTTAAGTGCTTTAATTGTGAAGAAGTTAGACATAAAAGCAATGAATGTACAAAATTGAAGAAGAGAACAATGATAGCTGAAGATGTAGAAGCTGACGTAGATTATTCTCTACCACCAAAATTCGACGATGATGTTGAAAATAATATGGAGGAAGTAGAGTCAGGAGACGAGGGAAATAGTTTAATGATGAGAAGATCGTGTATAACTCCAAAGCACGTAGATGATTCTAGTTGGTTGCGAAACAATATTTTCCAATCTACTTGCACTATTCTGGGAAACATTTGTCGATTTGTTATTGATGCTGGGAGTTGTGACAATATGATTTCTGAAGAAGCTGTTAAGAAGCTGGGATTGAAGACGGAGAAACATCCTAAACCTTACAAGCTTGCTTGTCTAAAGAAAGGAGGAGAAGTCACATTTGAAAAAATAGCCTTTGTATCATTTTCCATTGGGTTGAAATACAAAGATGATGCGGCATAGTTCCTATTGATGTATGCCATTTGCTCTTGGGAAGACCATGTCAGTATGATCGATCATTTTATCATGATGGTCAAACCAACAGCTATAGTTTCATGTTTGAAGGCACTAAAATCACGTTAGTTCCTAAGAAGCGTGAACAAAATGAAGTCAAAGCAGAGAAGAAGATGAACTCGACTATTCTTTTATCTTTGAAGGAATTTGTTGAAGAAGTAGAAGAGAGTTGTAAAGTGTTTATGTTGATTGGATTTGAATATTATGAAGAGTCTGATATTCCTGCTGAAGCTGAGCCTGTGTTGAAAGAGTTTGAAGATGTGTTTCCTAAAGAGTTGCCGAAGGAATTGCCGCCACTCAGGAACATACAACATCAAATTGATTTGGTGCCAGGTGCAGTGTTGCCACACAGGCCGCATTACCGAATGAGTTCGAAGGAACATGAAGAGTTGAGGAGATAAGTTGAAAAGCTGCTTGAACAAGGGCGAATATGAGAGAGCCTTATCCCGTGTGTCGTTCCTGCCTTGTTAGTTCCGAAGAAAGATGGTTCATGGAGAATGTATACGGATAGTATAGCTCTCAATAAGATCACTATTCGATACCGAATTCCTATGCCGAGACTAGATGATCTATTTGACCAAATCAGTGGATCTGTTATATTTTCAAAGATTGATTTGAAGAGTGGTTATCATCAGATTTGAATTAGACTAGGAGATGAATGGAAGACCGCATTCAAGATTCATGAGGGGTTGTATGAATGGTTGGTTATGTCCTTTGGTCTATCGAATGCACCAAGTTCTTTTATGAGAGTCGTGAATCAGATTTTCAGACCATACATTAGGAAGTTTGTAATGGTATATTTTGATGATATTCTGATCTATAGTGCCAGTATGGAAGAGAATATACAACACTTGAAAGCAGTGTTGATGATTCTTCGTAAAGAACAATTTTATGCTGCAACAAATAAGTGTGTGTTCATGACGCAAAGTAATCTGTTCTTGGGGTACATTGTGTCCAAGGAAGAAATACAGGTGGATCAGAATAAAGTCGCTGCAATTAGAGATTAGCCTCGACCAAAAACTATAACAGAAGTCAGAGGCTTTCATGGATTGGCATCATTTTATCGAAGGTTTATTCCACACTTTAGTAGTGTGATGACTCTTGTTACTGATTGCATGAAAGGAAAGCAGTTTATATGGACGAAGGAAGCACGTTTTTCTTTTTAGAAGAAAAGGAACTTTTGACAACCGCACCAGTTCTTGTGTTGCCAGATTTCCAGCTATTATTTGAATTGCAAACGGATGCATCGAAAGTTGGAATAGGAGGAGTGTTGAGTCAGAAGGGTCGTCCTATTGCATATTTCAGTGAGAAGCTATCTGGAGCAAAGATGAGATACAATACGCTTGACATGGAGTTTTATGCTGTTTTACAAGCCGTCAAGCATTGAAGACACTATTTGTTTCATAAGGAGTTTGTGTTATATACTGACCATGAAGCTTTGAAGCATTTGCAAAGTCAAGATAAGATTTCTGCTAGGCACGCATCGTAGATTGCTTATTTGCAACAATTTACATTTGTTGCAAAACACAAGTCTGGAGTAACTAATCGCATAGGTGATGCTTTGATTCAAAGAAATCATTTTCTTACGACTATGCGAGTCAAAGTAGTCGGTTTTAATGTACTTCCAGAACAGCTAACAACTGATTATTATTTCTCGCAGGTCATAGATAGAGTCAACGAAGGAAATATGGAAGGTTATGTGCTAATCAATGGTTTTCTATTCAAAGGAACTCAATTGTGTATTCCAAATTGTAGTTTGAGAATGAAGATCGTCAAAGAATTGCATGAGGAAGGACATGTGGGCCGTGATCGTACTTTGAAGTTGATTTCTGATTCTTACTATTGGCCATCTATGAGGAAAGAAGTCGAGAAATTTGTACAAAGATGCCACGTTTGCCAAGTATCAAAGGGAACTAGCACTAATGCTGGATTGTATATGCCGCTACCTGTACCTACTAAGCCATGGGTGGATGTTAGTATGGATTTTGTCTTGGGATTACTGAGAACACAGCGAGGTAATGACTCCATATATGTGGTAGTAGATCGATTTTCAAAGATGGTTCATTTTATTGCTTGCAAGAAAACGACAGATGTTATAATTGTTGCTCAATTATTCTTCAAAGAAGTTTATCGTCTTCATGGGTTATCTGAATCCATTGTTTCAGACAGAGATAACTGCTTTCTGAGTCATTTCTGGATCAGCTTATGGAAGATGATTGGGACAAAGATGAAATTTAGTAGTTCTTATCATCCTCAAACAGATGGACAGGCAGAAGTAGTGAACAGATCTTTGAAGAATTTGTTGAGATGCCTTGTGAATGATAAATTGAAAAGTTGGAATGCCAAATTGTGTCAAGCTGAGTTTGCGCACAATCATACTATCAATCTAAGTACCGGGTTCCATCCATTTCAGATTGTCTATTCAATCGACAGTTCCACAGCAGAAAGGAGTTGTTAAAAGAGCCAATGATTTTGTTAATGAGTTGCAACAATGTCACAAAGTTGTGCAGGAAAGATTGTTTAAGTCATATATAAAGTATAAGCAATTTGCAGATTCGAAACAACAAAATGTTAACTTCAAAGAAGAAGATTTTGTGTACGCAGTGTTAAAGAAAGATCGTTTTCCTATTGGAACATACGACAAGTTGAAGGCTCGAAAGATTGGTCCTATAAAAATTGTGAAGAAAATCAATAATAATGCTTATCAATTGAAGCTGACAGAAGTTGTGTATACTTCGGATGTGTTCAATGTCAAATACCTAATTCCATATTATGAAGATGATTTTATGAGTGAAGGGAATTGTGTGAATTCGAGGATGAATTATTGTCAACCAGGGGAGGATGATGCAACGCACCATATAAGATGCTTGCATGCGAGCTATCGGTCGTCCAGTGATTTAAGACAGTCGTTTAGTAACGTAGAATGAGAAGGAAAGAAGGACGAATCATCCATGAAATTGAGGCTTGAAGAAGCGGAGAACCCGTCGTTCAACGAATCAACGGGGTCTCTTTGGGAGGCGATGAAAAATGGAAAGAAACCTCACGATCCAAAAGGGTCATTCTCCAACTTGAAGAGAAAGGACGAGCTTAAGGAGGCAGTGTTAGATCGTACGAGGAATGGGTCGTTCGCTCTTGGATCACTTGCTATAGGACCGATCAAGCTTGGGTTGCTCGCTTGTGGGTCGTTCACGCCTAGATCTCTCACTCTGGAATCGTTTGACATCAGACCGATCGCCCTTGAGCCGCTACGGGAGAAAGATAATAAGAGCCGTTAAAGATAAGATCTTACCTGGGTTGTTCTCTCCTTTTTTGTGTAAACAAGTCTTTCACTCTATTGTTATATTGTAGTTAGGTCGGCTGCTTATCTTAAGTCGTTCGTTTGTACTTAGGTCATCCGTTCGGACAAAGTGTGTTGTAAACCCTATAAATAGGGGTGTGGCGTGAGTTGTAAAGATTGTTGAATTTTGATTAAAATCCCTTGAGTGAGCTTTGTGCCACCATTAAAATTGGAAGTTGAGTTTAATCTCCTTTCTCCATTTTCGGATATTCGAGTATGCTCGAATTAACGAATTTGAAGCCGGTTCACGGTATCACTTGCAAGTGATCAACGTTCAAAGAATCGTAGATTATCAACGTGGTATCTTGCGAGATCAACGTGTTGAAGATAACGAGATTCCGGCATCAACAGATCGACAGATCAATGGATTTGGGCACCCATCTCATCCTTGATCGTATTTCCATGGATCCGTCAATTCGTGTGGGGTTTGATCCTGGACATTGCGCCGCATTTAGAGGTACTAGAGCAATAGATGATGTCATAGTGAAGTGCTTCCACCTTTGCTTAACAGAAACTGTTGCATTATGGTTTAGGTAATTGGAGGATGGTCTATTAGCACTTAGATAGAGCAAGCCGATGATTCCATGAGATAATTTTGGGTCCACCTTATGAGACCTAAGATGTTAACACATTGACATTGATAAAGAAATGGAGTAGTGAATTCTAAAGAAGCTCCATGTGTAGTTCAGCACTAAGTGGCTTCGGCGGATCCACTAGATCCGCCAACCGTTTTGATAACAGCTATATCTGGAGTGGCCGACAACATAGATTATAAGATAGCATCAAAATGAGATCCACTAGGGGTTCTCGAGGAATTCAATCATAATGATATACATTCTACTACAGAAGGACACAAGGGTAGATAGAGAGGAATTGGAAGTAAATGCAACCAAAGGTAGAGGACTAATCAATTTCGCGAAAGGATAAAGGAAAGCACAAAGTTGAGGATGGTTATGATGTATTTAAAGTAAAGGGAGGGAATCAAATTTTCCTTCTTACTTGGACTTAAATACCAATGTGGAATGGATATATCTAGATAAATGGAATGCCTTCCATACCAAAGGAAGGCCAAGAGAGACTCCTAGTGAAAGCGGCATCTGGAAAGCATTGCCAGTTCCATGATCTAGATAGGCATGATATAAACAAATGCAAAAATCTAAAGGATATGATTAAAAAGCACACATGGAATGGAAAATTGGCTCAATAAGCCAGGAATCAAGCTATGGTAATATAATATGATCCAGTTGTCAGCCACACAAAATTTCCCAAAAGAGGGGATCATCATCAATTGATGGCACAAATTTTAAATAAAAAGCTCTTATAATAAAGCGACTAAGTCATTTACATGTGTATAAGACTAGGACATGGTTCTCAGGCATGCTCTGAGATGGAAATGAACCATTGTTTTCTGGATGTAAAAATAAACTCAGATTTGAAAATTCAATAAAATGCTTGGTAAGTATAAACTTTGCTTGGAAATTATATATTATGATCAAATAAATAGTATTCCACTTTAATTAAATGGTCGTCGAGTATGAACTACACTCGGCAAGGGATACGAAATCTTACTAGGATACGAGGGGATTGCCTATTCAAGTAATTAGTTATGGATTATGACTGGCAAAGGGTAAGCCGCTCCATCGGGATACGAGTGAATTACTTACTTAGGTCACCAAGTATGGATATACTAGATGAGTAGTAAGCCATCTTACCAGGACATGACAAGACTGACCACTTAGGTTGTCGAGTATATACTATGCTCGGCAAGAGTTTGGAGAGAACAAGGCCATCAAGGGTGGACTACACTTGGCAAGGGATGAGTTGCTTCATCGGAACATGATAGTGTCACATGTTTTATTATGGGTATAAACTATGCCCGACGAAGGCTTAGAGAGGCCACAATCGCTAAGTATGGACAATAATCACTCAGAACATCCTATAAGAATTGTATTTGGAAAGTATTTGGAGGAGCTACAGTCATCAGGTATTGATTATGCTTGTAATGGTTTAGGGTGCTTTGCTGGAGAGTGAAGAGTTCATCCTAGTCGGTCATTAAGTATATATTGTGCTCAACAAGAGTCCAATCAGGCTAAGAATTGACTTGGAAAGGTCATAGATTTTGGTATCCACTTGGAATGACTATATATTTGGAGAATAATCCCCCAAGATCACGGATTTTGGCATTGGCTATTGGCTTTGGATATTGGTTATGGATTTGGAATGGAATTGGATTTAGCTAGTGACTATAAACAACTGCAGATCAGTTACGAAATTGCAGTTTGGCAAGAAAATACTAACTACCAGGGGAAAATAAACAAATAGCTATCTGGTTTGTAATTAGATTGGATTTCGGGTTAGTAGACTCGATTATCCATTGATTATGGATTTTTAATTTATAGTCATATAAAACAAACTTTCCAAACCAATGTATGTTATGTAGAGAAAGTGTTTACCCTCCTTTTTACTAGGTTTTTACATATCAGATTTGGATATATGAAATTCACAATCATTAAGGCAGATGGATTGGAGAGAAGATTGGATCGCTCAAGACTCGATCACAGTTAAGGATATGGAGCTATGTCAAAAGGATTCACTCAAACGACATTTTGGAATTCGCTAAATATGGACTTGAAGTATATCAAATCTGTATCCATACGAAGTGATAAACACACATATCGAGTTCAACAAAGAACGATTGATAACTCAAAGAGACTTAGGCATCTTGGATTGAGGATCACGATGACCTGAAAATGAAGCAGACGACGACATATGGCATGGATCACATGAGCCAATCCTCTCAATGGTTGGACCGGTACCAATAGAGGTACTTTAGGGATCGATAACAATCCTCTTATGTGCATGCGATCCAGTTGCAATTCTTAGTGGGTGTGTTACTCTATCTTACGAACTTCTTTGCAAATTGCAGATCAATCCGACTTTGTTTGCAACTATTAATACAATGCATATGGCACTTGGAATGGGTGATCTTCTTCAAGAAATTATGTGGAAATTTTTCCATCAATAGATAATCTGCACCTTCTTTCTCACTTCATGTTTAATAGAAAAGGACTGTGTTTATAATCCTCTAGCGTAAATAAAAGATTACACACAGTAAAAGTAGTTGGATTGGCAATTTAAAATGTCCACCAGGAGATTTGGCGATTAATATCATTAGGCTACATTGCCCCACCGCCTCGCTCCTCCCTTCATCTGCTTCACTTATTCACTCTCTCGCGCCCTCAACATGTCGTCTCCACCTTCTCACATCCAGTATCCTTCGTCAACCAGATCTGGTATGGAGTACTCCAACCCTAAATCTAAGTCGCCTTCCCCTCCCTTGGTCAATAGTGTTATCGAATTCCCACCTCTTGCGAGCTCTGTTTCGCCGTTTGCTTAATTCCTTGCACTTGGATAAGGAAACGACTCCTGTCTCTAGTATACTGGAAGTTGGTTATTCCCTAATCTCGACGATGCTAGCTAAGGCCTCCACTGTAAGTTATGTTATTAATGAATTGCAAGGTAATTTGGAAAGTGTTGGACCGATTTTTGAGAATAAGGTATGTATTGGAACTGAAAAGTTTGTGGCCAAAGACGATTCTAGTATTGCAGGGTTAGTGCCTAATGCCAGTTCTGGCTCAAAAGAAGTGGTTGTGGTAGATGATTTATTGACCTCTATAATGCAAAAGGATGGGTTGAAAGGTGTTGAGGTTTATAGTAGTGTAGCTTCAGATTCATAAGGTGCTAATGTACCTGTGACTACACCGAGCCCTCCCAAATGGGTTTCTCTGTTTGATGTGATACTGAGCAATGCAAATGTTTTCACCTCTGTTCATTTCGAAATTGTTGATTCCTTAATGGAGTTACTGGAAGTGGCACTGCACGCATGTGTTGATTTTTGATCTGATTGTTTGGTGGGTTATTTCTTGAGTCCAACCTCTATGGAGATAGATGTATATGAGCATGTGTGTCATGTTTGGAAAATTAGAAGTGGACTAAGTGTAAGCTTTGTTGATGACATGCTCTACCTTAATTTCACTGACCTGGAGGAAAGTAGGAGAGTTCTTGAATATAAGCCTTCAATTCAAGCTGGAATTCCATTCATTATTACCTCATGGTGCCCTTCTGTTGACTTAGCTTGTGAGAAGGTTTTCTCTATCCTTGTTTGGGAACAATTCTCTCACAAACCTTATGTTCTTCATTCTCTACTTGGTTTGAATTGGTTGGCTTTCCACATTGGAAAATTGAAGGGCTTTGATGTGAATACTGTGGCTAGAAGGAAATTATCGTCTGCTAGGGCCTTAATTGAAATTACTCCTTGGAAGTTTCTTCCCTTTGTGATTGACGTAATTATTGAGGGACGTTTAGTTGTTATTGATGACTGTTATACCTGGAAGCCTAATATATTGGTTGTCATTCCTTTGGACAAACTGAGAAATACTGTAAATGCTCCTTATCTAGTAACTGTAACACCCCATAATTTTATAACATTAAAATTCACAAATTAAAGTATACTTAATTTTTAGAAGAAGAATTAACTGAAATGGGTTGCGCTATTATGTTCGTCTCAAAATTTTGGGTAAAGATATACATTTGGTTTGCACGAAACAGATACCTTATGAAGATGTTATTAAGCCTTGAAGTTTGTATGCATATGAGAGAAATATATATATATATATAGATATATATAAAAATTAAATAAATAAATATTCAAAAAAGTTCAAAACAGCAAATCGGGAAGGGGAATAGCCTAACGGCACCATTTTTGGAGTCGACCCGAGCCTCGCTGGGTCGACTAGGGGTCGATCCAGGGTGTTTGGCTGTCAACTCGTGGCCCGATTCGCGCTAAGGGCTGATGTTGCATCTGAGTGGTCTTGATGATTTCTGGGTTAATCTAAGAGCTCTAATCGATCCTAGACATCTATATATACACCTTAAGACCTAACCCTTTTTCATAAAATATTATCTATGACACCATTATGCTGTCAAGCTCTCTCTTAAACCCTAGTCGCCGCGTCTAAATTAAATCTCAAGTGTTCATACACAATTCAAATCAAAGTTTGGAGCTTCAACAACAATTAAAGAAGATTAATCAACGTCAATTCAACGTTTCTGCACCAATTTCAATTCATTAATCCTTTTCTTAAGCCACGAAAGGTGAGTACGGTGATTTTCACAATATAATGGGATTAAAAGTAACATGATGAAGTTGTAAAGAGGATTCATATGTATGTATGTAATTTAAATCTCATCCAAGTCTTCACCTTTTTGATTCATGTCATCATATGCCTATGTTTCTATGTAAAGTTCATACATTTACCAGTTTATTCATGTTGAATCTGTCATTATGCCTCTATGCTAGTTTACATGCCCCTTTATTTCATGATGTTGTGTTAACTCCAATTTTCTGTGATTTGATTCTCTCTTCTTATCCCTATTCCTTTTATTTTTGGATCTAGGCTACCTATGAGCCTATGTTAAAAATACGCGCGAATGCAAATACGTGGGAACGATGGGAATATGTGAAATATGGAAAATTGGATATTATTGGATATTTTGGATAATTGGATAATATGTGAAATTGACATATTTGGGTATGAATTACATGGAATTGATGAAATTGCCTATAATTGTAAATTTGTAATTGAGGCTGATTAATATGTAATTAGTGACAATTTGGAATAGGCAATGTTATAAACATGATTATATGTTTAATTGGATATACATGACATGAAAATTGGGCATGGGTGAAATACGATTATTAATAAACCTTTGACACGAGGTTAGGTGCAATTGTGGCGTAAAACTGCCCGGAACCGCCCGACAAATCCAGCTGACACAATTGGACGTCTAATGTGAGAGGTCAAAGGAATGAATTGTAGGCGCAACGGTTAATGACCCGAGGTTAGACCCGGTTTGTGGTGTAAGACTTCCCGGAACCGCCTGGCAAATCCAGCGGCCACAAAGCGTTCGGTCTAATGTGGGAGGTCATGCACTGTTCGTCATAAGGAATGAATTAAGGAATACTAACCATAATAAGACATGGGTATGGTTAGAGGGTTAAGTGGGGTGACATGTAAATTATGACATGTAAATATGGACTTAACCGGTATAAGATAAGACATGTAAATTATGACATGTAAGTATGGACTTAACCATAACATGTGTAAGACATGGACATTTAAATTAAAATGGTTAAGTTGGAGAAAAACCTAGTGAGGACCAAGCATAGGTGGGAGGCTTGTGTCGGATGGGGACCCGTTTCAACCAGTAACCCGTTTGAGTATCTAATTGGGCCCGGTACTAGGCCAGGGTTGGGGCACGCTTACTGGTCTTGAATATAAGAGGTCAAAACGTGAATAGCGGTGGCAACGCAAGTCCAATGGGTTCATGTGCGTGCATGGGTCCGGGCTGGTAGGTAAGACGTTGTTGCATCGTGTAGTTATGGTCGTTCATTTCATGTTAGTATCGGGGTTGCCACTTTGGGGAGTGATACACCCCACTGTGGGGCCAGCACGAGTGCCTACGGGGTTTAGGGAGTCGATCGAATGGGTAGGGTAAGGGTACCTTAGCGGTGGTAGGAGAAAGCCGGCACCTACGATAGCAGCTAGGTACAAGTAACTACCAAGTTTGTCATGTGGGTACAGTTAGTGGGAAGGGATCAACCTTTAGTAAATAGAGACTAGTAGATGTGCAGTGTATTTAAATAATGTGGTGTAACTTAGCAAAAGTGCGGTGTAACAAAATACATGTTGGTTGAGTTGGATAGTCCTTTGGGTGCTAGTCTGATGTTCACTTCGGTCTTCGGGGTTAGTACTTGGAGGGTTGTTCGCTTAGCCAAGGTGTAGGATTGTCTTAGTACTTAGGAACAGAATCATCTTATCCATCCTTTTTATCTACCTTATCTATGTTACAACCATATCATGATGCCTATTTATGTCTTGATCATTTACCTTACCTATTATTTGTTAAAATTACTGGACTCGCCAGACTTTATGTCTGACCCGTTTTGTTTCCACCTCTTTTCTTTCCTTTCCCCCCTCAGGTTTCCAAGGAGGGAATACTACAGCTTAGTGCCGATTTCTTTCAGTTGCTTGAAAAGAGTAGATGTATCGCTTTGGACTCTCTCATCTTTATGGCTTTTCTTATGCTCAGTGGGGATTTATGCATTTATGTTATTTAAGTATTTGCCTCTTTATGTACTTTGAAGTTTTTGGAAAAGACAATTGATCCTGTTGTAATGGTTTTTGGAGACTACTTATGTAAGCTTGTTTTGAAGTTATGATGCTATGAAATAAGTTTTATCTTCCGCTGTGTTTTATTTATTTATTCTTGTAATTTATCCGTTCTATACTACTATAACGCTTCATGACATTAATGCATTCCCTTTGTGAGTGACATTAATGGCCATGGGGTGTTACACGTGGTATCAGAGCTATGGTTACAAGAACAGATAAAAAGTTTTGAAAAGTGTTTTCAAAAGTATTATTTTCATAGAAAGTATTTTCAAAAACTTGTTTTAAAGAAGCTATTTTCAAGGAAAGTTTACTTTAAAGAGCATAATACCCGCAAGCCATACATCTCTCTTTCGCTTCCCTTGTTTTGAAACTCTTTCTTTTTCTTTTCAGCATGTCTGGAGCATCTGAGATACCAGAGGGTGTTCATGTACCCGGTTGGTTTCGTCAATATCTCGAGGCTAGGGCCGCTGCCGCAGGTCCGGACGATGTTACTCCTCCTCCCTCAACTCCAGTCATTCCTCCGCGTGGAGATGCTTTCTCCAAGATATGTAAAGACTTTCGTTCGATGGGTGGAAAACCTTTTAGTGGGTCTGAAACGTTCGTTGAAGCTAGAAATTGGTTGAAAGAAGTGGAGGATCTGTTTGGCATTTTCGATTTGGACGATTGTAAGAAGGTCCAATTGGCTGCTTGGTTGATGAAGGACGAAGCTTTGTTTTGGTGGGAGGTTACTAATGGAGAGCATGCTGTGGAGACGTAGGCAGATTTTAGGGGAAGGTTTGAGTTGAAATTCCTTTCTCAAGCTGAGGAGAGTATGTACATGGAGAGGTTCTTGACATCGAAGCAGAAAAACTTGACTGTGAAGGAGTATGTGACCGAATTTAATAAGTTGGCGAGATTTGGGCTAGAGTTGGTGAATACGCCTCACAAGAAGGCCTTGATTTTTGCAAAGGGCCTAAATGAACCGCTTCACAGTTTGGCTATGTCCCACATTCCAATGGGGGCTACGTATGAAAAGCTTGTTGATATAGCATACATGCATGAAGAAGAGAAGGGTGTAAGTACTTTTAGGTCGCAAGATAAGAAGGAGGATCCAAAGAAAGCCCAACAAAAAATGAAAGGTGGTAAAGAAAAGAGGAAGTGTCACAACTGTGGGATACCCGGCCATTTGAAGAAAGACTGTAGGAAGAAGAAGAAGTTCGCTTGTTATCATTGTGGTGATGCGGGTCATGCTGTGAAGGACTATCCTAAGAAGTAAGGGCAGAAGGCAGGTTCTACTTCGGGAGGGAAGGTTCACGCTCTCATGGCTTCAGGACAGGAAGAAGGTAGAAAAATTTCTGTCGAAAGTTTGATTTTCTTGTTTGATCATCCTGTCTGTACTTTATTCGATTCTGGCGCATCACATTCATTTATCTCTACATCATTAGTTGAAGCACTGCACTTAAATACTAGTCTTGTTGTGGATCCCATTATAGTCTCAAAGCCTATTGGTGGGTCGGCTCATTTATCCATGGTTTGAAGGGATTTGAGATTGTCTATCTTAGACGTTGGTTTTGAATGTAGTGCTTTTGTGCTTGGTTTCATGGGCTATGGGTTGATTCTAGGGATGGATTGGCTATCCATACATGGTGCCATCCTAGATTGTGAACGAAGGGTAGTAAAATTGTTGACTCGTAGTGGAAAGACCCTTAATATTTCTTGTGACCCTAGAGGATCGGTGATGCTTAGTTTTCTTGAGTCACTTGACGCATCCAATGATGATTTACATTTTGTTCGTATAGTCCGTGAATATGTTGATGTCTTCAATGAGGTGAGGGGTCTACCCCCAAAACGTGAGATATAATTTCGTATTTATCTTATAGACAATGTAAAACCAGCATCTCTGCTAGTACGCCACATGGATCCTCGTGAGAGGAGGGAGCTCAATAAGCAAATAGGGGAGTTGCTTGAGAAGGGATTCATAAGACATAGTATATCGGAGTGGGGTGCTCCAGTAGTATTTGCCAAGAAGGCGGATGGGTCCCTTAGACTTTGTGTGGACAATAGATAACTTAATAATCTTACTAAGAAGAATAGGAACCCACTGTCGAGGATTGACGATCTCTTCGATCAATTAGTTGGCGCCTCAGTATTTTCGCAGTTGGACTTAGCCACTGGTTTCCATCAGTTGAGAGTGGCTAAGGATAGCATAGACAAGACTACCTTTAGGACTCCGGACGGTTTCTATGAGTGGCTTGTAATGCCCTTCGGTTTGACAAATGCCCCCACATACTTTGTTGACTTGATGAGTAGGGTGTTTAGGGAGTACCTTAATAAATTCGTGGTGGTCTTTGTGGATGACATCTTGATCTTTTCTAAGAGCGAGGAAGAGCATGCCCTACATCTTAGGGAAGTGTTGGAGACCCTTCGAGCGCATAACCTTAAAGCTAAATTTTCTAAATGTCACTTTTGGAGGAAGGAAGTGCGATTCTTAGGGCACGTGGTTTCCAAAGAAGGGATAGTTGTGGATCCCACGAAGGTGGTGGCCATCCAAGACTGGAAGGTCCCTAAAAATGCTACCGAGGTGAGAAGTTTCTTGGGGTTAGCAGGCTACCATAGGAAGTTTATCAAGGACTTCGCAAAGATATCAGCCCCATTGACACGCTTGACGAAGAAGAACCTAGTTTTCACGTGGGTCGTAGATTGTGATGATGCGTTCCAACGTTTAAAAAGAGCTTTGACCACAGCCCCAGTCTTAGTGTTGCTAGATGGGAGTAAGCCATTAACCGTTTATACCGATGCTTGTGGGACAGGACTAGTTGCGGTCTTAATGCAAGAGGGGAGGCTAATAGCCTATGGAGGAAGGCAGTTGAGAGTGCATGATAAAAATTACCCTACACATGACCTAGAGTTGGCCGCTATTGTTTTCGTGCTTAAGTCTTGGCGCCATTCTCTTCTTGGCGAGAAATTCAAATTGTTCACAGACCACAAATCGCTAAAATACTTGTTCTCTCAGAAGGACTTGAACTTAAGGCAGAAAAGGTGGATGGAATTCTTAGTGTCCTACGATTTTGAGATAGCATATACCCCTGGCAAGGGTAACGTGGTGGCAGACGCCTTAAGTAGGAAAAGGTTGTCCTTGAGTACGTTGTTTGTTGAGCGACAAAGCTTAGAGTTCATCTCTACGTTTGACTTTAGACCTTCCATTGACTTTGCACCCGGTTTGCTAGCATCCTTAGAGGTCAGACCTACGCTTTTGGGACGGATTGGTGAGGCATAGCGAGATGACCTACAGTTGGTAGAGAAGCTCATAAGGGGGGAGTCATCGAGCCATCTCAGTAGGTATACCCTAGATGATAAGGGTTGGTTACGTAGGGATGGTAGACTTTGTGTACCACGAGACGAGAACTTGAGGAAGACCATTCTTGATGATGCACATCGTTCGAAGATGACCATTCATCCCGGCGGGGACAAGATGTACATGGACATGAGACGAGTTTACTTTTGGGCCGGTATGAAGAAGGATGTGGCTGATTTTATCACTAGATGCTTGGTGTGCCAACAAGTAAAAGCAGAGAAAAAGAACCCCGGTGGGTTGCTTCACCCATTGGAGATCCCACAGTGGAAGTGGGAGAGTGTCTCGATGGACTTTGTTGATGGGTTACCGAGATCGAGGAAGGGTAATACGGGGATTTGGGTCATGGTAGACAGACTTACTAAGAGCGCCCATTTCATTCCCGTGAAGAGTAAGATGAATGCTCCATGGTTAGACTCCGTATACATTCGAGAGATAGTTCGTTTGCATGGTGTTCCTTCTAGCATAATGAGCGATCGCGATCCTATCTTTACTAGCGAGTTTTGGAAGAGCTTGCTTAGAGAGGTGGAAAAAGAGCATGATGCGACGATTCGACGAGCTCCTACATGCATTCTTGGGTCGGAGATTAAGAAGTTGAGGAATTGAGAGGTCAAGTTAGTCAAACTGCAATGGGGAGATGATCAAGGAAACGCTACTTGGGAGACGGAAGAGAAGATGCGTTCATTATACCTTTTCCTTTTCGAGGGCATGTCTTTTAATTTCTCCCTTATCACTTAGCTTGTACTTGTCCTATCTTTAGTATATCCTCTCGTTTAAGTCTTTGACCTTTAGATAGGGTAGTCCTATGGTTGAAACATGTGTTTGAGACATGTTATGATTGATGGATGCATGTGGATGCAAGTGTTTGCTAGTGGTTGCTCGTGGATACATATACACACACTTTAGGCACTAGATCGGCTCAGTCACTTTCATATTGCATATTGCATATAAATGGATGTATTTAGTTAAATGGATTTATATTAAATGGACGTATCATATGGATGTTGCATTTAAATGAATGGTTGTGCACACATGTATTAATGATATGTATAGGGTTCTTTGCATACATGATGGATACATGGCACTGTCATTATTTGCAATAAGGAGGTCGACTGAATCAGTGGACCGCCTGATTTTGCATTAGTATACAGACATATACACACACCATGCATATGTACATGAAAAGCATTTGAAATCTTTTAAGGACCATGGTTGCTAGTGGTTGATGGTTGAGTAGATGGATGATTGGATGGTAGGACACATTCTTCTTAACTTGGAAATTTCGGGGATGAAATCCTTTAAGGAGGGGAGAATGTAACACCCCATAATTTTATAACATTAAAATTCACAAATTAAAGCATACTTAATTTTTAGAAGAATAATTAAGTGAAATGGGTTGCGCTATTATGTTCGTCTCAAAATTTTAGGTCAAGATAGACATTTGGTTTGCACGAAACAGATACGTTATGAAGATGTTATTAAGCCTTGAAGTTTGTATGCATATGAGAGAAATATATATAGATATATATAAAAATTAAATAAATAAATATTGAAAAAAGTTCAAAACAACAAATCGGGAGGAGGAATAGCCGAACCGCGCCATTTTTGGAGTCGACCCGTGGCCCGATTCGCGCTAAGGGCTGATGTTGCATCTGAGTGGTCTTGATGATTTCTGGGTTAATCTAAGAGCTCTAATCGATCCTAGACATCTATATATACACCTTAATACCTAACCCTTTTTCATAAAATATTATCTATGACACCATTATGCTGTCAAGCTCTCTCTTAAACCCTAGTCGCCGCCTCTAAATTAAATATCAAGTGTTCATACACAATTCAAATCAAAGTTTAGAGCTTCAACAACAATTAAAGAAGATTAATCAACATCAATTCAACGTTTCTGCACCAATTTCAATTCATTAATCCTTTTCTTAAGCCACGAAAGGTGAGTACGGTGATTTTCACAATATAATGGGATTAAAAGTAACATGATGAAGTTGTAAAGAGGATTCATATGTATGTATGTAATTTAAATATCATCCAAGTCTTCACCTTTTTGATTCATGTCATCATATGCCTATGTTTCTATGTAAAGTTCATACCTTTACCAGTTTATTCATGTTGAATCTGTCATTATGCCTCTATGCCAGTTTACATGCCCCTTTATTTCATGATGTTGTGTTAATTCCAATTTTCTATGATTTGATTCTCTCTTCTTATCCCTATTCCTTTTATTTTTGGATCTAGGCTACCTTCGAGCGTATATTAAAAATACGCGCGAATGCAAATACGTGGGAACGATGGGAATATGTGAAATATGGAAAATTGGATATTATTGGATATTTTGGATAATTGGATAATATGTAAAATTGGCATATTTGGGTATGAATTACATGGAATTGATGAAATTGCCTATAATTGTAAATTTGTAATTGAGGCTAGTTAATATGTAATTAGTGACAATTTGAAATAGGCAATGTTACAAACATGATTATATGTTTAATTGGATATACATGACATGAAAATTGGGTATGGCTGAAATACGATTATTAATAAACCTTTGACACGAGGTTAGGCGCAATTGTGGCGTAAGACTTCCCGGAACCGCCCGGCAAATCCAGCTGCCACAATTGGACGTCTAATGTGAGAGGTCAAAGGAATGAATTGTAGGCACAACGGTTAATGACACGAGGTTAGACCCGGTTTGTGGCGTAAGACTACCCGAAACCACCCGGCAAATCCAGCGGCCACAAAGCGTTCGGTCTAATGTGGGAGGTCATGAACCGTTCGTCATAAGGAATGAAATATGGAATACTAACCATAATAAGACATGGGTATGGTTAGAGGGTTAAGTGGGGTGACATGTAAATTATGACATGTAAATATGGACTTAACCGGTATAAGATAAGACATGTAAATTACGACATGTAAGTATGGACTTAACCATAGCACGTGTAAGACATGGACATTTAAATTAAAATGGTTAAGTGGGAGAAAAACCTAGTGGGGACCAAGCATAGGTGGGAGGCTTGTGTCGGATGGGGACCCGTTTCAACCAGTAGCCCGTTTGAGTATCTAATTGGGCCCGGTACTAGGCCGGGGTTGGGACACGCTTACGGGGCTTGAATATAAGAGGTCAAAACGTGAATAGCAGTGGCAACGCAAGTCGAACGAGTTCATGTGCGTGCATGGGTCTGGCCTGGTAGGTAAGACGTTGTTGAATTGTATAGGTATGGCCGTGCATTTCATGTTGGTATCGGGGTTGCCACTTTGGGGAGTGATACACCCCACTGTGCGGCCAGCACGGGTGCCTACGGGGTTTAGGGAGCCGATCAAATGGGTAGGGTAAGGGTGCCTTAGCGGTGGTAGGAGCAAGCCGACACCTACGATAGCAGCTAGGTACAAGTAACTTCCAAGTTTGTCATGTGGGTACAGTTAGTGGGAAGGGATCAACCTTTAGTAAATAGAGACTAGTAGATGTGCGGTGTAATTAAGTAATGTGGTGTAACTTAGCAAAAGTGCGGTGTAACGAAGTACATGTTGGTTGAGTTGGATAGTCGTTTGGGTGCTAGTATGATGTTGACTTCGGTCTTCGGGGTTAGTACTTGGAGGGTTGTTCGCTTAGCCAAGGTGTAGGATTGTCTTAGTACTTAGGAACAGAATCATCTTGTCCATCCTTTTTATCTGCCTTATCTATGTTACAGCCATATCA
The DNA here is from genome assembly GCA_030737875.1 of Allium sativum. Classification (NCBI taxonomy): domain Eukaryota; kingdom Viridiplantae; phylum Streptophyta; class Magnoliopsida; order Asparagales; family Amaryllidaceae; genus Allium; species Allium sativum. Next base: position 604,376,032 of record CM060920.1, read on the forward strand.
TGATGCCTATTGATGTCTTGAGCATTTACCTTACCGATTATTTGTTAAAATTACTGGACTCGCCAGACTTTATGTCTGACCCATTTTGTTTCCACCTCTTTTCTTTCCTTCCCCCCCCTTAGGTTTCCAAGGAGGGAATACTACAGCTTAGTGCCGATTTCTTTCAGTTGCTTGAAAAGAGTAGATGTATCGCTTTGGACTCTCTCATCTTTATGGCTTTGCTTATGCTCAGTGGGGATTTATGCGTTTATATTATTTAAGTATTTGCTTCTTTATGTACTTTGAAGTTTTTGGAAAAGACAATTGATCCTGTTGTAATGGTTTTTGGAGACTACTTATGTAAGCTTATTTTGAAGTTATGATGCTATGAAATAAGTTTTATCTTCCGCTGTGTTTTATTTATTTATTCTTGTAATTTATCTGTTCTATACTACTATAACGCTTCATGACATTAATGCATTTCCTTTGTGAGTGACATTAATGGCCATGGTGTGTTACAGTAACCCACCCACCTTGCCTGAAAAATTTCCTCTTCCACGTCCCTCGATCAGATTAGGTCCCTAAAGTGCAACAACCAAACCCCAGCCTGAGCCCTGTCAGCGGCCTATTTCTATGCTTGTTTCAACCCCTGCAGTTGTTCTTATGGTTATAAAGGTTACGCCCTAGTAATTGTTTGGAACATATAGGAAGAAACTTGGACTTATGAACCGTCTGATATGTGTTACAACCCTGTTCATAAAGATTTCTTTATGTTTGTAAGTGAGATACAAGGAGAACACAGACAGCTACATTACTTTGAAAAAGGTAACGATCTTGTTTAATATGAAAAGGATGAATTTGGAAAAAGGAACAAGATAGTAGTGGAATATTATAATTGGATAGGAGGTTCTTCTATGAAAAAAACTATGATTGTTATGAATCCAATATGGTTACCCACTTCTCAGCCGTTAGGTAGGTTACTAATCCACTTTCTTCTGGATCTCACAGCCTTTCCTCCTCTGTGGATGGGGAAGGACTATTTGATATCTATTGGATAGACCACTTTAAAAACCTTTTATGTAGTAGATATACGATGTGTACGTCTCATGTTTCCAAGTATTGTTACTATAGTTAATAATAAAGGTGTTTGGATTCACTTTAAAAATTGGCCAGCCTTTCCAAAAAAAAGTACTTGGATTGTAGAACCACTATAGACTTATTGTTTTCTGCAAATATTTTTTGTAATTGTGTCTTTTTCCATGAGATCAGATATTTGGGTGTTTATGGCCAAAAACTCACAAAAGGTTGTATGGTAGCATCAGGTTATCTGGGTTGGAAACACAGATTGTTGGGGTTTAGTTATGTATGTACGTTTGTAATAAATTACGGATAGTGAGGTCGATGAGTTGAATTTGGAAGAACGATTCAATTGAGAGTACTTAAAAAGAGAGGGAGAGAATATGGTATTTTCATGTCGACTCCTTTTTGTAAGATTTTTCCATTTGCTCATTTATTAGAGTGGTGAGTTCATTTTAGTATGGATAAACAGTTGCTATCAAAAATGAATATTAATATTAAATTGGATGGTTGGACAGGGTGACATACTTCATTAGGTGGCTTTTTTTATATGTGACTTGACTCATTGTATATCATTTTCCATGCATAGTGAAATCCACAATTTTATGATATTTTGCACCCATTCTTATTTTCTATGATCTTGCAATCATATAGAAGTATTATTAATATCATGCGTTATTCACATGTCACATTCATGAAAACGTTGATTGATGGATGTGCATGGTTCTTCACATTTATTTTTTCAGTGTTATATACTATTATCTGGACTTAGATTACAATTGGTATTCATATGGATATTGTATATTATATTGGTAGGAATGCTAAAACATTGATTTTTTAAAACAAATTGCTTGGTTGCCTTGTATTGACATGGATCGACTGTATGTATGGCACATACTCATGTTTATTATTATATTGGTAATTCTAGAAGTTGCATTTTTCCATCTCTTGGAATTTTTTCAAAGAGAGAGAGTGTAGCGCCTTTGTAACATCCCACACTTTTCTGAGCCCAAATTTCGACAAAAATCAAAACTTGAACACATCCAAGCATAGAGCATGTAAATCTAGTACCTGAAAATAAATAAACATGAGCATAATCATAGTACAATAAAATAATTCTGCGAAAACAAAATAGGATGGACTAGTATTAACCAAAGTACTACCTTTTTCAAAGTGAGTCACCATGTCAATACTAAGCATGAGAGAGAATTGAACTGAAAACCAAACTTAGACACCCGTGGGAACCCGACCTTCTCAAGAAAACCTAGGAGGTTGTAACGAGGAGGGGGTCAGAACAACAAGTTCTAGTGAACAAGAAAAGTACAATACAGTTTGCAATACATTACAATACATAGACGTATCCCATTTGGTTCAACCCAAGATATATGCCTACCAAAGCTAGTAATTCTAACCTAACCTTGTAAATATTTATGCACGAATCTAACTACCATACCCAAGATATTATTCCCAATAATATCGATACCAAGATAGAACGTTTACACATACATTTGTGAAGCCTCTATAGCATTATTTAATTAATTATTAAACTGAGAAGTGAATTCCTAACTACAAAGTTCAGTCACTTATGTGTGTATACTTAGACGCTTAACACCTCATTATCAAATGATAAGTGGGTCCTCTCAATCACTTAAGACCCTAGGAGGACCTGTTGGTCATTTTATACCTATCAATGATTTACTCAACGCTATTATAACTAGAAGACATTAGCTACAGGTCCTACTAATTTAGGCTTCTGTCATTCAACGCATATAAACCCATACCCTGCATAAAGCAAGAGATGTTACCTCATAGCTTAAGACCGATAGGACTAGGTCGACGACATCTCACCATTTATGACCTTCTTATGGTGGAATCACTTTGTTACCATCTAGCTGACCTTAGCAGATAATCTCCTAGAGCTTAATACTTCTCGTTGGATAGGTAACCTTATGGAATGACCATATCAGACATTTTAAGTCCAGATTTAGGTAGGATTCACACACTATTTAAGACCCCTAACTGGAAGACCTAATCCCAGGTGGACTTCTCGACCCAAGCCACTTAATAGCCTAGGAAGCGGACTATTCGCGAAGATTATCAAGTTTGTACCCAATTAGCCTTTAGTGCTTCCATTTATAGGAGGTGGGCTACGCGATCGCTTAATAGTTTTTTTATAGATGTATCTAACCACGTAAGACCTTAATCCCAAAGCAGGCTACGTTATTGATTTGTTCCCGTTTAGTTTCTCTTTACGGAAATACCATATGTATGCAAACTACTGTCGTCGTGGGTTCCTGTGGTTAATGACATCTCACGTCATCTGGATAATATTCGACTGTTGGAAAGTGCAGACTTCTGTCAATTAAGGTAACTGACCTCACATCATCAACCTACTAAGTTCAATTATAACTTTTAATTATAAGTTCTAGATTAACTAATATACAATAATGGAAGTAATATCCTTTTTGGCCTAGGATATTGTTTTAATTATTTTCCTTATTGGATTTAGTATTTAAAATGGCAACCAATACCCGTTAATCCCCTTTTATTTCATTTGTTTTTGTTTCATAGGGTTATTGCCATTTCTAACCATAATGGTCATATTTTTTCCTAAGGCATTAATTTTCCTTTATTATCTGTCCCAAAATATTTATTTGTTGTACCCCAACAGACACTGCTAATTTATTAATTTATTGTCTGTTGTGTGTGTGTGTGTATATATATATATGCACCAGACCCCTCACATTAAGCCAGCTACTTGTGGATGCTGGATTTGCCGAGTGGTTTCGGGTAGACTTCTACCACAAGTTGAGCTTAATCTCGTGTCTTAGTGCAGTTATTATTCAATTTCCTAATTGGGGTTTACAACATTAATCATAGCAAATTTAAAAATTGTAACCATTAGGCTTAACTGCCTAATTAAATTTATTTTCCCTCAACCAATGGTGGTTACAATAGTTATTTATTTATTTATTTATGGTCCTAATTATAGCAATCAGATTGCACTAATTACTACAACGGTCACCACAAATAATTTCATTTAATATGGACTACATTAGTTGTATAATTCCATAAAATGAAAACCATTCAAACATTCATTATAATATATATATATATATATATTGTTGTTTACGTAGATTTGGACAAATAATGTATATATGTTTATATTTTCGCGTCGTTAACATAGTTATTTTCTTTTGTTATCATTGTTGTTAAGTTTTAATGTTTTGGTTCAACTAATAACCAAACATTCCTTTTTGCATTCAATTCTTAAATAAGGTTCTAAATTTTACAAAAAGACCATCAACTTATAATTATTGTAAATTATGCCTGAATATTGGAACAAATGCATTTCGAACCACAAGAAATATATATTATGCATGTTTTGGAATAGTTGATGTAAACTACGCACAAATATATATATATATATATATACACATGAATTTATACAACTTTTCCCCTTTTTCCAATATTTGTCATATTTCTTATTGGTTTCAGATAATGCCTTTTTATTTAAAAGAGTAAAAAGACATATTTGCAATAACTAAGTTAAATCCCCAATAAAATTGAGTACAAACAGGTCTATATCTTTTTGATCAAAATTACATGAATCACGGTTAACACCGAAACTATAGGTGTAGAATAAAACTACATCTTAACAGTGCTTTGAAGGACCGATTTCCAGGTCTACAGTGTTTACAACAACCACCCTATAAATTAAACACAATTTTAGGCAATAATATAATCAATCAGGTAAGCCAATAGATTATGATATTATTCAAACCACAAATTTATACTTTTAAATTCTTGACAACATTCATAATCAGATATGATAGGCATCATTTCAGATTTAACAATGTTATAAACAGATCTAATAAATGCTAGGCATAGATTTACGATCTAATACAAACGAGATAATAAGTTATTGTAACTTTGTATATAAATTTCCCACTCACTTGAAAGCACCCAAATCTGAAATCTGAATAAACTTTTAGGCCTATAGTTCCCAAATTCTTACAGATCTATAGTTATTTTGAAAAGGGGATACTTCCATATTTGTATATTTGCAAGAAAATAGGAAAACATGGGAGAATCTGATGAAGAAGAGCTTAGACGTCAATTCCGACCCTTTTCCACTTGAATCTGATTATCCTTTTCAAATCCATATGGTTTATGTTTAACTGATTGTATATAAATCTATTTTTGATTTAGAATTTGTTTGAAGAGAAAGGGAAATGGCAGAGCATCGCTGCTGCCTACAGATTTGTATGGAAAAAAATGAGGCATTACCCTTTATTTATAGGAGTTGAATTGGCCACGAGTCGTTAGAATTGATTAAATAAACACCCGTCACTTGGCAGTCCAGGCTCAAAGCGGTCGACCGCTCCTACCAGGGTGTCGACCACCCTTCAGTCGTTTTGCCCAGTGAAGGCAGGTTACATGTAACAACCCGCATTTTTATGTATCGGAGGATCATAAAATATTTTTACTTTGTTCACTGAGGGTTGGATCATAATCAAGTTTTTATTTGTTGTTTATGTGGATGTGAGACATGCCCATAATTTTTAGTAATTTTGTTTGTGACCATTTTGCCCCAGTCAGTCTCGTACTGGGAATAACTTTTGACTTGGATCGAACCAGGTGACGAGGTTGGTCTTGTTGGAAATGAAATGATGGTTTCCAGTACGTAGAGTGGTCACATTAAAGATTTGGCTCAGCGGTTTGGGAGGAATCGCTTTTTTGAAGTTTCACAGTTGGTTATTCAGGTTTCTAGAGCCTTAATGGGCTGATTTTGGAAGGTCCGTTAGTGGGCTAGTGGGAGGCTATAAAAAGAGGGTGAGAGGCATGGAGAATAGTTTCCTTTCTCCATTATCTCATTTTGGAAGAACTTGTGATCCTCCATTCCTCCATCTTCTTCACCTTTCCACCCTTAAGCTTAGGGAATCGAAGATCTACATCGTTTGAAGCTAGATCTACTCCATTCCAAGAGAGAGAAATCATCGAATTGAAGAGTTTAAAGCAAATTCTTCGCTGTCCGGATCTAGATCTAAGTGTTTTTGGATTGTTTTAGAGATTCGGTGAGTGATACGCATCTCTCACACAGATTCAATCAAATATATGAGTATTTGATCTTGTTTTTCATCATTTTAAGACGATTTCTCCTAGATCTACATCATGCATGGTAAGTCTATTTTCATATGAATCTCCATAGGATCTAATTTAGAAACTTAAAAACAGTAATTTCTATGTAATTTCATATGTTTATGCAAGTTAGATCCATTGTTTTGTTCATATGTTTGTTTATCATGATTTTGTTGAAGTTTGCATAATTATTGATGAATTTGTCATTTTCATGTTGTTACTGATTTCATAACATGTTTATGGTTATATTGGATGAATTGGATGAGTTGGTTTCGTCGAATTCATCGTTTGTCGAAGTTTTGGTCGAATTTCGGATTGAAATGGTGATGATTGGATCCGGAGTAGTACGAGTCAGTCGGGCTCAAAATGATGGTCAGTCAGTCTCAAAATGAGGGTTCTGGTCGGTCTCAAGATGAGGGGACGGGTCGGTCTCAAGATGAGTGGTCAGACCGGTCTTAAGATGAGGGGTCGGGTCGGTCTCAAGATGATGTGTCGGGTCTGGCTCAAGATGATGGGTCGGGATCGGCCTCAATTCTTATATGTGTCGGTCGATACCTTACGGTGATGGATCAGCCAGTTGCTTCAGGAGATGGGTCGACGTGCTTTTAAATGATGATTGTGACTTCAAAGAGAGTTCAAGTAGGAATGTTTGAGGTGTTGAGGTGTGTTTATTGATCGGTGCAAAGCAATGAATGTGGAGACAACTCAAAGGTCGTGAGTTGGTGGATAATGGTTGCTCGAGAAGGTCGCTTGAGCAATAATAGCCGTCAAGGTTGGGTGACTAGAGATATTGAAGGCTGAGAGGTTATCGTTGTCATAGGTCCTAGCAGGCTCAAAACAGGGGCAAAATAGAGACGTCTAAAAGACCGGAAGGTGCTGGTCGAGTATCCTGGGCATCGTTGAAAGGCCAAGGTATGTATCGTTGAAAGGCGTATGGAGATTCTGCAAGAACCGGGGTTATAATTAGCCCTTGATATATAGCAAGGTTGACCGTCATATAATTAACGATAATTTCAAAGCAAGATTGGTGGTGATAGTCAGAGTCAGTCATGTATGTTGGTTGTTTGTTTGTATCGTCTCACGTAGAGTCTAATGTTGAAAGAGATGGTTCTTGGGTGCTTGTCTGATATTGGTTTAGTCCTCTAGGGCTTGTGCTTGAGGAATATTGACTTCGATTAAGGTGGTTTATGTGAGATATATAATCTGGATGTCATGAGTGTTATTATGGACTAATTCCGGTTGCCATGAGTGAATGGTTGTTTTGGATTACCATGAGGGTATGGTTGAAATGCTTATTGTAAAGGCTATCGTTGTCCGATGTGGGGAAGATGGGGTTAAGTTCATCTCCGGTGTTGGTAGGTTAGTTTGTTTATTTACCTATTCTCATATACTTTATTGTTGATGTTAGATAGTTGTTTTATTGCTCACTAAGACTGTTGTCTGACTCAAGGTTTTATGTTTCCCTCTTATTACCTTGGGCTGTTCATCCTGTTGTGGATGGGCAGACTGATTAGCCATTGACAGGTGATAGCTTGGTGAGACTATGATGCTGATCGATGGCGAGCTGGAGGCTTACGTACCAGTTTTGTTACTATATAGTAATTCTGTTTCCGCTGTTGTGTTGCTCTATGAGTGATTGTAGTTAGGCTTTATGTACAAACTTTGATATTTTCTATGATGTATAGATGATCTTTCAGGATGTTATGAAAGTTTCAGAAGTTTGCTATATGATGCTCCATTATTTCTGCATGTTGTATATGTTCTATTACATTTTATCCTTGCGTTGTGAGTGCTACGATAGGTTCCATTTGTATTATCATACCTTAATGATCGTCCATAGCTGTCTGGCACGTCTTCCTTTTGTTTAGTGCGGGGATTATGGGCGGTCGTTACATTACAAATGGAAATATATATTATATTTATTTTATTTTATTATTTCCGTTCATTTTTCGTATTTCGTCCATAACCTTTTCATACGCACTTCGTTCGCGAAACTCCAAACATAAAAGTTGACCAAAATTCTGAGACGAGTGCAATGGTCAAAGTCTCGTGGTAAAATTTCATCATTTACAAAAATTCCTATTTTTGAAATCTAATTAAATAATTAGTTTATTGTCAAAATTCCGGGTTGTTATAGCAAAAGGCATTTTGGTAATTTTCCATATGGTTGTAAAATATCGTTTCGTAAATTTATTCTTAAAATATGACTTTCCCACAAGGTCAAGTAAATTCAACTTTTCCAAATTTATATATAAAGTATTAGACTTGATATTGGATCATGAAGATACGAAATATTTACCATAATGGGGATTTATAGTTTTATGCCTATTTTAAAATTAAATACAAGGATTAATTACAAAATATTAGCTTCAAAAGGGAATAGACATCAGTTATGATGAAAGCACCCATCTTAGAGATAATTCAAATTGTCATAATCATGTATCTTAGATGGCTAATAGATAAATAAAATAAATAAAAGGAAAAAAAGGTGGAATAAAGAAAACCAAGTATTTTAGAGTGGTTTGGTTGCCTACATCTTCTTTGTAATTTCTTTTATTGATTGACAACCTTCACAAGTTGATTCAGTTACAATTTGAGTACAAAGATATATGTCATAAGTACAAGGGTTGGCTAGAGAATCACAATAACTCCTTGATGGCTATTCTAAGGGAGAAGAAGTTCGAAGAATGACTTCTGCAGCGTAGCAACAACCAATTCTAAAGATCACCTTTATATTGAAGAGGGACCTGTATTTATAATAGATTGAGAGTGAATTGGATAGATTTGTTTTCATAGGAGAGCTTGTACATGTAGCCCAAGATCACACTAAAAAGTTGAAGGTGACCACAACTATCCTTATGACGATGTTTCGAATCATTCCTATGTCTTGGAATTGAATCACGAACTTATATTATTTTAAGCTGGATTCTCTTGCGTTGAGTTCCCTAGTCCATTGTGATGCTACCTATGTTATTTCATAGCTTGATGGCCTGTTTTGATGGTACTTCAAAGTTCAAACTTGAGTTATATAGAACTGTAACTTGAATAGATGAATCATGCACTTAGCTAGGATGTTTGCATTGCTATAAAACTTTGTTAGTAGGCTTAGAAGTAAAAAGTATCATTTTTGTAGTGGATATACTGATTCATATCGGGCCCATATGATACAATGTCGAGTCATACACTTAATGTATTTTTAATCCATATTCCTAAGGTCATTTTCCATCTTCTCTTGAGTTTTTTGGTCAAGTTTCTAGTCATTTTGGCTTAGTATCGATGTTTTAACTCCTTCTCGGCTTAAAACCAAGTTAACATTTACCCCTCTAGAGTAGTCCTCCTTCATTGAAGACAAGTCATGCTCTAGAGCTGATAGTTTTTTAGCTTCCATCTTATTAAATCTGATTAATCTCATTAGGCCACATCGAGGGATTGTCTTTGACCCGTTAACTAACTATTGAATTTCTGATTTGAGTCATCATTTCATATGACAGCAATGCAATTTTCATACCGAAATTTCTAAGTGCTTTAGAATGATGAGTAGAACATGTACACAAAGTTGGTGCTAAGTCAGATCAAGAGAGACGATCTGGTTCTGAAGCATAAATATGATTTGGTACCAAATCATGCACTTGGGAAATATTTTGGAAAAAAAAAATTCCTACTTAAGTTCTAGAGCTGACCTTTTATTTTGATTTGCTTTAGCAGTATAGCATGCACTTTGTGACTCTATCAAGGGCGGAGGTAGGGCTTTGAGACCCTGAGCTACAACCCGGGTACAATTTTTTTTTTTTTTTTTTTTTTTTTTTTTTACAAAAATAAAAAAACCAAAGCCATTCAGCCTCAGCCCAATAGCTCACAAAGTACAAAATACCCATAATAGACTAAATAGAAGAATACGCGGCTGTTGCTTATACTTTTCTTCCGCAGGTTTAGATGCTGGAGAAAACACGCAGTATAGAAATATCATTGCTGCTCAAATCATTCTCAACCGATTCACTACTCAATTCCTTCTCAACCGAAATAAAGGTAATTTCGAAATTAAAATTTCTTCTGAAAACCTAATTGCTGATTACTATCGCTGATTTCTTCTAAAAACCGAATCATTGATTTCAATGTGTTGAATGGAATCTATTATCTTTCTCTAGATGTGAATCAAAATTGTTATTAGATAACTTAAGTGTGAAAAGCTAATTGTTTGATTATTATCATAATTGTGGTTGAACCAATTTCAGTTTAATGCTCATAACTTCATGTTAGTTAATTGTTAGAAAACAAAAATATGTGATTAATTTTATTTTTAGAAAATTTACCTAATTTAATCGATTTTTTAGATAAATGTCAGACTCAAAATCTAGCAAAAAATTGTTTCCGTTTTACAAGTTGAAAGGAGGTAACTTTTTGGATCCAAAAAATGAAACTTCTCCAAGCTCTACGGAACAACGTCCTTGCAAAATTCTAAGAACCATAGTCAATGATGGTGGAGATCATTTTACAAGAGATTCGGGAAGACGTTAACAAATATGGAAAGAACAAGTAAATGATAGAGATGAAATTCGGAGAAAATATCTAAGATTAAGGCCATTTCAACCACTTCTTGACATATACTCACCGATAGAAGATGGAAAACAACTCCGTCGATTTCAAAGTGGTTGGTTTAAGAAATATCCCTGGATTGAGTATTCGATTGATTGCAATATGGTCTTTTGTTTACATTGTTTCTTATTTGAAACTAATCCACCAACACGTGCATCATTTACAATTGGCGGATTTCAAAGTTGGAAAAGAACACTTTTTTGGGATTGTTAGCGTCGAAGATACCACATCATTGACATTAAAAAATGAAATATCAAAAGTTCTTGCTCTTTTCAATCTTGGAATTAATAAAATGAGAGGACAAGGATATGATGGTGCAAGCAACATGAGAGGAGCATGTAATGGGTTGCAAGCGTTGTTTCTTAAAGAATGCCCATATGCATATTATGTACATTGCTTTGCTCATCAACTACAACTTGCATTAGTTTCCGCTTCAAAGGATGTTCAAGATATTTGGTTATTCTTTTCAAAATCGAGTATCATTGTTAATCTTGTTGATGTTTCTTCCGAGCGCCATAGTGAATTAAAATCAAGTCAAATAGCGGAAATTACAAATAAAGTAGCACTTGGTGAAATTGAAACAGGTCGAGGAGCTAACCAACTTAAGACATAACAACGAGCCGGAGCCACTCGTTGGAGTTCTCACTTGATTTCTGTATGTAGGTTGATTGATCTCATTTCTCCTTCATGTGATATAATTAAGAATGTATGGCAAAGCCGGGACATGAAGCCAAATAAACGTGCTGAAGCAAAAGGTGCTTATCTCGCTATGACTTCATTTGAATTTGTTTTCATTCTTCACTTGTTGAATGAGATATTAAGTATCACGGATGTGCTATGTAAATCTCTTCAACTAAAACACAAGATATTATCAATGCTATGAATCTTGTTATCACTGCAAAAACACTCCTTCAAAGGCTAAGAGACAAAGGTTGGCTTACTTTCTTTGAGAAAGTAGAAGAATTTTGTAAGAAATGTTTCATTGACATACCTGATATGAATACGTCATACAAAGTGGGCACATCTCGTTCTTGCCAACAACATGATGATATTAGTGTTCTCCATCATTATCATATTGGTATTTTAATGTTGCTATTGATTTTCAAATTGTTGAGTTGAACACTAGATTCTTTGAAGGAGCAATGGAACTTTTAATCCTCAGCACCGCTTTGGATCCAAGAGATGCTTATAGATTATTGAAAGTTGATGACATTTGCACTCTAGCGGAGATGTACTACCTGCAAGATTTCACATTCCAAGAGATACATATATTAAAGTGTCAGCTACAACATTATGAACTTGATATTCCTTCTCATCCAAAGTTCCAAAGTCTATCAACCATCTCTGAGTTGTGTAAACAATTATCTGAGACAAGAAAAAAAACATTTATTACTTGGTTGATCAATTGATTCATCTTGTTTTAACTCTTCCAATTTCAACGGCAACAACGGAGCAGGCATTTTTAGCAATGAAACATGTTAAAACTACTCTACGGAATAAAATGGGTGATGATTTTCTTGAAGATTGCATGATTATCAACATTAAAAGGGAATTTGCTGAAGATATTGACTTGGATTCGGTAGTTTGTGATTTCAACTCACGTAAAGGACGTAGAGTCTAACTTGTCTAGATTATTGTATCTACTTTTGCATTTATCTAAGCCGCAAATGAGATGTAAGTCAATATCTCATGTTTTTGTAAGCTTTTATTGATATATAATTAAAAACTGCTTTTTGCAACTTTTGATACTATTTAGCTCTATTTTTTTCGTCTTTCTAACTTAGCCCAGGTCACATCGAAATCCTGGCCCCGCCCCTGGACTCTATCATGCTTTTGGGTTGATATGGAAACTCTCTACTATGATTTTGAGATGGCAGGAATTTACAAAATGAGACAGTTGAATTTTGGGTTTTGCTAAATTGGAGGTCAACCCAAGTCTCATCTTGATTGAAGTCATGTTGCTTTGGAGCCAAACCCCTCTCTCTAGCTTTACCGATCGCTTTTCGTAGATCAGGTAAGTCTCTATCTCCATTCAAATTTTTGTATAGTGATTTATTTAAAATTGAGAATAATTGAGAATCTTATTACATAACATTTCTTGTTTTTCACAACATCTAATGGTCCTAAAAATAAAGGTTTTTCATGTCACTTCAGAAACTTCTCCATCATTGATTCTTTATTGATAACAAGTAAGTTCCAAAAGTAATCTAAAAGTAGTACATGGGTCATTTTGTAGCATAGGCGAGTTATCTATATAAGATGGTCCTTTTAGGTGCTCCAGATATTGGATTCACTTTGCATGGTAACACATTGTACTTTCCCCCGTTAACACTTAGGATATGCCTATCTAACTTTCTTTGACTTCCTAGGATTCGAAGGTCGTACTATGGGAATATTATTCAAATTAAAACATAACTTATAATGTTTAACACTAAGTATTATTTTTTGGAATGACTTCTCCTCATCTCGTCTCTATTCTGGCAAAGGGACTTTCAATTTTTTTTTAAAAGATGGATCCTTCACAGCTTAAGATTTATTTCAATCTTCGTCAAGCTAGGACAATTAACTATGGGTGAATTACAAGGCATGGTTGCTCTTGCGGATTCATCGCTAACACGATTTCCTCTTTTACACAAATAATTTTAAGTGTTGTAAGTAAAAGGGTAAAGATTGTAAGGATTCCCTAAAGCTTGTTGGCCTATTGGTTTCCCTTTTGGTTGTACAATAAGTAATCTTTGTCGTTAACATGGGTTTCATTCCTTTCTACCAAATATCAACCATGAAGAATTTTAGTTATGTGCCACCCCTACTGTCTTCAGGTAGCAATTGATATGTTTTATTATTTCTTCATACCAAATTTTGTTGTGCATTAAATGATATTGGTTAAGCCCGTATTTAATATGTTTAACTTTAGGCACTTTTAGTAGCCAAATGAGCCCATCTTCAATATGTTTAACTCTAGGTACTTTTAGTAGCCAAATGTTGGGGAGACTCAATTAACCTCCATTACCTAAGTATGTCCTCCTAATCAATATCCTAGGTTGGAATTGTCTTTCGATTGCTTCTTTAGGTTCCCATCCGCTAGCATTGGTCTTTCTTACCAAATATGTCCCCTTGGTTTCTAGCATCATTATGAGGGTCCGATCGTGCATTTTCTTCGAACTCCAGAAATAAAAGTGTGGATCACTCAGTTTCAAGCTTACTTCGTGTCATTACCTACCTCTGGACATTGGTGGATTCCATAAGCTGGACTTGAAATGCCCAGCTGCCTTCGACATAATTATGCCTTCCCGATGTTCCTTACTTACGGGCGATGGCAAGTTTCTGGTGATTTGGGTCTGGCTTCCTTTCATTAATTTACATTGTAAATAGTCTAAGTTTCTCTTTTCTCTCTATCGCTAGGGGACATCATCTATAGTATTTAACCATTATTAATGGAATCTCGTACCATGAACCAAAACGTTCGTGTCATATAAATATATAGGGTGAATTATCTGATTTCTCCATATACAAATGTTTTTTTGGCAACCCCAACCTCATATAAGACAAGTAAAACAATACTTACTTCCAATTCTCTAAGGCTATCCTTGTCCGTTTTCGAACGAGTATGTCTTTTGTAGTTGTCAACGTTGTTACTGAAAGCTGGTATTGTACTAGTTTCAATTTCTGGAAACTAGTGTGTTAATGACTTATTAAAATATATAATATCCTTCGTTAAGTTGTTTATCCTATACAATAGTGGAATTTTTATTATTAACTGGCGACACTTAAGTTGTGCTCTGATTTATGTCTCCCAAAACTTGTGCACCAATGACTCAATTCGAAGCCTTTTTAGTACCTGTAGAGGTTTCTTTCATTATAGGAACTTTGTTCAATGCCTTTATGGCCTAATTCCCTTCTTCAACACGATTACAGGAGAGTTTGTACTTTGTCCTTCGTAGTCTAAAACATCTAGACTGCACAGTTGCAGCCGTCGTTTATCGTACAATAAAAATCTTAAGCAATAAATGATTAGTTTTTCTGTCGTATTATCTCATATGTGCTTTTCTATATCTTGTATATTATACATAACTATGTGCATGTATAACTTGATTTCCTATGCTATAATTTCCTATAGTACATATTATTGTTTCTATATGATATGTTTATCTGTAACATCAATGTGCAAGTGAATAATATTTATATAGTTATGTTAGTATATTTAATTACTTTGCCCTATTTTGGTTTCCAAAACGCTTCGCTTGGCATAGAAAAAATGCTAGGTTTCTTAGTTTAGCCATATCTACAGTTGTTTCTACCCTGGCATGGCCAAGTTCATTTCGTTTGAGTGTTAAAACATGTGACCTAGTCGCTAGTTTCCGTGAATGCAAAGTTTTTGGGATCGTCAAGAGGCTAGATACTCTTAGAAATTTGTCTGATTGTCCCTAGCTTATTTTTCATGACGATTTCTATCTTTGGAAACTGATCACTTAAATGCTCAATTTTGAGTACTAAGTTTCCCTTATTGCCAATTCCGTGACTAAGGTAGAAGTATTCCAAGTTTGGTGTTGCGATCCTCATGCTACTTCATTTTCTATCTCTAGTAGCTCATGTAAAGATGGCTTGAATTCGTGGACTTCTTCTTAACATCTCCTATCTATGGCCATTTGTAAGCATAGTGAAACCATAAGGTTAAATTTTCAACTGAACCAAGTCCAACTTCCACACCAACTCTAGGAGCATGGAAGGATTATTTATCAACTTTGCTTGTTTTCTCTAGCTTAGTCATAGTACCCTATTTGGCCGTTACTATCACGATGGAGGATCTTTTCACATGTCAATTCCTATCTTTAGGAGCGAGTCCAACTATTTGATTCCAAGTAATGTTTTTACGATGTTCCTTATCTCTATACTACATCAGAATTATTCCAATGTTTAGAACAAGCAATCTGGTCATATTCTGGTTTCAAATCATGGAAAATAGTATGTGTTTGATTCGGCTATGAGAGTTTTTTCTTGATATCCCTTATCTTTGTGCGATGATCAACTCCAGCAAGCCATAATCGATGTTCTTGTTATCTCAAGTCGATGTTATTCATCAACATGGTTATTGTGAGCTTTTCAATGTAGTCAGGCCAATAGTGGTACTT
Organism: Allium sativum; assembly: GCA_030737875.1. Taxonomy (NCBI): domain Eukaryota; kingdom Viridiplantae; phylum Streptophyta; class Magnoliopsida; order Asparagales; family Amaryllidaceae; genus Allium; species Allium sativum. The sequence continues at coordinate 604,391,952 of CM060920.1, forward strand.
GACAGACTTCTTAATTTTATCAAAGCAAAACTATTACTTTTGGTTTTGGCTCGATTTTCCCAAACTGGTGGTAAACTTCATCGAAATGCGGTTTTTGGGTACCAAAAGATAGGTGATTAGTTATGCCAATACTGGTACTTGACAGACTTCTTAATTTTATCGAAGCAAAATAATACTTTTGGTTTTAGCTCGATTTTCCCAAACTGGTGGTAAACTTCATCGAAATGCGGTTTGTGGTTACCAAAAGATAGGTGATTTTGGGATAAGGTATTCATGGCTTAAATGATTCTTTCATAACCCGTTGGTGATAACAATTGTGCATGACTAAATGGATCAGGTAACCATAATGGAGAGATTTGTGACTGATTGCGAGGAGATAAATTGGAGAAGAATCATAAGGAGGCCCGATAAAAAACTCATAGCTTCTAGTCCAAGTTTCAATCCAAGAGCGAGATTTCAACAAGCATGGGGTCAAAGAATAGGAAACGGTCAATAAGGATGGAAAAGAGAGATTGGAAGAGGTGAATAAGAGCTTTGCTCCCATTTTATCTATGGCACTGGCTGAGCTAACAATTCTGCATTGAATCATTAAATCGATTTTTTTTTTAAGTCAAATGATCTGAGTTCGCGTGATTAAAGGCCTTCCCCATTTAAATCTTTTACAAATATATTGATAGTAATGAAGTATATATTGAAGTTTCCTTGCAATGTTTACTATGAATTTTTTGTACTTAGGCTCATAAACATTTTAAAAGAAAAGAAAAGTTGCCAAGCGGCCAGCCTTAGGCTCATAAACATTTTAAAAGAAAAAGAGAATTAGTAAACACGTACCTATTTGTCGGACATAAAATTTTATATCTCTTCTTAGCAGTTTAGCCATAACCTGTTCAACAATGTGTACATATATACATGTATGCATTTTTAAACAATTTCCAACTCAATACAATATTTGATTCAATTTGGCTTAATGGTTCAAAATTTTAATTAATCAAACCAATAATCAAACAACACAACTAGTGCTCAATTAGTTGATTATCTTTTCAAATTCATTACTTTAATATATATACACAAAATCATAGACGGCATAGTGCTCTATCCCACTATGTCGCCATATTAGGCTCTACAAATAAAATTGAATGTCGCGTATTGGAAATTGGATTCCCGTCATGAGTCAAGGCAAGAGATGTACTCCTCGCCGTCTTTGAGACACTCTAGCAAATGCCTCAGGATCTCCCGCAGTAGACCCCTGGATCCTCCAAGGCCGGTCCTCCCTTATGTTTGAGGATTAGTATTCCTGAACACACATTTCACGGTCCTATAGGACCTATATCCATCGACTCCCGCAGTAGCCGATATATCCGGGGTGCCTCGCATTCCAACAACCACAAAGGTAAAAATAATATAAATGTATGGGCTTGCAAAACCCCGACACCACCCATAGCTAGAAAGAAACGTCATGTCCTCCGTGGGTCCCTTATCCCGTTTTTAACTCATACCGAGTTGTGAGGCTCGCGAATTAACGCTATACACAAATCTATGCTATATTAAAGTTGTGCTTTGATCATTAACCACAAGACTCTGCTTTTCAACAGAAGCCTTGATCATTTGCATCTCAGCATGCTGCACAGACAATTCACGCCATGCGACTGATATCTATCGATATATAACCTCTGAGCTCGTACGTCTCAGAGAAGGGCGTTAAGCAAGAGAATAAATTCTCCGCCGCCAAACAGATATATATTTAATAGAGATCAATCAACACAAAATAAAATCCAATGTCAGACACACATCCATTTACAAGTTCGTTATGGGTCTGAACGAAACCAGAGGCACCTTATTCCTCGTCCAATATGTCCAATATAGGAGAGAAGTCCTCGCATACCCGGTCGATCTCCAAGTACGTCTAGAACGATCACCACTTATTACCTTGTCTTGGGTATACAGCTCAATCGAGACATCAGTAGTCATCCAAACGATGTGAAAACCTCCGGTCTTCAACCACCGTCTTCATCGTCGACTTATCGTCGAATCAGTTATTCAGATTGGGTATAAACCCGGCCTTTCCGAATAACTCTCATATATAATAAACAAGTGCTATAAAAACACAACATACTCCTCATTCAAATTCTAAATATTCTTTTATTCAAATATTCGCATCTTTAGGAATATGTTCCCATTAATTTTATCAAAGATAAATTCTTTAAAATTTATTCTTTAATTTTCCTTTGGATATCATTCAAACCATGTTAAGGTTTATCCAAACTAGTCGGGATTAACGCACCTTACCGAAGTAATCATTTATTTAATTTCCCAATCCCAACCTATTCATCTTATGGAGCAAAACTAGACATATTCCATATCTAACACCACGGTGTTATCGGTAAATTTAATTACCATTTCACGTTCAAATCTAATTAAAGATTGAACTATCGTTAGGAGTAAAACTGATGATACTCCATTCTTGATCATTTCCCAAATTTTATAATTTAAATTATCAATTCCCATTTCAATCTAGTTAAAGATTTGTAACACCCCATATTTTTAAGATAATAAAATAAGAATAACTTAATTAAATAATGAGAATTAAGTAAAATGGACTGCACCATTGCGTCCGCCTCGGAATTCTGGTCAAGATAGACACCTGGTTTGCATAAAACGGACATCATATGAAGAAGTTATTAGGCCTAGAAGTTTGTATACGCACAAGTGAAATATATAAATATATATATATATACACAAACAAATTAAAATATAAAATAAAGAATAAAATAAGGATTGCATGTAATAAATACATGCACTGAAAAAAATGTAATGCATGCATTGAAAGAAAGAAAGGATTGGTTGCATGTAATGTAAATATGTTGCATGTACCGATTTGCAAACATAATGCATTAACATTAAAAGAAAAAGATTCAAGTAATGGTTTAATTTAAGTATTGTAACTAACATGAAAAAGAGAAGTAAGGAGAGAACAATAACTATCATTGTTCTAAGACTTATTAACAAAAGACTTCATAGCTCAGTTGATTAAGGCATTGTATTTGTAACATGGAGGTCAGGGGTTCGAACCCCGGCGGCGGCATAATTTTTATCTTTGTTTTAGAGAGGGCCAACTGAACATGCAAATATATGTATTTATACAAATTCAAAATTGGAAAGGATAAGAACGTACATATGAGGAAATAAAGAAAATATATGTATATGTATGAGAATATATATATATATATATATATATATATATATATGCATAAATATATGTATACAACAGATAAAATTCAAGATAAGGCTACAGTCAATGAAATATGGTAAGAATCAAATAACGGTGCAACATCGTTTGATTTTTGAAAATAAAAAGAAAATTGTGCGTACATATATACGCGTAAAATGGTCAGTAGAGGAATTGTATACATATAAGAATATTTCATGTGAATAAAACAGTTAAATAAATTCCAGAAATTCAAAAGTTCGAAAATCAAATTTCTACAACAAAACAATTCAAACATTCGAAATTCAAATTTCTGCGCCAAAACAGCTTGCAGGACCCAATGCTGACTCAACACTGCATGTAAGATAAGATTTGTCTAGATTCATCTGCGAACCTAGACTATTTTCTTAACTGGGTTCAATGCTGACTCAGCGCTGCGTGTACGATAAGGTCTTGAGCACTATAAATAAGACCCTAGACCTAACCCTAAACATCGTAATTCAGCAGCTACGCTAGAGCTCTGCTATGGCTCCCTCCCTCTCTCTCTCTCTCTTCTCAAATCTATTCTAAAATTAAAATGTTAGCCCAGGAGGATTATGAATTCAGATCTGGAAGAGGGAATCAACGTTAATAAAAAAAATTATTGAGTCATAAAAGCAAGGTAAACCTCTAAGAACCAATCTATTTAAATTATTTCTCTTTCCCTTCTCTTTTCATGAAATAATAAATCCATGGTCGTTAATCAAATTAAAGGGAAAAAGGAAAACCATGGATGATAGAACGGATCAGATCCAAAATTTGAGGAAAGCATAAAGGTGAGTGGGTTTAAGCAATAGCCTTTAGATAATGTTATGGCTATCGTTTAACATTCCCCTTTTTAATAAATTGTGAAATGGCCAGTTTAATTATAAATTGTTGTTGTAACGAATTGAAATGTTGTATGAATATGTCAGGAAATTCCTATGTTGAATTGGCTAAGTTATTGAATGTTTACATGTTGGAGAAAATAAACTTGTTAGGATATGAATAACCAATTCAGTGATTGTAATTACATGCTTTACTTGGGACATATTATTGATTGAACGACATGTTAAAATAATTACCCGATTGAATGTTTACATGTCCTTGTAGAATTAAACATACATTGAAAATGACATGCGACAAAATATAGGCAAAAATTGGACGACATGTAAATTAGATTACTGTAAACTATATTACAGTAAAAAAGGATAATATGTCTAAAATTTTCATGTAATGAACATAACATATATTATGTTTTGAGATTTTAATTTGGAAGCGCAATTTGATATGAACATAAGTGATTGAATGAAAATGAATAGCCTAGGATTACAATTACAAATTGTAAATACACATATGGCACGAGGTTAGGTTGCATTAGTGGCGGAAGTCTGCCTGGACCCGACCGGCATATCCAGCAGCCGCTAATGTTGAACCTAATGTGAGAGGCCTAAGTGCAAGAATTAACATGTGCTAAGACACGAGGTTAAGTCAGCTTGTGGTAGAAGTCTGCCTGGGTTCGCCCGGCAAATCCAGCGTCCACAAGTGTAGGCTTAATGTGAGAGGTCTAGTGCTTATATATATATATATGTATATAACAAGATATGAATAAATGGCAAGGATGGTAATTAAATGTCTAACTCAGAAAATAAGAAAGGAAGGGATGTAATGAAGTGAGTTAGTGTGATAAAAGGGAAAAGTGATTTATTTCCCTAAATGACTTATTTCTGAAAACGATGTTGCAAGTAAGCCACAATAAATATAAAAAAGTAAAGAAATTATTGCTACCACGGATTTAGATGGGAAAACGTTATGAAAATAAATCATTGATTCCTTCTATCAAACTGATAAGGTGCATGAAGTGTTTTCCTTAATATAATAAGGAACATATATTACGGAGAATAAAGAATAATGGTTTATAACTGTAAATGGTCTAAAAGGGGAATGATAATAACCTATTATAAATAAATAACAATAATGAAAATGTTGTATAATAGGTAGACTTGTCCTAGGGACAAGTGAATATTATAACTTAGGTTAAAATAAACTAGTAAGGGAATAAGATAACTGGTGAATTAAGTTAAGTGACACTTAATTGTAAATTAAGTAATTCAGAAAAGGGGAAAACCTAAAACCAGTTAAGAAAAGGGGGAAAATATATTGTACTTAATTATAAATTAAGTAGTCTGGGGTCTGAAACCCGTTGGTAAGAATAACATGTTTAGACTTGTCCTAGGGACAAGGGGAAATTATAACATAGGTTATAATAAATGGGTAGAGAAATTCATTAATGGGCCTTAGTTAATAGAACTAAGTTAATAAGTAAACAACGGTAAGTCGTATTGATGAAGTAAAGTGGAAATATGATTAAATGAGAAAGGATGAGGAAAACTTATGAAATGAAATAAGTTATATTTAATCATAAATGGTAAGTGATATGTTAATTGGAAACATGTGAATTAGATATACTTAATTACATATTTAGTAATACATGTTATTGAAATCAAACAAGAATATAAAAGGGATTGTGGATCACAGACCTTGGGCCACAATCTAGAGAATAACATGTTGTAAGCTTATTAATAAACTTAAATGAATTAAGTTGTATGACTGAAATTAATAAGCAAGAGAAACTTGGCAATTTGAATAAGAATTCAATAAGAATTGGAATAACCAAGTTAATTGGAAATCTGGTGAGGTGAGACAAGCACGTAAAAGAATGTTTAGACATAGGGTCTAACAACATGCTAAAGTAAGGCGTTTAGACCAGTCCGTACGGTTGAGGGTGAATAACCCAACAGGGTAGATCATCGAGGTGTTATAAGGAACGAGGGGAACACACATTCATCTGATTGTTTGACGGGTCCAAAGGACTGGAAGGGGAAGCACACGACTTCCGGGGACGTAGGGTACTCTTGGTATTCCTCTGTGAGTGGCAGATGATCCGCCTGTACTCACAGAGGTTAGTTCTGCGTAGGTGAACCAATAAGTATGCCTTGATTGCAATAATAAAGGGTAATCAAAAGACTAAGATGGACCAGCGTGATTCGGCGAGACCAGTTAGTGCCCTGTGATAGCAACTCATCGTATACCTACCATCTTCAGTCAGTACGTAAAGCGGAAAGGTAGAGAACTCCAAAAGACCGTATACTTTGCTATCTAGTTATGGGTGAGGTTGGCCAATAGGTTTGAAGGGCATGGGGGCCGGGGTTAAGTTCTCATTCTTGATATTCTTGGGTGCCTTTCATTAGTTAAGGGAGGGGTCTAGTGGGACTATAGCCATGTAAAAGCAGACCTTAGAATCTACAATCGGCAGATATCTGAAAGCTCTCGATCGAGTTCCGTGTTTCTTGATTAGCCCTTCCACGGGACTCGGGCTCACATATAGAGAAAATGTGCAATAGACATCGAGAACGATTGACGATACGTACATGGGAAAGTCTAGGTACACTCTTGTCGCTCTGGGTGGTGTGTCATAAGACTAGAGGGCATTATTCGAGGATGGAACCTAATTTGATTGTATGGTTCAAAGATGGCAGTCCGAATGCTTACGTAATATAGAATTAGTGGTTCTTTGCAGATGTAGAGTTGACATATATATAGAAATCCATACGACATTCGGGCACAGGATTAGGGATTGCTATATTCCTGCGATGATACGGTGGAGACCGTGTGAGTGGGGTACCATGGGGTGTATCTCAATATTGAGAGATAGCTACATATACTGTATTAGGTTAATTCACTGGGAATTAAATGGGTATGACGTGTGTGTAAGCCTTGAGTGCTGTTAACCCAATTAACCTAATAAATAAGAAAATATGATTGAACGGTATATGTAAGATTTTCCAAAGTGTATAGTTTAAATCCAATCACCAGAACTTGTGTTCTGACCCCCTCCTCATAGCACACTCGCAGGTTAGATTGTGGCAGAGACATGATAGCTTTGGATACTGGTTAGGCAGTATTAATAATATGGTAAGGCTATGTTTTGATTATACTATATTTTATCCTTTCAGCTGTTAGATTTTTCTGATCTCTGACATGTTTTATGTCTCTGTCTTTTCTACAGGATACCAGAGCAAATAAATCCGAGTTTCGATAGATTGGAATTTTGAAAAAATTCGGTCTGTCGAAATTGTGGTTGTCACAAGATTCATTAAAACTCCACTTAGTTTTAGTCTTCCTAAAAATCAATATTAATGATTATTTAACTTTGGAGACACAAACATGTCGCATCGACAATCTACACCGTACTATTGATTTCTGCCGATATATAACCTCTCAGCTCGTATGTCTTAGAGAAGGGTGTTAAGCAAGAGAATAAATTCTTCACCACCAAACAGATATATATTTAGCAGAGATCAACCATACAGTTCGAAATACAATGTTAGACATGTAATTCTACCTTTAACTGGGTTAAAGAACTAATGTCATTTAAAACACGGTTCACAATAAACCCAAATCCTCTTCCATAAAAATGGATTCTTCACGGAAAACAGATCAATATGTAATCGATATCATTTTCTGTATTCGACTAATAATATAAATGGAATAACAACAAATCCTTTTGAATTCCATATATATTAACAGTCTTCCTCCACAGAAGCTCATTTCGATTATTATCAAATTGAGTTCCATTCAATTCCAATTTAATACATTAAATTAGAAAGCTTTACCTTGGAAAATTCCCGTTGAATCTTAATGAAAAGATTTATAAATTCCAAATCACATTTCACTGTAAATCGGGTTAAAGAACGAATGTCATTAAAAACACAGTTCACAATAAACCCAATTTACATTCCATTTTCAATTCCAATTAAATGTTAATTAATTGGTAATTCTTCTTTAAATCTTAATTAAAAGATTTATTCTTTTCACACTGGGTTTAAGAACAGTGTTACTGAAGATCCTATCCCATCAGTCTCTAACCGTAAATTAGTAAGAGAACAATTCCCTAAGTATTAATCTCGAAGGCCGAAACGAACATCAGATCAATACCCAGAAAACCATTTAACTTAGCTAATATCCAGTTAGTTTCTAATTTTCTTAACTTCATTGGGTTTAAGAACAGTATTATTAAAGATACCATTCACGACAAACCCAAAATCTCATTCAATTGTTAATTGGGTTAAAGAACACCGTTCACGATAAACCCAAAAACCAATTTGATATTAAATACAAGGCTCTGAATAAAAATTATATCGGCTTATATTCAATATCAAACTCTGAAACCAACAAATATCGTGTTGGAAATAAAGATATAAAATATATCTTCCAAATTTCCATAACAATACCCGTATAATCACGGAATCCGATATCGAAGTATTCCGAAGATGATTTCCATTCAAATCCACTCCAATTCATATATTGGAAATTCTGATTATATTTAAAACCATTTAAAATCCAATCTATCTATTTAAAAATAATTGGATTATAATTCTAGTTCATAACTAGTTCATTTCGATAAAAATATATTTTTATCTTTGCAAATGTGGAATTTTTCATCCCAATTCTTTCCAAATCATTTATTATGATTTTACACTAAGTATTGATATTTTTAATAATTTTATCAATGCTCATACAGTCGATTTCCATAAACGGTCATCGAACTGCACTTACAATGACCTTTTCCAAATTTGATTTGGACATAATTCGAAATCCAACCATTAGATTTCAAATCTCTTGTATTCTAGGAAATCTCTTTCCGATACGAACCCAACGTTTCCAGTTTTAGGAGAATCCGACAGTCGGATCTCCCGTAACATCAATTCGAAGTCAATGGTCGAAATTCGCGAACTACCGCGGCGCAGCACGCTCTATTCAGGCCATTAAATATATATTATATATATTTCGTCGATTTCCATTTAAAACGTATTTTATAAATCGTTTTAAATTCGTTTTCAAAACGATTTTAAATTCATATTCAATTTTGAATCAAAATTGAATATTTCATATCATTAATTTATAAATGATAATATTTTCAAATCATTAGATTTTGAAATTATTTATTTTTCGATATTCATTACAAAAATGAATAAAATTGATGTAAATATCGTTCACGTCAAAATGGCGTTAATCTAATCAACACGGCTTTATATATTTAAATATTTTCGTGTCCATCCCAAATCGGACATCAAAATCAGATTTTGATCCATTATTGAATATTATTTTAAAATATTCGTTATTTTAAAATATTCATTCTTTCTAAACTGGAATCAGACACAATCAATTACAATGTAATGCTATTTATATGGATTTCATACAACACATGTATAGAACAACAATGATAAACAATCAACCATCATCCAGAGTGCATCACACAACTGTATATGCGTTAAATATAAATAATCAACGCTTACAATAGCTTGTCAACCAATCGATCGACATACAACTAAATAATTGGGATTAGTGTACATCAAATATCATCCCAATACCCATGTGGGGTTTTCAAAAAACAAACACAGATTTATTTGTGCAGTTGGGCGATGTGTAAAATATATCGTCCCGATCAGTATCGGTAAAATGTGTACACATAAACAAATCGTCCGATTTGTAAATGAATATTTGTTTTATTCATATACACGTTAAAAATTATTTTTTTAACGATAAAATATTATATTTCATCACATGAATATTTTATTTTATTCAACACATGAATATTTTCATTTTCTATTCCATATCACAAACCAAATTCACACAAACAAATCAATCTAAACACACAACCAAACAAGTCGTCCATGGCCTGTGGATGACGGGGAGCAATTCATATATGCAGTTATAAAATAAACAATTTTACAAAGAATTCAGTGAGAGAGTTCTCACCTTTGGGTTCCTCTCCTCCATTATTTATTTCTGAACGATTTGGATTTGTTTCCCGCACGTTGTGTCCTTCACCGCGTTTTCAACGAAATCTGTTTCACACAGTTTATATTAAAAATCATATTTTTAATTCGCTACCTATATAAAACTAATATTTTTATATTCTCTATTATATAAAAATAATATTCTTAATTCGCTACTTCATAATAATGAAAATCGTATTTTTATTTATATACATGCACAAAAGTCCTATTTTTATTATCATACATATATAAAAATCCTATTTTTATTATCATACATATATAAAGATCCTATTTTTACTTCGCCCCATATGTAAAAAAATTATTTCTACTTCTCTACAAATATAAAAATTATATTTTTACTTCTCTACACATATAAAAATTATATTTTTACTTCTCTACACATATAAAAATTAGACCTTTATGATAATAAAAATCATAGCATTTTATTTTTAAAAGCTGATTTTAACAACGCATTCATTAAAAACCGAATTCATAAAATAAAACAGATTTTATAAATAAAAAATCACCTTGGTACGATCACAGGAGGTCGGAGAAGTGGTGCAGGCGGCAGTCGGAAGGGGGTTGGCGCGGGGTGTGGCGCTGGAGCTGTGGGATCCACGGCGATGGGCTTCAGGGGGTTTGGGGCTTTCATATCGCGGAAGGAAGGAGGAGAAGCGACTGGAAGGGGGGTTTCCGTTGGTGGGGTGCTCGAAGAAGAGAGGGGGAGGGGCGACAGTCTCCTCGGACGGCGGCCCCGGAGGCTACGGCGGCGGCGGCGGGTTCCTCCCTTTTTTTTTCTTGAACGGATCGGGTTTGTGAAACATCCTTCGTGGGTTTAGAAGAGGTAGGCGCGCATATACGTTGACCATGCTGTAGATAATTTAGGGTTTGACTTTTCTAGGGGTATTGGACCATATATAATTTAATTTATTTTTATATTATAAATGCTACTTTTCAAATTCGAGCTCCAAATTGAACCCGCCGACTGTCGTCCCCAACTAATTACCCCCATTACGAACATAATTGGATATGTATCGCAAGCCAGTTCAGCTGTTTCGACCAGTTTTCATTTAAATTACAAGATAAATCAATATATAATTAATTTAAACATACATTTTAATTTATTGGGGCCACATACAGACTCCAAAAATTCCAGAAAAATAAATCTAGCTATGTTAGGACGATACGGTCCCAAAAAAACTGATTTCATCGAATTTGGAGACCGTTTGAAAAATGGACTTTTTCTGGTCGATCCAATTCAAACTGAAATTGCAAAACACGTTTTCTTTTGCCACGCTCACATATTGATTCCAAAAATTATGAAAATTGGTCCAGCAATAATTTGACATTCCGGATCCAACAAAAGTGGTCTCGTCGAAAACGGAGGTCGTTTGCAAAATCTCCATTTTTAAGGGCTATATTCCATTGTGACTATTCTGAATTTTCATCTAGACATAACTTTTTATTCCCGCTATGAAATCTGGATTTTTCACATTCGTTGGAAAGATATTTTCAAACAGATTCAAATATTTTTGGTTTCGCTAAAATCCGCTTTATTTTGAATCCTATACATTCATTTGAAATTTGAAATCAAATTTTCAAACTACCGCGACATTTCCAATTCCTTTTATAATTAAAATAATTATTTATATTCTAATTTCGATTTAAATAAATATATAGGTTCTAATTCTATTCAAAATAAATTTCTTGTCGTTATTATTTAAAATAATTCATTTTAAATATTCAAAATTCATTAAAATGCCAAAATAAAAATTTTAAATTGGTTCTGATTTTCCGAGTTGTTACACTTGTTCTTTTTATCTTCCCTCTAATCTAATTCTTTAAATGTCGACACCAGTTGTTGTCATGCCCATAGGTTTTCGTGGAGGCGATAGTACATCTTGTAACATTTACCCTACTCTATTGTTTCCCCTTTGGCGGTTTGTTGGATTAGCTAATTCCCTTTATCGCAAGGTAGACATTCTTCGGCGTGTCATTAAAAGGTGATTGGCTAAAGTTTTTTGAATGTTTCACTTTTGGGGTATGCCCATTATTAAAGTTCTGACCTTTTTCTCTTGAGTGTCAGAAATCTTTTAGTATTCAACGTGGCATAGCTTTGGATTTCTTCATTCGATCCCCTAGTGTTAGGCTTACATTCAATCAAATTCGCTTCTTCTTGCATAAGGAATTAGTTCATCCTTTAGTGGATTTTTCCTAGAGTAATAGGTTGTTTCATCCCAAGCCACATTCAAAGCCCATTCTGCGTGAGTAGCTTGAACCATAGCCATGAAAGTTATATTCTCTTTTCAATCCTTGACTTCTATAAAAGTCATATTCTCTTTTGGATCCTTGACTTTCATTATATTTACATTAAAACGTTTAAAGGAAGATCGACAAATACCTACAGAGGACTGCATTCATCACCCCCGCTCCATCCATATGCCAATCATACCTATAAAAAAAGCAACTTTGAATCAATTATACAGTTACAGGGAGATATATTTTCCATGGTAAGCTTCTTTTGATATTCTACTCCTAAAATATCGACGATGAATGGAGTTCGGCTTGGTGTGAATCTTCATTCTTCATCATTTCTTCTCTTGCTTCCTTCCGTTGGTTTCGTAATTATTTCAGCAATGTCTATGTCACCAACATGATCTTCTATAAGGCGGATATCAGGAGCAATCGTGAATGTTTAATCCTACAAATGGTCTTGATTTGCTTGATTGAGGCCTAGGTTTTCTATTCTCGAAAAAACCGCTCCCACTGAATCTAGTACATACGCAAAAGGTAGCACTATAGTGGTTCGTACTGCAGCTCCAACTATAAGATTTCCTTGATTGCGATTGCCATCCGATAAGGAAGCTCTATCAAACTCTTGGTCACCATGTTCTATAGATTAGGTTCTATCACTACAACAAAAATTCCAATTTACAACACTTATTTTGCAATAGTTGACCAAAGTGTTGTAAAAAATATTACTCCTTCACAACATTTGCTAATAAAAACGTTGTAATAGGTTAGTCCAACAAAAGTTCTACTTACAAAAGTTGTAAATCCAAGAAATCTACAATGTTTGTTTAAAATGTTATAGAAAGTAATTTTTAACAATGACTTTTATACATTGTATTATATTTGTTTTTTCATAACATATTTGTCATGTTATTTAAATAATAAATGAGCAATGTTTTTAAAACATTGTAAATTTATAGTTTTCAACAATTTTTTTCAAACATTTCAAACCGAAAGTTAGACAACAACAAAATACTGTTGTAGATTTTTTTTTTATTTCTTATTTTACAACATCATCTAAGTGCTAACTCAATTCATATTTAGGATAACATTTATTTTATATTGTTAACAACTTTATATTTATTAACTTTTCATTCTACAATGTTTTTTTAGATGTCATAGAAACTAAATTTTAACAACGAGTTTTATACGTTGTATTATATTTGTTTTTTCATAACATATTTGTCATGTATTTTTAATAGTAAATGAATAATGTTTTTCACACATTGTAAACTTATATTTTTCAACGATATTTAGCAAATATTGCAAATCGAAAGTTAGACAACAACAAATTACTATTGCAGATTCGATTCATATTTTTTTTATTTTACAACATCATCTTAGCATTGACTCAATTCATATTTAGGACAACATTTATTTTATATTGTTAAAAAATATTATATTTAATAACTTTTTGTTGATATTGTTAGTGCTCATATTTCAAAAATATATTATTAGCATTGTCTTGAGTATTTTTTATAACTATGATATTGTATTGTTAAAGATTGTTACAAAGACAACAAACTGGAAATATTATAAAAACAATATTGTTGACAACGTTTTCTTGGTGTTATAATTTTTGTAACATAATTTTTTTAATCAATATTACAAAATATTTTGTATTTAATAAAAAATAATATTATGAAGTTCATCACTTAATAAATTTAGTGGTTATTGCAAATTATGTCGCTAAGGATATTTTGCCATGGCTTTATTATCCGACCTTTTAATCAGACTGTAAGGTTGGACGAGTTAAGCTCGAAGTTATCAAGGCAGACAACCCCAATAAATAACTTTGGAATTAAGCTCAAAGTTTATCAAGGAAGACAACCCAGTAATCTTGTGGATACAAAAATAAATTGAAATAAGCCTAGAACTAGATAGAAAAATATTTCCAAAACAAAAGAAGATAAGAGATGAATGCAATCTAACTTGTATTTCTATTCATCATAGTTAAAATGAAGCGAGGAGTATGGACAACCATTAAAATACAAGACAAATGTAATGACCCGTATTTTCAACGATATATAATTTATTTATTTAATTATTTAAATAGTGAAAATGGTTGTTTAATTAAATTATATTGAATATTTAATTAATATAACTAATAGAATAATATATTTAATTCTGAAATAGTCGAAAATAGTAGATTGACAATATAATGTGAACTGGACAATTTAAATTATTTAATTCAGCTTAGAATTTGAATTAGGATAACGAATATATTATTTGAATAACAGTTGAACGTATAATTTATATTATAATTATAATCGAGCCCGAAATGGCGCTGCAGTTCGTAATTTGGTGATTCAAACTTCAATTGAATATACAAAATCCATTTTAAATCAGATTTCTTTGAAACAAGAAACGTTCGGAGCTGGTGAAGTATATTTTTCTAATGGAAGAGAAAAATCGGGATTCATTGTGTAGATTTTGATATATGTCCCAATCAAATTTTTGAAAAGTCGCAATTGAATTCCTTTACAATTTATAACGATATATAAAAGGAATTTCAGTATAAATTGAATATCGATTCAACCGGGATTTGAATATCGAGTTATAAATCTAATCGGAGCTATACGATATTCTGTGTGAAAATATATATGTTAATATATATATTTATTTATATTTTATTTAATTGTTTATAAATATATTTATATTTAAATGGGTTAATTAGAGCTTTAAAAATAACCAGTTTTGCAAACGACCTCCATTTTCGATGAAACTAATTTTGTAGGATCCGTAACATTAAATTATTGTTAGATTCCAGGTTTCGTGATTTTTAGGGTTAGTGTGTGGCCGTACGTATTTTTAATGTGAAAGCAATCGATATTTTGATGGCTAAAAATACGCTGTATGAGCAAACAGAGTCGGAATTCGACGAAGCTAGTTTTGTTGGGTCTGTAATGTCAAACTAGCTGCATGCCCATTTCCTTGATTTTTGGGTATCGTGTGTGATCATAGGAATTTTTAAGGACAAGTACAAATAGCGATTGATTAAAATCTAATAAAATAATCAATAAAAAAATATAAAAATCCTCTTATAAATAATTCTTCAAATTCTCTAACCTAAGAAATTTCATTCACCAGTCAAAACATTTTTCCGCCGCTCCTTTTTCTTCATACAGTAAAAACATATATTTGAAAATCAAGATTAAATCATAGGAAAATTCTAAAATCACGAGACGACTTTATTTGAATTCATATGGAGAAGAGCTTCATTTCTACGTAGAAATCGCTGGGTGTGATTCACTTTTGCGGAAGTCGACAATTAGGAGCGAACCCTAGGTTCGGCTATGAGAAATATATGGACTTCTAGGAATGATTTGGATACAATATTTGAGGTAGTGGTTTAATTTAGCATTGTTTGTGAAACTTTGGGGGATTTCGGTTATCGAAAGTGACGCAGGTCACTATAGTGCTGGAGAGATGTCGCGATCTGTACGGTGAGTTCAAGTTGTTCTTTGTGGTGATAGGAAGGAGCGGATTTTGAAGCAAGGGATCGTGGTGGGTTCTGTTGGGTTTTTGGTGGAGTAAACATGGAATGGTGATGGAAGGAAGACTGGGATATGGTGTAAAGGGAGCAACGGGATCGAATCTGGTATTGGGGAAGAAGGATTAGGCGGGTTTGGGTCCATGGTGGGCTGATAGAAATAAGTAAGGCCCAATGGTTAAGTATGTTTAAAATTTTAGTTTAGTTTAATTTTTTTAAAGTCCAAACTTGTATAAGTCATAACTTGATCATACATGATTGAAATTCAGAAAAACAAGATCTGTTGGGATCGTATGGACGAGAGCAACACAATGGAACGGACTGGGAGTGGATTGGAGCTCGTTACAATTTATAATGAAATAAATTGTCCATCCGAATCAAAGATAGTTAATCGCTACTTAACGATAACTGTCTAATGTGAGTAAAAATCGCCAACTCTATCAGTTCATATTTTTATAACGTATTTTTAGAACTGATAATTGATGATTGATTGCTATGTGCTGACTGTTTGGTTGAACTGTTGATTGATTGTTTGAAATTATAGATAACGATATATATATATATATATAAATCGTTAATTATATAAAGATTCTGCTTATCAGAATATTTCATATTGAAACGAAATTGATGTTAATGATATTGTTTAACATCTGTGATGCAGGGAAACTGGTTAGAGGGATCCAACTGGATTCCTCGATATTTATAATACTGTTCTTTTTTCTTGCAAGGCAATCCTGTTCTTTTCATATATTGTAATACATGATGTGATATATAATCTGTGTTGATTACGTGAGTTGAATGATATCGATCATTGTCATTTGGTATTTTAAATACCGTAAGAATACTGGAATGTAGAAAAGGGGATTTTCAAAGTGTATTTTGAAAATAAATTATTCATATAAAATCAATGGATTTTATATATAAAAGGAAAAGGATTTTTTAAAAAGAAAATAATTATAAAATCAAAGGAGTTATAAAAGGAATATTTATTTGTCAAACAAATAAAATAGAAAGAGAAATATTTGTAAAACATTTACAAATAAAATAGAAAAGGAAATATTTTTAAAACATTTACAAATAGAATTGAAAAGGAAATATGTAGAAAATAAATAGGAGAAAAGAAATATTTATTTGTTAAATAAATAGAATTGAAAAGGAAATATTTTATCAAATAAATAGAATTATCAAATGGGATTTATTAGTTAAATAAATAGAATTGAAAAGGAAACATTTTATAAAATAAATAGAATTATCAAAAGGGATTTATTTGGTAAATAAATAGGTTATAAAAGGAAATACTTGAAAAATGAATAGAATAGTATAAGAAGAGAATTTTATATTTGTAAGGTTTAGACCCGTGTGCCATGATATGGATTTAAAGCAAAGATTTTAAATAGAGTCTATTCTAACCAATAGATTGAGAAGATTAATTTATGAATAATATCTTATAAATTAAAGAAAATATTTATCATTGGATAAATAGAATATATAAGTCAGGATTTATATAGAGAAGTAAGAATCGATTTCAACAACGATATTTAAAACTGAATACGAACGTAGGTTAATCAAAGGAGTTAATCAAAATGTGTTAATCAAAATGCGTTAATCAAAACGAGTCAGGGGAGTTAATCGAATCATAGTTAATCGTTTAGAATTATAGTTAATCGATTAGAGTTAGAGTTAATTGAATTAGAATTAATCGATTAGAGTTAGAGTTAACTGAATTAGAGTTAATCGATTAGAGTTAGAGTTAATCGAATTAGAGTTAATCGATTAGAGCTAGAGTTAATTGATTAGAGTTAGAGTTAATTGGAAAGGATTATCAATATTAGTTATTCGAAAGGAGTTATCGAATATTAGTTATTCGAAAGGAGTTAATCGAATATAGTTTATTCGAATAGAGTTAAAGGAGTTAATCGAATATAGTTTATTTGAAAAGAGTTAATCGAATATAGTTTATTCGAAAGGAGTTAATCGAATATAGTTTATTCGAAAGGAGTTAATTGATAGGAGTTAATTGATTAAAGTTAATCCAATAGAGTTAATCGATTAGGGTTAATCAAATAGAGTTAATCCAATAGAGTTAATCAAATAGAGTTAATAGAATAGAGTTAATCAAATAGAGCTAACTGATAAGAGTAAATCGATTAGAGTTAATCGAATAGTGTTAATTGAATAGAGTTAATCGAATATGGCTATTCGAAGAGAGATTATCGAATATAGTTTATTCGAAAGAAAGAGTTATCGAATAGAGATTTATTCGAAAGAGAGTTACGTAAGGAAGTTTGTTAAAGGTTCAAAAGTTGAACCTTATCTGTTTCGAAGTTAGAAATGTTGTTCAGTTAAGGTCTGAAAGGTAGTTATACCCCAACTTGGTTGGCTTCATTTTTAACTAAGGAATGGTTAAGGTTCGATAGTGAAGATTGGTTAAGTGAATTTAGTTAACGAGTATAATGGTTTGAGTTGGCACAGCGATGTTTGATTTAAAACATCTGTTTAAATCCAATATAAGAGTTTTGGAAATGTTTTCCAAATATGAATCAGAAATTTTTTCTAATATAGAAAACAAGAAAAGAAATGTTTTGCATTGTTAATAACGTATATTTTCTAAATTTAGAAAATAAGAAATGTTGAATATATGGAAACATGAATAGGGAAATGGATAATTGAATGACAAATTAAATAAAAGTGGATCAGTGTTGATTGATGATTTGCTCGGTAAGATTTCCATTTGGAAATACGACCGTTGTTTGTACACATGTTTTCCTTTGATAGTTAAATCACCGACTATCGAAGATTTTGACCATTTCCGTTGTCAATACGGAGAGACCGGGATCAGATTCATTATCTAAAAACCACTCTATATGGGCGTTAGCGTTGCGATCAAATATGATGAATATAATTGAAGACGGAGTTATGCAACGACTGTCCTGTTTACAGAATAGTGCCTTCGGTTTGTCCAGTCCCAGGACAACCTGTATTGAAGAATGTTTGACAGAGTATATTTAATGGATCACGTAAGTTGATCTCTTCAAACGTATGTACGTTTGGTGGTGGAGGAATTCGTTTCTCTTAGCTGTATACTCATTGTATTTTTTGGGAAATCAATTTGTGATTTGGCGGGTATGATGATGTGACATTCAAAGTGAATAAATGTGTGATTTGTCAGAGATAAGCGTGGCCTCTACCCTTACAACCGGGAAATGACAAAAATCGGGCAGACAGCATGGCTAAGTGGTTGGCTGCCAATTAGGGTGTATTATCACCTATCTAGATATATTCATTTCATTCTTTAATCTATTCGATGCTGTCCCGAAACGATTGCTGATCCCAACCATTGGTGATATACATTCGATACACTCAAGCGAAATGGGTGGTCAGTCATGTTGGACGGGTTACAGGATGTTCATGTTGAACCCAATGTATTCCTCTCTAGAGGTACACTATCGGAAGGTGGTTCCATACCTTGTCATAGATGGAGATCCATTACCCAATTAGTGCTTGCGGTTTTGATTGTATAGTATATACGTAGAACGTGAGATGAAAGCGTTCTGCAAGATGATTATTATATTGTGGTTGATAGACACTATTATAATATCAAAAGAGTTTTGATATAAAAGATCATTGTTTCTTTCAAAATGATTTGAAAGTTAAATCAAATTTATTTGGATTCAAATAAGGGAAAAACCCGTTCCATTATATGGCGCGGTCTTATAAGATATCATTATTTTCCCATACTGTTTTAAATAGTTACTCATACCAGTCCCATGACTGACCCAGAGTTTTTTTTTGTTTTCCCTAAACTCTTGGGTGCCCAATTTTGTACGGGCAGTCAAGTAGTCAAGATTTTACAGATATACTTGGAGGGCTTGGATCAGGAGGCTTCAGGATTATATAGCTATAGTTATTTCCACTGTGTTGTAAGTGTTATACTCTGATAATGTTACTGTATACATATACTGATTTTATTTCAAAGTTATGTATTTATTATATATTGTTCATTCCGCTGTGAGATTCGTCTTTACTCTGATGTTATATGTGCTTCTTCTTCTTCTTCTTTTATAAGTTTCTATCTTATCTATTCTCACCTTCTAGTTTCTTTCGTGGACTATCCGGTATTTCCGATGCTTGATTAGTCGACATCGTGTTTGGTGTCGATAATCAGGATCGCGAAAACCCGGGTCGTTATAGTGGTATCAGAGATGAAGGTTAAGTAATTACCTTGGCTCTGTGGCATGACTCAGTAGAGATGGGGTTATTGATACCCTAGATTGAGTTGAGTATATATATATATATATATACACACACACGAGTGCATATTTGTTATTTGATATAAAAATGGTTTTATACTATGGAGATTTATTGGTTGAGTTGTTTATGGGTTCTGGTCAACCAGTTTGATCCACTGTATCGGTGGGGGTTTATAAACACTCGAATACGATGAACAGACACTATATGTTTTGAAAAGAGGGTAATGAAATAACTTTACCTAAATATATTTTTATATAAAGAAAATATATATTGGAAATATTATAATGTTGGATGTGTTGGTTGTGATTATATTCAGATAAGATTATATTTGAAACGGTTATGTAAATAACCAATTAAAATTCGTATAAGTGTTACGACATGAATTAAATCTAAAATTAAAATCAGAATTAGAATCGAAATTCCTAAAATTTGAATAAGTGGTGTAAATGGAATCGGATTAAATATATGAGAATTTTAAAATCCTGGGAGATTTCAGAAATGTTTTCCAAGCATTGGGAATAGTATTTTGAAATAGATTTCAAAATGGAAGGGTTTAGAAATGGTTTTAAAAGGAATATAGTATTGAACCCACTTCGATCGCTGGAAAATAGATTCCGATGATGAAGTCGACCATCATCGGTGTAACACCCCACGTATATTAATGTCACTCACAAAGGGAATGCATTAACTTCTATGGAGCGTTTTAAGTGTGTATAGAACAGAAACTTAACAACAAGATAGATATAAACAGTACTTAAAAATTTAAAATTTTATTCATTGCAGCAGTAAACACACAGGTTTGATTACATCATCAAAAACCAGAGTCAAAGTACATAATATCCATCTTGACTAAATCAGAGTACATAAATTGAAAGACATAACCCCAACATAAAATAGCCATAAATAAGATAGGCTGAACTTTTACTTCATCGATCCAAGCAACTTCTAAAAGCAAGAGATACAGCTACCCAAAATCAAGCTCCACTGGTACTAGTTCCACTCTGAGCACCTAGGGGGAAAAGGAAGGAAAGAGGTGGAAACAAAGGGGGTCAGACATAAAGTCTGGCGAGTGCGATAACTTTAACAATATAATTACCAAAATAACTAGGCTAAGGCATAAGTGGGAAAATAAGGAAACGACTGTGAACAATTGGGTATGGCAGAGCAAACTAAAGGAAATAAGATGAACGAAGATAACGTTAAAGACACATCTAGTCACTATGAGATAATTACTACACTGCACCACACTAAATACCCTAAAAGTTGATCCTGCCTACAAGACTTTAACAATGATAATGGTAGTTTCGTGTACCCCTAGTTGCCTTCATAGGTGCCGCCTGCCCCTATCTCCACTAGGTGTACCCACTACCCCCATGCGATCGGCTCCCTAACTCGTAGATACCTGTGCTGGCCCCACAGTGGGGTGTATCACTCCCAAAGTGGCAACCCGATACTACCAACAATGCACGGCTTATACCTACACGAAGCAACAACGTCTTACCTACCATCCCAGGCCCACACACGCACATGAACCCGTTGGATTGCGTTGCCACCGCTAACCCGTTTTGGCCTCTTGCAGTCAAGCCCAGTATGCGTGTCCCGTCCTCGACTTGGGTCGAGCCCACAAAGATACTTATGGGTTACTGGTTGAAATGGGCCCCCATTACTTGACACAAGCTATCCACCTAAGCTTGGTCCCCTCTAGTACATCCCACTTAACCCTCTTCTTATTCATGTTCACTTACATGTTTCAATTTTGATTAAGTGTTTCTAATCGTATTTCACAAGCCACCCAAGGCACCCACTTAACCCCCATGTCCCATTACATGTTTATCTGGCTAAGTGTTTCTTAATTCATTAACACCGTAACCTTGTTAAGACCTCCCACATTAGACTGGCATTTATGGCAGTTGGATTTGCCGGGCGGGTCCGGGCAGTCTTACACCACAAACGAGCCTAACCTCGTGTCTTTACAATTGTTTCGCATTTAATTTATGCCTAAGACCTCCCACATTAGACTGGCATTTGTGGCAGCTGGATTTGTCGGGCAGGTCCTGGCAGTCTTACACTACAAAAGAGCCTAACCTCGTGTCTTAGGCGATTAATTACACATAATTAATTATCCCCCAATTTGAATTAATTTCCTATTCAAATTATCAATTAATTCCAAATTTAACTATGTCCATAATTGACTCAATTATGTCCATCTATTTATGGTATGCAAAATTATACCAATTATCATCATCAATTTATTTTATGCCATTTAAGGCATTTATGCCAATTCTCAATATTAAATCTTTTAATATTATCCCTTTACCTCACGTTGTACGTTCGCTCGTTTAACGTAAAATATACGTTAGACTCGAATAGTCTTACTTATGTAATAAACAGAAAACATCACAACATACATATAAATAAAACTAGATCTAAACATAAAGGGTGGACTCGCATGAGTGAATGAGGTTCTTCATCTAAAAACTTGCATAAGCCAAAGTCACAAACTTACATAAAACTACATATGTCATAGATCTAAATCAAAAGGTGTAAACTTGTTTAGGTAATAGTCACAAACTTGCATAAACCATGTATGTCATAGATCTAATCATAAGGTGTAAACTTGCATAGGCTATAATCACAAACTTACATTACATGATTCATACTCCAAACATATATATATATATATACACTTGCATATGTGATTTATGCAACATAACGATGGTGTAAACTTACATCTAAACATGTAAACTAGCATATAGAATTTTGTATACTAGCATATAACTCACACATGTCATAGCCTAACTTTAGATCCAATTTACACAAAAAATAGATGTCATGAAACATGTAAGGTTGTATATAATTTTCATTAACTTGCATATGATCCAGATCTAAATTAACATCTTGACTTGCATACATACATACATATGATTTAACATATGAATTAGTTCCAACAACATAACCAAACTAGCATATGAAACATCATTATGAATCATAGATTTACAACATAGATGATAACATCACAGCTTTACAACATAGATAAAAACATCATAAAATTTGCAACATAGATGATAACATCATAGAATTTACAACATAGATAATAACATACGGTCAATGATCCACAACATAACCATATAATCCAAATTATAGCTCAATCCAATTAAATTGTTAATTATCTTATTAAAGAAATCGAACTCACAACTCAAAGAAGGTCTTGAGTTCTGAAATCTGAGTTCTGAAATTGATTTAGCTTTCCCTTGAAGAAGACAATTTGTTGCGGTTTAGATTAGAATTGAATTTGATTAGCTTTTCTTCCTCTCCAATTGGTGGCGGCTATTCTAGGTTGCAAGGTGACGGCACGGAGGCCATGATTCTAATTTTTATTTGACTTTAGGGTTTGAGTCTACATGTGTTTTTATAGAGTTTAGGATTAATTTAGGCCGTCCGATCAACCCAGAATTAACCCTAGCCATTCAGACCAGATCAGAAACCCTAATGACTCAGCATACATTCATTAAAGGGTCATCAAACAAATCTGCACGGGGGGGACCCCCAGGTCGACCCCCTGATCGACCTGTGTGGGTAGGTCGACCCCCAGGTCGACCCCCTGGTCGAACTGGCCCTGGCGGGGAATTTCTCGCCTAGCCCAATTTGACTCTGAAATTCAAAATTTTGAAATCTGTTTAAATTTTAGTGAAACTTCCGATTGCCATAACTTCTTCATACGAAGTCCAATTCACACAAACTCGGACTCTATCTCAACCAAAATTCCGAGAAGAACACAATGGTGTAACCCGTTTCCCTTAATTCTCAAATCTAAGATTAGTTATTCTTTAATTTGAGAACATTAATATTGAAAATTACGGGGTGTTACATTCTCCCCTCCTTAAAGGATTTCGCCCCCAAAATCTCTAAGTTAAGGAGAATGCATATCCAAACATCCAAACAACCATCTACTCAACCATCAAACACATGCATCCATTGTCCTTATAAAATTCCTAATGCTATATGAACATATGCAAGAAGTGTGTGTATATGTTCTTTATCTAATGCAAAATCAGGCGGTCTACTGATTCAGTTGACCTCCTTAATGCAAACCATGATACTGCCATGCGTCCATTATGTATACGAAAGAATCCTATCGATACATATTATTTCTACATATGTGCACAACCATTCACCAAAATGCAGCATCCATATGATAGTACAACCACTATACTTCCATTTACTTAAATATGTACACACATTTATATGCAATTTGCAATATGAAGTGACTGAGCCAATCTAGTGCCTAAAGTGTGTGTATATGTATCCATGAGCATCCACTAGCAACCACTTGCATCCATCATACATAACATGTCTCAAACACATGTTTCAAACATAGGACTACTCTATCTAAAGGTCAAAGATACTAGCGAGAGGACATACTAAAGATAAAACAAGTACAAGCTAGGCGATAAAGGAGAAATTAAAAGACATACCCTCTTAAAGAAAAGGGTACAATGAACGCATCTTCTCTTCCATCTCCCAAGTAGCGTTGCTCACATCGTCTCCCCATTGCACTTTGACTAGCTTGACCTCTCGATTCCTCAACTTCTTAATCTTCGACCCAAGAATGCACGTAGGAGCTCGTCGAATTTTTGCATCACGCTCTATCTCCACCTCTTTAAGCAAGATCGGCTCTATCACTTCCGCGGTCTCATGCAAGCACTTCCTCAAATGTGATACATGGAATACATCGTGTACACCACTAAGTCTATCGGGCAACTCCACACTATACGCCATCCGTCCAATCCTCTCCTTAACAGGAAATGACCCTACGAACCTTGGTGCTAACTTCCCAAACGGACCCAAAGCGAACAACATTCCGTAATGGAGACATCTTGACAATGACCATGTCCCCAATATCAAACTCAAGATCTGTCCTCCTCTTGTCCGCATAAGATTTCTGCCTATCTTGCGCCGTCTTCATCCTCTTTTGAATCAAATCGATCTTTTTCGAAGTCTCTCTAATCATATCGGGCCCAAGCAAGATCTCATTTGTAGATTCCCACCAACATGTAGGCGAACGAAATGGCTGTCCATAAAGAGCCTCGAACGGTGCCATGCCAATGCTAGACTGAAAGCTATTATCATATGCGAACTCCACCAACGGAAGATGTTTCTCCCATGTACCTCCGAAGTCTAAGACACACAACCTCAATAGGTCCTCTAGAATATGATTCACCCTCTCGGTCTGGCCGTCCGTCTGAGGATGATATGCGGTGCTCAAACATAACTGAGTCCCTACTGCCTCTTGTAAGCTCTTCCAAAACTCGCTAGTAAAGATAGGATCGCGGTTGCTCACTATGCTAGAAGGAACATCGTGCAAATGAACTATCTCTCGAATGTATACGGAGGCTAACCATGGAGCAGTCCTCTTACTCTTCACGGGAATGAAATGGGCGCTCTTAGTAAGTCTGTCTTCCACGACCCAAATCCCTATATTACCCTGCCTCGATCTCGATAACCCATCAATAAAGTCCATCGAGACACTTTCCCACTTCAATTGTGGGACCTCCAATGGGTGAAGCAACCCACCGGGCTTGTTTTTCTCTGCTTTTACTTGTTGGCACACCAAGCATCTAGCGACAAACTCAGCCACATCCCTCTTCATACCGGCCCAAAAGTAAACTCGTCTCATGTCCATGTACATCTTGTCCCCGCCGGGTTGGATGGTCATCTTCGAACGATGTGCATCATCAAGAATGGCCTTCTTTAAATTCTCGTCTCGTGGTACACAAAGTCTACCGTCCCTACATAACCAACCCTTATCATCTAGGGTATACCTACTGAGATGGCTCGATGACTCCCCCCTTTTGAGCTTCTCTACTAACTCAACCAACTGTGGGTCATCTCGCTGTGCCTCACCAATCCGTCCCAAAAGCGTAGGTCTGACCTCTAAGGATGCTAGCAAACCCGGTACAAAGTCAATGGAAGGTCTAACGTAGAGATGAACTCTAAGCTTCACCGCCCAACAAACAATGGACTCAAGGACAACCTTTTCCTACTTAAGGCGTCTGCCACCACGTTACCCTTGTCAGGGGTATATGCTATCTCGAAATCGTAGGACGTTAAGAATCCCATCCACCTTTGCTGCCTTAAGTTCAAGTCCTTCTGAGAGAACAAGTATTTCAGCGATTTGTGGTCAATGAACAATTCGAATTTCTCGCCAAGAAGATAATGGCGCCAAGACTTAAGCGCGAAAACAATAGCGGCTAACTCTAGGTCATGTGTAGGGTAATTTCTCTCATGCACTCTCAACTGCCTTCCTCCATAGGCTATTACCCTATGAATCGCACTTCCTTCCTCCAAAAGTGACATTTAGAAAATTTAGCTTTAAGTCTCTGCGCTCAAAGGGTCTCCAACACTTCCCTAAGATGTAGGGCATGCTCTTCCTCGCTCTTAGAAAAGATTAAGATGTCGTCCACAAAGACTACCACGAATTTATTAAGGTACTCCCTAAACACCCTACTCATCAAGTCAACAAAGTATGCGGGGGCGTTTGTCAAACCGAAGGGCATCACAAGCCACTCGAAGAAGTCGTCCGGAGTCCTAAAGGCAGTCTTGTCTATGCTATCCTCAGCCATTCTCAACTGATGGAAACCCGTGGCTAAGTCCAACTGCAAAAACACTGAGGCACCAACTAACTGATCGAAGAGATCGTCAATCCTCGGCAATGGGTACCTATTCTTCTTAGTAAGCTTATTAATTTCTCTATAGTCCACACAAAGTCCAAGGGACCCATCTTCCTTCGTGGCAAATAATACTGGAGCACCCCACTCTGATATACTAAGTCTTATGAACCCCTTCTCGAGAAATTCTTTCACTTGCTTACTGAGTTCTCTTCTCTCTCTTAGAGCCATGTGGCGCACTGGCAATGCAACTGGCTTTGCATTATCTACAAGATATATTCGAAAGTCTATCTCACGTTTTGAGGGTAGACCCCTCACCTCATCGAAGACATCAACATATTCACGGACTATACGAATAGAATGTAAATCATCATTGGATGCGTCAAGGGATTCTAGGTAGCTAAGCATTACTGGACCTCTAGGGTCGCAAGAAATATCAAGGGTCTTCCAACAACAAGTCAACAATCTAACTACCCTTCTTTCACAATCTAGGATGGCCCCGTATCTAGTTAGCCAATCCATACCTAGAATCAAGCCGTAGCCCATGAAGCCAAGAAGAAAGGCATTGCATTCAAACCCAACGCCCAAGATAGACACTCTCAAATCCCGACAAATCATAGAAAGATGAGCCGAACCACCAATAGGATTTGAGACTACTAAGGGATATGTAACTAAACTAGTATTTAGGTACAGTGTTTCAACTAATGATGTAGAGATAAACGAATGTGATGCGCCAGAATCGAATAAAGTACGGACATGATGATCAAACAGAAAAACTAAATTTCAGCGGAAATCGTTCTACCTCGTTTTTGCAGCGTGGGACCACGAGAGCCTGAACTTTCCCCCTTGCCTGCCCTGGTGCCATAAGAGCCTGCACCTGTCATCCCGAGGTAATCCCTGCCCTCTGCCCTTTCCTTGGGCAGTCTTTAATCAGATGTCCCGCTTCGCCACAGTGGAAACAACCAGTCTTCTTTTTCTTCCTACAATCTTTACTTAGATGGCCTGGTGTCCCACAGTTAAAGCTTCTTTTCTTTCCCATACCATTGTTGCCTTTACCACCTTTCTTGTTCTGTTGTTGCTGTTGCGGTTTCTTTTGATCCCCTTTCTTCTCGGATGCCTTATTAGCATTGGCGCCCTTCTCTTCTTCATGCATAAGCGCCATGTCAACTAGTCTCTCAAAGGTAGCCCCATAGGGATGTTGGTCGTAGCTAACCCATGAAGCGGCTTGTTCAAACCCTTAACAAACCTCAGAGCCTTCTTTTCTGGTGTACTCACCAAGTCCAAGCCAAATCTCGCCAACTGATTGAATTTGGCGATGTATTCTTTCACTGATAGATTCCCTTGCTTCAATGCCAAAAATCTTTTCATATATAAATTCTCTTCAGCCCGTGAGAGAAACTTTGCCTCAAACCTACGCCTGAAATCTGGCCATGTATCAACTGGACGCTCTCCGTTAGTGACCTCCTACCAAAACAAGGCCTCATCCTTCATTAGCCAAGCAGCTAACTGGACTTTTCTTCCATCTTCCACTTCAAAGATCCAAAACAAATTTTCCACCTCCTTTATCCAATTTCGAGCTTCAACAAATGTCTCCATCCCGTGAAAAGGTTTTCCACCCATTGCCCGAAAGTCCTTACATATCTTCGCAAAAGTATCGACATGAAGAGGAGGAGGAGAAGGAGCATTTTCTGGATCTGCGGTGGTGGCCCTATTCTCCAAATACCTCCTAAACCAACCTGGTATCGGTATCCCCTCGGGTATCTCGGGAATTCCAGACATGCTAAAACGAAAAAGGAAAGATTCAATACAAAAGAACCGAAGGAAAGATATATGGCTCTTGGGGTTATGCTTCTAAAATAAACTTTTCTCTTGAAAATACTTCCCCTAAAACATACTTTTGAAAGTACTTCTTTATAAAAGTGTTTTTTTTTGAAAAATAGTTTTTCAAAATTCATATCTGTTCTGGTAACCTTCAGCTCTGATACCACGTGTAACACCCCACGTCCATTAATGTCACTCACAAAGGGAATGCATTAACTTCTATGGAGCATTTTAAGTGTGTATAGAACAGAAACTTAACAACAAGACAGATATAAACAATACTTAAAAATTTAAAATTTTATTCATTGCAGCTGTAAACACATAGGTTTGATTACATCATCAAAAACCAGAGTCAAAGTACATAATATCCATCTTGACTAAATCAGAGTACATAAATTGAAAGACATAACCCCAACATAAAATAGCCATAAATAAGATAGGCTGAACTTTTACTTCAGCGATCCAAGCAACTTCTAAAAGCAAGAGATACAACTGTCCAAAATCAAGCTCCACTGGTGCTAGTTCCACCCTGAGCACCTGGGGGAAAAAGGAAGGAAAGAGGTGGAAACAAAGGGGGTCAGACATAAAGTCTGGCGAGTGCGATAACTTTAACAATATAATTACCAAAATAACTAGACTAAGGCATAAGTGGGAAAATAAGGAAATTACTATGAACAGTTGGGTATGGCAGAGCAAACAAAAGGAAATAAGATGAATGAAGATAATGTTAAAGGCGCACCTAGTCGCTATGAGATAATTACTACACTGCACCACACCAAATACCCTAAAAGTTGATCCCGCCTACAAGACTTTAATAATGATGATGGTAATTTCGTGTACCCGTAGTTGCCTTCATAGGTGCCGCCTGCCCATATATCCACTAGGCGTACCCACTACCCCCATGCGATCGTCTCCCTAACTCGTAGATAACCGTGCTGGCCCCACAATGGGGTGTATCACTCCCCAAAGTGGCAACCCGATTCCACCAACAATGCAAGGCTTATACCTACACGAAGCAACAACGTCTTACCTAGCAGACCGGGCCCACACACGCACAAGAACCCGTTGGACTTGCATTTCCACCGCTGACCCGTTTTGGCCTCTTACAATCAAGCACAGTATGCGTGTCCCGTCCTCGACTTAGGTCGAGCCCACAAAGATACTTATGGGTTACTGGTTGAAACGGGCCCCCATTACTTGACACAAGCTATCCACCTAAGCTTGGTCCCCTCTAGTACATCCCACTTAACCCTCTTCTTATTCATGTTCAATTACATGTTTCAATTTTGGTTAAGTGTTTCTAATCGTATTTCACAAGCCGCCCAAGGAACCCACTTAACCCCCATGTCCCATTACATGTTTATCTGGTTAAGTGTTTCTTAATTCATTAACACTGTAACCTTGTAAAGACCTCCCACATTAGACAGGCATTTGTGGTAGCTGGATTTGCCGGGCAGGTCCGGGCAGTCTTACACCACAAACGAGCCTAACCTCGTGTCTTTACAACTGTTACGCATTTAATTTATGCCTAAGACCTCCCACATTAGACTGGCATTTGTGGCAGCTGGATTTGTCGGGTGGGTCCGGGCAGTCTTACACCACAAAAGAGCCTAACCTCGTGTCTTAGGCGATTAATTACACATAATTAATTATCCCCCAATTTGAATTAATTTCCCTGTTCAAATTATCAATTAATACCAAATTTAACTATGTCCATAATTGACTCAATTATGTCCATCTATTTATGCTATGAAAAATTATACCAATTATCATCATCAATTTATTTTATGCCATTTAAGGCATTTATGCCAATTCGCAATATTAAATATTTTAATATTATCCGTTTACCCCAGGTTGTATGTTCGTTCGTTTAACGTAAAATATACGTTAGACTCGAATAGTCTAACTTATGGAATAAAGAGAAAACATCACAACATACATATAAATAAAACTAGATCTAAACATAAAGGGTGGACTTGCATGTGTGAATGAGGTACTTCATCTAAAAACTTGCATAGGCCAAAGTCACAAACTTGCATAAAAATACATATGTCATAGATCTAAATCTAAAGGTGTAAACTAGTTTAGGTAATTGTCACAAACTTCCATAAACCATGTATGTCATAGATCTAATCATAAGGTGTAAACTTGCATAGGCAATAATCACAAACTTACATTACATGATTCATACTCCAAACACACACACACACACACACACACACACACACATATATATATATATATATACTTGCATATGTGATTTATCCAACATAACGATGATGTAAACTTACATCTAAACATGTAAACTAGCATATAGAATTTTGTATACTAGCATATAACTCACACATGTCATAGCCTAACTTTAGATCCAATTTACACATAAAATAGATGTTATGAAACATGTAAGGTTGTATATAATTTTCATTAACTTGCATATGATCCAGATCTAAATTAACATCTGGACTTTCATACATACATACATATGAATTAGTTCCAACAACATAACCAAACTAGCATATGAAACGTCATTATGAATCATAGGTTTACAACATAGATGATAGCATCACAACTTTACAACATAGATAATAACATCATAGAATTTGCAACGTAGATGATAACATCATAGAATTTACAACGTAGATAATAACATACGGTCAATGATCCACAACATAACCATATAATCAAATTATAGCTCAATCCAATTAAATTGTTAATTATCTTATTAAAGAAGTCGAACTCACAACTCAAAGAAGGTCTTGAGTTTTGAAATCTGAGTTCTGAAATTGATTTAGCTTTCCCTTGAAGAAGATAATTTGTTGCGGTTTAGATTAGAATTGAATTTGATTTGCTTTTCTTCCTCTCCAATTGGTGGCAGCTATTCTAGGTTGCATGGTGATGGCATGGAGGCCATGATTCTAATTTTTATTTGTTTTAAGGGTTTGAGTCTACATGTGTTTTTATAGAGTTTAGGATTAATTTAAGTCGTCCGATCAACCCAGAATTAACCCCAGCCATTCAGACAAGATCAGAAACCCTAATGACTCAGCATACAGTCATTAAAAGGTCATCAAACAAATCTGGCGGGGGGGGGGGGGGGGGCAGGTCGACCCCCTGGTCGACCTGTGTGGGTAGGTCGACCCCCTGGTCGACCTGGCCCTGGCGGGAAATTTCCCACCTAGCCCAATTTGATTCTGAAATTCGAGTTTTTGAAATCTGTATAAATTTTAATGAAACTTCCAATGGCCATAACTTCTTCATATGGAGTCCAATTCACGCAAACTTAGACTCTATCTTAACCAGAATTCCGAGATGAACACAATGGCGCAACCCGTTTCCCTTAGTTCTCACATCTGAGATTAGTTATTCTTTAATTCGAGAACATTAATATTGAAAATTACGGGGTGTTACAATCAGTGTTCATTTTCAAGTTCTAAGTGATGGATTGCTACCGAAGAAATGATTTTTGAATTGTTTTGAGAAAAGCAAGTTGTTTTGAATTCCGAAATGGGATATTTGATTTTATAAAAACAAAGTTATTTAAAATTCCCAAGGAGAGATTGTTTGATTTAAAACCAAATTGAATTGAAATTTGGGAAAGCAAATTGGAATTAAAATAAAGCCAGTTAGGTGGAAATTGAATTGGAATTTGAAAAAGCAAATTGGAAATAGAATTGTATTAGAATGATATCAAAAAACATTGGATCTGTGATGTAGGAATTGAAATGTTATTGGATGGATGAGTTAAGAATTTGGAATTGAGGATAAAATTGGTTGGAGATTGATTGGAATGACATTGGTGTATGCAAAATTGGTAACAAGTGCAAAGGATATAATGATATGCCCGACAAAAGGTACCAGTTTATATTACATATGGGTTTGAGATTTTGATGAGCCAAATTGGCATGCCGCTTGGTTGTTTGATTTTCTTTTGGGTTGGATAAGCCCTAGAGAGGCGAGTTGTAGTTGTACAGATTGACCAGTACAAAGGAGGTACTGGCGAATTTTTTTGAAAATTTCGGGTGTTAGATAATTTTCAGGATTTTTGAAAATTTTCGTTGGTAAGAATTAATTAATATTTTAAATTGAAGTTTATTTGTTCAGTTGAAATTGAAATTAAAGAAGTAAACAAATAATTTTTAACTAGTTAATAGGGTTTGTTTCTACCTTAGCAATTTCGAGGACGAAATTATTTTAAGGGGGGAAGAATGCAACGACCAGTATTTTCAGCGATATATAATTAATTTATTTAATTATTTAAATAGTGAAAATGGTTGTTTAATTAAATTATATTGAATATTTAATTAATACAAATAATAGAATAATATATTCAATCCCGAAATAGTCGTAAATTGTGGATTGACAATATAATGTGAACTGGACAATTTAAATTATTTAATTCAGCTTAGAACTTGAATTAGGATAACGAGTATATTATTTGAACGACAGTTGAACGTATAATTTATATTATAATTATAATCGAGCCTGAAATGGCGCTGCAGTTCGTAATTTGGCGATTCGAACTTCAGATGAATATAGAGAATCCATTTTAAATCGGATTTCTGCGAAACAAAAAACGTTCAGAGCTGGTGAAGTATATTTTTCTAATGGAAGAGAAAAATCGGGATTTCATTGTGTAGAATTTGAGATATGTCCAAATCAAATTTTCGAAAAGTCGTTATGGAATTCCTTTATAATTTATAATGATATATAAAAGGAATTTCAATATAAATTGAATATCGATTCAACCAGGATTTGAATATCGAGCTATAAATCCAACTGGAGCTATACGATATTCTATGTGAATATATATACGATAATATATATTTATTTATATTTGACATAATTGTTTTCAAATATATTTATATATTTAAATGGGTTATTTAGAGCTTTAAAAATAGCCAGTTTTGCAAATGACCTCCGTTTTCGATGAAACTAATTTTGTTGGATCTGTAACAATAAATTATTGTTAGATTCCAAGTTACGTGATTTTTCGGGTTAGTGTGTGGCCGTATGGATTTTTAATGTGAAAAACAATCGATATTTTGATGGTTAAAAATATGCTGTATGAGCAAACAGAGTCGAAATTCGACGAAGCCAGTTTTGTTTGGTCTGTAATGTCAAACTCTAGCTGCATGCCCATTTCCTTGATTTTTGGGTATCGTGTGTGATCATAGGAATTTTTAAGGACAAGTACAAATAGCATTTGATTAAAATCGAATAAAATAATTAATAAAAAAATAAAAATCCTCTTATAAATAATCCTTAAAATTCTCTAATTTAAGAAATTTCATTCACCAGTCAAAACATTTTTCCGCCGCTCCTTTTCCTTCACACAGTAAAAATCATATATTTGAAAATCAAGATTAAATCATAGGAAACTTCTAAAATCATGAGACGACTTTATTTGAATTTGTATGGAGATGACCTTCATTTCTACGTAGAAATCGCTGGGTGCGGTTCACTTTTGCGGAAGTTTACAATTAAGAGCGAACCCTAGGGTTCGGCTATGAGAAATATATGGACTTCTAGGAATGATTTGGATACAATATTCGAGGTAGTGGTTTGATTTAGCATTGTTTGTGAAACTTTGGGGGATTTCGGTTA
This sequence comes from Allium sativum, assembly GCA_030737875.1. Taxonomy (NCBI): domain Eukaryota; kingdom Viridiplantae; phylum Streptophyta; class Magnoliopsida; order Asparagales; family Amaryllidaceae; genus Allium; species Allium sativum. Next base: position 604,426,146 of record CM060920.1, read on the forward strand.
TCGAAAGTGACGCAGGTCACTGTAGTGCTGGAGAGATGTCGCGATCTGTACGGCGAGTTCAAGTTGTTCTTTGTGGTGATAGGAAGGAGCGAATTTTGAAGCAAGGGATCGTGGTTGCTTCTATTTGGTTTTCGGTGGGGTAAACATGGAATGGTGATGAAAGGAAGATTGGGAAATGGCGTAAAGAGAGCAATGGGATCGAATCTGGTATTGGGGAAAAATGATTAGGCGGGTTTGGGTCCATGGTGGCTGATAGAAATAAGTAAGACCCAATGGTTAAGTATATTTAAAATTTTAGTTTAGTTTAATTTTTTTAAAGTCCAAACTTGTATAAGTCATAACTTGATCATACATGATTGAAATTCAGAAAAACAAGATCCGTTGGGATCGTATGGACGAGAGAAACACAATGGAACTGACTGGGAGTGGATTGGAGCACATTACAATTTATAGTGAAATAAATTTTCCGTCCGAATCAAAGATAGTTAATCGCTATTTAACGATAACTGTCCAATGTAAGTAAAACTCACCAACTCTATCAGTTCATATTTTTATAACGTATTTTTAGAACTGATAAATGATGATTGATTGCTGTGTGTTGGCTGTTTGGTTGAACTGTTGATTAATTGGTTGAAATTATAGATAACGATAAATATATAAATCGTTAATTATATATTGATTTTTCTTATCAGAATATTTCATATTGAAACGAAATTGATGTTAATGATATTGTTTAACATCTGTGATGCAGGGAAAAAGGTTGGAGGGATCCAACTAGATTCCTCAATATTTATAATACTGTTCTTTTCATATATTGTAATATATGATGTGATATATAATCTGTGTTGATTACGTGAGTTGAATGATACCGATCATTGTTATTTGGTATTTTAAATACCATAAGAATACTGGAATGTAGAAAAGCGGATTTTCAAAGTGTATTTTAAAAGTAAATTATTTAAATAAAATCAGTGGATTTTATATATAAAAGGAAAAGGATTTTTTAAAAAGAAAATAATTATAAAATCAAAGGAGTTATAAAAGGAATATTTATTTGTCAAACAAATAAAATAGAAAGAGAAATATTTGTAAAACATTTACAAATAAAATAGGAAGGAAAATATTTGTAAAACATTTACAAATAGAATTGAAAAGGAAATATGTAGAAAATAAATAGGAGAAAAGAAATATTTATTTGTTAAATAAATAGAATTGAAAAGGAAATATTTTATAAAATAAATAGAATTATCAAAAGGTGTTTATTTGTTAAATAAATATAATTGAAAAGGAAATATTTTATAAGATAAATAGAATTATGATAAGGGATTTATTTGGTAAATAAATAGAATATAGAAGGAAATACTTGAAAAATGAAGAGAATAGTATAAAAAGAGAATTTTATATTTGAAATGTTTAGACCCGTGCGCCATGATATGGATTTAAAGCAAAGATTTTAAATAGAATTTGTTCTAACTAATAGATTGAGAAGATTAATTTATAAATAATATCTTATAAATTAAATAAAATATTTATCATTGGATAAATTGAATATATAAGCCAGGACTTATATAGAGAAGTAAGAATCGATTTCAACATCGATATTTGAAACTGAATATGGGCGTAGGTTAATCAAAGGAGTTAATCAAAATATGTTAATCAAAATGAGTTAGGGGAGTTAATCGAATCAGAATTAATCGATTAGAATTATATTAATCGATCAGAGTTAGAGTTAACCGAATTAGAGTTAATGATTAGAATTAGAGTTAATCGTTTAGAGTTAGAGTTAATCGAATTAGAGTTAGTCGATTAGAGTTAGAGTTAATCGATTGGAGTTAGAGTTAATTGATTAGAGTTAGAGTTAATTGGAAAGGATTATCAAATATTAGTTATTCGAAAGGAGTTATCGAATATTAGTTATTCGAAAGGAGTTAATCGAATATAGTTCATTCGAATAGAGATAAAGGAGTTAATCGAATATAGTTTATTCGAATATAGTTAAAGGAGTTAATCGAATATAGTTTATTCGAAAAGAGTTAATCGAATATAGTTTATTCGAAAGGAGTTAATCAAATATAGTTTATTCGAAAGGAGTTAATTGATATGAGTTAATTAATTAGAGTTAATCCAATAGAGTTAATTGATTAGGGTTAATCAAATGGAGTTAATCCAATAGAGTTATTCAAATAGAGTTAATAGAATAGAGCTAAATGATAAGAGTAAATCGATTAGAGTTAATCGAATAGTGTTAATTGAATAGAGTTAATGGAATATGGCTATTCGAAGGGAGATTATCGAATATAGTTTATTCGAAAGAAAGAGTTATCGAATAGAGATTTATACGAAAGAGAGTTACGTAAGGAAGTTTGCTAAAGGTTTAAAAGGTGAACCTTGTCTGTTTCGAAGTTAGAAATGTCGTTCAGCTAAGTTCTGAGAGGTAGTTATACCCCAACTTGATTGGCTTCATTTTTATCTAAGAAATGGTTAAGGTTCGACAGTGAAGATTGGTTAAGTGAATTTAGTTAACGAGTATAATGGTTTGAGTTGGCACAACGATGTTTGATTTAAAACATCTATTTAAATCCAATGTAGGAGTTTTGGAAATGTTTTCCGAATAAGAATCAGAAATGTTTTCTAATATAGAAAATAAGAAATGGAAATGTTCTCCATTGTTAATAACATATATCTTCTAAATTTAGAAAATAAGAATTGTGAATATATGGAAATAGGAATAGGGAAATGGATAATTGAATGACAAATTAAATTAAAGTGGATCAGTGTTGATTGATGATTTGCTCGGTAAGATTTTCATTTGGAAATACGACCGTTGTTTGTACACATGTTTTCCTTCGATAGTTAAATCACCGACTATCGAAGATTTTGACCATTTCCGTTGTCAATATGGAGAGACTGGGATCAGATTCATTATCTGAAAACCACTCTGTATGGGCGTTAGCGTTGCGATCAAATATGATGAAGATGATTGAAGACGGAGTTATGCAAGGGCTATCATGTTTACAGAATAGTTCCTTCGGTTTGTCCAGTCCTAGGACAACCTGTATGGAAGAATGTCTGACAGAGTATATTTAATGGATCACGTATTCAAACGTATGTACATTTGGTGGCGGAGGAATTCGTTTCTCTTAGCTATATACCCGTTGTATTTTTGGGGAAATCAATTTGTGATTTGGAGGTCATGACGTTGTGACATTTTAAGTGAATAAATGTGTGATTTGTAAGAGATAAGTGTGGCCTCTAGACTCACAACTGGGAAATAACAAAAATCGGGCTAACAGCATGGCTAAGTGGTTGGCTGCCAATTAAGGTGTATTATCACCTATCTAGAGATATTCATTTCATTCTATAATCTATTCGATGCTGTCCCATTCGGGAAACGGTTGTTGATCCCAACCGTTGGTGATATAGATTCGATATACTCAAGCGAAATGAGTAGTCGATCATGTGTTGACGGGTTACAAGATGTTCTTGTTGAAACCAGTGTATTCCTCTTTAGAGGTACACGATCGGCAAGTGGTTCCATACCTTGTCATAGTTGGAAATCCATTACCCAATAAGTGCTCGCGGTTTTGATTGTATAATATATATGTAGAACGTGAGATGAAAGCTTTCTGCAAGATGATTATTATATTGTGGTTGATAGACACTTTTATAATATCAAAAGAGTTTTGATATAAAAGATCACTGTTTCTTTCAAAATGATTTGAAAGTTAAATCAAATTTATTTGGATTCTCATAAGCTAAAAATCCGTTCCGTTATACGGTGTGGTCTTATGAGATATCGTTATTTTCCCAAACTGTTTTAAATAGTTACTCATACCAGTCCCGTGACTGACCCAGAGTTTGTTTTGTTTTGTTTTCCCTAGACTCTTGGGTGCCCAATTTTGTATGGGCTGTCAAGTAGTCAGGATTTTACAAATATACTTGGAGAGCTTGGGGCAGGAGGCTTCAGGATTATATAGCAATAGTTATTTCCACTGTGTTGTAAGTGTTATACTCTGATAATGTTACTCTATACATATACTGATTTTATTTCAAAGTTATGTATCTATCATATATCGTTCATTCCGCTGTGAGATTCTTGTTTACTCTGATGTTATATGTGCTTCTTCTTCTTCTTCTATTCTAAGTTCCTATCTTATCTATTCTCACCCACTAATTTCTTTCATGGACGGTCCGGTATTTCCGATGCTTGATTAGTCAACATCGTGTTTGGTGTCGATAACCAGGATCGCGAAAACCCGGGTCGTTACAACATGGCAATCACGAAGATACCGTGTAGCTTCCTTTTTTTTGGTCTTCACAAAAAGGTCTATTAATTAATCAAGCGAAGAGTTTTTCAAAGAAATATTATTTTTTACAGTACATATTAGTACTACCGCATAACGGTGAGGAAAACCGACTGTTAAATTATATAATAATAGAAACAAAAACATTTGTCACTTTTTTAATTACGAATTTGATAAAAAAGAAATTGACCGACTGGTTTTTAAAAAACAAAAGTAAGTGTAAAAGTGTAAACCCGATTATACTGAGGGCTACACATGCCATCTATGCATTGATATATGTCATTTACCAGGACATATATATTATACCAACGAAGATCAACGTACTCTTAATTTTGGGTTTTGTATTGATAAATATCCACAAAGTTTTAGAAGTGGTGACATTGATTTAACCAGGATAAAAGCACCTTAAAAACATTATTAAAATATAAAGAATTTAGTAAACTACTATTATTATAATTATCCTCATAATTGGGGTTGAATAACAATTTATATAATAATTGCCCTCATAATTCCTAGAACAACAACTTTAACGTGCACTAATAAGTGCCCTTGTAAGTCCTTTTTTCATTAAAAAATGATTAAATATATTACCAAGCAAAAAAACTTAACGTAACAAGACAATAAAAATGAAAAAAGAAAGAAAAACAAGAGAAATAAAAAGAGGAAGGCCACCAAAAGTACAAATCAATTAAGATCCAATTAGGCCCGTCAAATGGGTCGGGCCGAGTGATAAATGGATCGGGTAGAATTTGAGCCGACTCGTTCAAGGGATAAAAATACCCGACCCGTTTAACACATTTAATAAACAAGTTAGGTTGACCCGACTCGATTCAAATATTTAAAGGGTCAACCCGACCAGACCCATTTATCAAAAACTGCACTAAACACAAAAAATACCATTGTAAAAACTGCACTGAAAACGCTAATACAATAATAAAAAAATGCAGCAAACAACAACATACTAGCATCTCCTACGTACTAGCATCAAAGACGTTACAACAATATAATAAAGCTAATATTAGTGCTAATATACATAATAATAATCCAATAAAACTGAATCAAATACTTTAAAAACATCATGATTTCCTTCAACGCTCCAAGAAAAAGCAAGAGCAACTGCAAAAACAACAGCATCTGCATACTTGTCATTGAACATACGAAATAATACATTAGATAAAGCCTGAAAGTTGTAGTTATTAAAATGAAATAAGAAGGCCAGGGGAAATATCGTATTCAATATCATTTCAACAACAACAGCAACATCAGTCCTTCAATCTCTTTCCAGCAAGCATAAAACCTAAAATAGAAGTTACAACATATGAACTAAACAAGACAATACATAACACTCTGCTTATCATTCAAAAATTAAGTATTAAGCATTGCCCACATATAAAGTAATCACAAAAATTTGTTTTTTCCCAAAACTTATCAATACTAAATTGTAGCTAATTGCAGTTGTGTATGTAATCATTTATGCCATAAACGGTAATAGAATGATCAACATGCATATATGTACATTTGAATAGCAAAGTTTCTCATAGGGAAAAAACTCATAATTATATAATATTTTATCATTTTCACAGAATATCTGCTTCTACATATAAAACATAAAACACATATCGTATTTCTAATTTACATTTAAGTGTGTTCTATGTTGTCTCTGTCATGGTCCTACCTATGTGTGCAAAGACTTTTTCAATATTCTAGTTTCACAAAATCCATGAGAAAGGCTACCAGAATTACTTGACTACGGTTCAAATTTATTTTATAATGAACCTAAATATTAGAAATTTTGACAAAATGGCTTCATTTATTGCATTTCAGAATATAGCAGAAGTTTCGGAAGATAAACGTATCTATCTTAATAAAATTGCAATTGCATTTGGTTCTATTTTATTCTGCAAAAGCATTAAGTAATGTCATAAGTGGTCAGAAATCTGAAAGAAATGTTTTATTTAGCTTTGTTTTTAAGAAAAATAAACCTAGTAGTTTGGAGCACAATTAAATCATATAGTATATATGACAGATTTCACTCAAGATCCTTAAATGTATAATGACCTTAAACTCATATGTTTAGGGCCGGCTCTGAGATATAAGAGGCCCAAGGCAAAAAAAAAATTTGAGGCCCTATCATTTTTAAAAAAACGATGTAAAAATAAAAATAAAATTTTTCAGTGATATCTAATGATAATTAGATAGAAAAATAACAGCAGGACCTTCTAACTGTACTTAACGTTCTTACATTACGAATTGTAAATTTATAAGAAAAATACTTTAATCTAATGATTCTAACATTTTTCATACATAGTCATTTCAGAAAATCATTTAATAACTTATGTTTCAAAAAAAACTTTCCATCCACAAAAATTATACAAAATAGTCAATGATAATTAATAAACAACTGAACTGATGCATTAATGCAGAAACAACACATCATTTTCATATAATCTGGCATCAATAACTTATTTGGCATTTGCTGGTAAAACAACTCTAATGATAACAAGTGTGTGCACATAACTCCAATCCTTCAAAACTCAATCAATAAACTTAGTTAAAAATAGAACTAATCTAAAAATTGTACCCAATTTTGCAACATAAGAACCTTATTAGGATTTTGCTAGAACCTACTTTTACCCAATTTTTGATTTCTTTTTGAAAGAACCAATTGAAAATCCTCAAAATTAGATTGTGGGTCTTGAGCAGCTATTTTTAGTTCGGGTTTTTCCTGTAGATGCTTTTCCTAACTAGGTTTTAGGAATCGGCTTTAGCAGAGAGGGATGAATTCGATTGTATGTTGTGTTGCTCCATGCGGTTGTCAAACATCATATGGCTGCGTGGTTTGGTCGTGGCGACGCCAGAGGAATCCAATTTGGGAGAGGCTGAGGGAGCCGAGGTTATGGCTGTAGAATATAGGAATGCTAATTTGTGAGGTCTCAAAGTTGCATTTGGCGGTTTTGGAGGTGGAGAACGAAGAGGGGAAGACATGGAGGGAGGGGAGAAAGGCGGTTGGAAGGAGGGGAGAGATCTGGAATTTTCTTGTCCGCCATTTTTATGTCCTTGTTTGCATTTTTTGGAGGCCCCTTATACCTTTGAGGCCCTAGGCTATTGCCTAGTGAGCCTATGCTCAAAACTGGGTCTGCATATGTTTGTTCACCAGTGACTCCATATTACTACCATAATCTACTTTTTCCTGACGATTCAACACATGATGAACTAAATATATAAAGGATTTTCAATGCACGGTTGAAATTTGAAATTTTAGATCAAGATGGACAAACAAGTGATGTATACTACATAAGAAGCATGGCATCAAAACTTATATTGCTTAGTGTTCTAGAACCAACTGGGCAAATCATTTGAAACATAAATTAGTATACTCATGCTTATTACTCAGAAATTTTAACAAACATTGGTTTCACACATAAATTTTAACAAAAATAAATTTTAACAAACATAAACTTAAAGTAAAAAATTTGAGTTTAGGTACATGTTTTAGAATTTAAAGAAACAAATTATATAATATATATCTATTTGTCTTCAAGACATATCTTGCATTCACACATAAATGGAACTCTACTTGTCTCATCCATGAAGACATAGGTGGAAACATATGTTTCTTCTTTGTCAAATTCCATTTATTCCAAAAAAAAAAATTGATCTATCACGCCTTTTGATTTATTTCTCATTTAAGGTCATAGCTAATTAACATTATACATCATTAAAAGTGCAGAACAAAAAGACCCCAAATGGAGAGCATCCATGCATGAAAATATTACTCATACATACAAAAATATAAATCCTTATCAGCTAAGAAAATGCAATAGAAAACATATCGAAATTGTGCATGGAGTAAATCATAAAAAAGGACAAAGATCCATTTAATGAGCAATCAATTTTTAAATTGGATGATTTAAAATGAAATACAACCACAAAGAGTTATGAAAGAGTTAAGGACAACCAAAGGTGAATACGTTATATGAATAAATACATAATTTACTTTAAGCTCTTCTACCATATTACCATAGTACCACTACCATTAAATCTAACTTAAATTTTGTCTCTACATTTGATTTTTAGTGTTCAGTAAAGTTACTCACTGGAGCAAGAACTATGGATATCTTGGACTTTATTACTTTTCTTTACGACATAAACCTCAATTTTCGATATAATATAATATAAAAAAACAATCATTTATATATATCATCTTAATTGGCAAATGGCTCTTTCATCTTATGCTAATTATTTAAGTGCTCAACTGCTGGTTCGTTCAGTTCAAAATTTTAACAAACATTGGATCAATTAAAATCATTGGCATTTAATAATGACTTGATAAGCATATAAAATAAATACTCACTTAAAGCTGGAAGCCATGCTCTGATAGACACAGGTAAGAGAAATGAGCTGCCAACGATTCCAAAAATGAAAAAACATTAAAAATGCAGGAATAAAACATCTAATATTCCAAAATGTGCACGTCAGTACCTTATAGGCTTATACTATGACAATCGGATACAGAAGCAACACCATGATAGTGACTTGAAAGAACAGCCTGAACAGAAGCACAAAGACTAAGAGCATGGTGAGAATCTGAATGTGAAGTTTGGGCTAGCGGTAAGACAGTAGTTGAAGCATTTAAAGCAATAGGAGCTGATTCATGCGAAACCATTTTGAATTGGGCTATGCAGTTAAAGGCCCGCTATAGCCCATAATGCTCTTCGACCGCTACGCTATTTAAATTTAGCATTAATGAACAGTAGATCCGCTTCTAGCCTCGCTATTTTTCGTTGCATTCGCTAAATCAATGTTTTTAGCATCCGCTTTAGCAATATTAATATATAGAGCTTGATTTGACTAGTTGTCTTTTTAAAAAATCAGTAAAGTTAGCGTAAAGGACGAAATTTAAGGCATAAGTGCCTACAATATGGTAACAACCAATTAAACTCATCATACTTAGCATGCATAACTATGATATTTTTTAATTTTATTATATAAGACTGATTAATATTAGTTTCTTCTACACATGTAATGTGAGAAAGGCGATTATTTAATTTTCAAATATTTGATTTTACATCTAATGAACCTTTTTGCTCCTCCGCTATATCCCCGTTATTTCCCCGCTTTATCCCTGTTATACCTTTTTGCACCTCCACCGCTATAGAACCGCTAAGCGCTTTAGCTGCACAAGAATTGGGGAATCAGGAGGATAAACAAGAGGCTCCAAAGCCACGGCAAGGCGAAAGCTAGTAGTGTGGGATAATGGAAGCTACATTAGGATTAGGTTGTATTTGATGAGCTACTACAACATAGGAATGCATACTAAAGGGAGTTGAGGACAGGCTTAGTGGAGTGGTAGAACAATGGTCGGGTAGGGTTAGCAGACGGTGTGAGACCATCCAACGAAGTCCAATCAGGCTACCAAACATCAAGCTGAGACAAACAAAAAACCATACAATTCTTGCGCCAAGGAGGATTAAATTCGTAAATTACTGAAACAGATTAAGATTCTCCATTAAAGATATTAACCATGAGTGACTTTGTTAATGCCGACGAAGCATGCATGTCCACTAAAACCCTGCCGTATTCCAATCTAGAAAATTCTTCTGTGCACTTATCCATCGTGATTAGAGTACCAAGCATGGTAGAATTCATGCTAATAATATCGAGATTCTAAAATTCAGATTTAAGGTCCAGGCACATCCAAACAGCTAAAGAGGAAAACGAGTCCATAGATAAACGAGGACCTGACTTCCACATCTAAATAATGATCAAACGTAAGTAAAGAATGGACCACACTTTAAAATATGCTTGTAATCCTTAATCATCTCAACATTATAAAGAAAAACCCATTGTTCTTTGAAACTAACTCAATCTTGTCTAATAAATTCCATATACGACAAATGTAAGCACTAAAATTAAAATATTGAGGCTTAGCACTAACCATAGGAAGTACCATAGTATTAATCCATCAGTGACTGATTTTTTTAACATCGCTGCATTGGCATAAGCCTGAGAACTACCTGAAACAATTTAGAGATCAATGAATTGAAGGTGTTTGCCAGCAATTGTTGTAGCAAGATTACATGTTGTAGCAGCCTCTAACCGACTCAGCCTCTTCGGGCTTGCACCAAACTTCTTCACGGAGGGAGCAAGAGCCTGCACTGAAGTAGCAGCGGCACCACCATCGAGTAGGAAATCACAAAGAGACTCAGCTTGGGCAGAAGTAATGCTTAATCTTGCGCCTAATATAGAGAGGCTATGGCCTAGCACGATCAAGAAGTTGAAAGATAGGATCAAATAAATTTGGGGATAGAAAACTCAACCCTTACAACTCAGCCGCCATGGTTTTCTAGAAATCATCGAAAGGAGAACTCTCTTCTTTCCACTGTAATTTTGTCCATATTAATACACCAGTGCGCATATTTGATTCATTTCCAATGTAGCACCTCGCTTGCCTTTCTGTGCCTGCATATCTCCTCCCGCTGCCACATTGAAACCTTAAGGATAAGAAGAATAAAAAGAAGCCACCTATAATATGGACAAATTATAAGGTTGGAGGTTCTACATATATTTAATAGAGGTCATATTGTCAGTAACATTTTACTGAGCTTTTCGGCAAATACATTGGATTAAAGAGTCTTACTAGTAGCTATTGAATCTGCAAATGCCTTTCAGAATTTCCTTTTCAGTCAGTTATTGATCCACCAACTCCTCATATCATGGGAATCAGGGAAAGAAAATCATGTAGCTGCAAAGTGACATAAATTTACTTTAAACAACATCTGAGTTACCTTGAGCCCATATTAACATAAATTTACTTCTAACTACATCATGGTAGAACATTGCACAAAGACACTGAAAGAAAAGGAATAAGAGTCTAAATTAACTTGAACCTAGACTCAACAAAAAGATCTGCAAAACTTGATGCAAACAAAGCAAACAAAGGCTTTCACTTTTAATCTCATTGCCATTTATTCATATGCCCAACCATGCAGACAAATTGCATTTCCAACTCTCTACTTGAAGCTACACATAAGCCATAATCCTTTTAACATTTAGAGCTAAACAAACTTTTTGAAACTTTGATAAAAGTTGTTTTCGTCATAGGAGCGATTCTTTTCTAATCTCTACACTACAATATTAATTATCAGTATGATAATGAGAAACCATATTGAACTATACACTATATTCTGAAAATTCAAAAAATAGTAAATAATTTTTTTCCTCTTTATAATGAGAAAAAATATATCAATTTCTCCTACTTGGCTGCTGAAGAAGTAGTGGGACAACATTTTTTGAAGTACTTTTTATCCCAAAAACTCAATATACATTGGCGCAGTTAAAAAGGAGTTTAAACTAAATTTTAATTTAGGGTAGAAAAGATTTAAAGTCAAAATTTCTCTTTTTCCCTCCTCGTTTATCCGAGCTTGGGACCGGCAATGTGGAAAGACATTGGCGAAGTTAAAAAGGGATAAAAAATAAATTTTAAGTCGCATAGCATAAACAAATGTAAATAAAATTGTCTGAAACTCCAGAATTTAGGAAAACAAAATTCAGGGAAAAAAATCAAATATAGAAAATCTCTACACTAAGATATGTAGAACCAATTTTTCAGCTTCTACCGCAACTACAGAAATATGTGCCTTCACAATCTCTTCTCTCAATACCATCATCATCGACTGTAGCTTCATTACGGTGTAATACATTAAAAGATTGAGAATTTACTTCTATTTCCTCGTTGTACAACTCTAATTCATGAAACCCTTTTGGTGGTGGTTTTATGACAACATACCAATTAGACGTTTCAGACTCTCTTGAGTAAAATACTTGTTTGGCTTGTGAAGATAGAATGAAAGGATCATTCAGGAATTGATTTTGAAATAGATAAAGATTAACTAGCGTGAAACCGTCTTCAACCTTAATACAATGATCAATATTACTCCAGTCACATTTGAAAATAGGAATATGCAGAAAACTATAGTCCAGAACAATAATCTCATGTAGAACACCATAATAAGCTTTCAATGTTTGTACATTATTGTTTGATTGTGAATCATTTATATTATTTGCCTCAATCGAAACACCACTATTTATTGTTGATCTTTGAACTCCTTTGATATGAAATCGAACTACATTAATAATGTATCCAGTATACGTCACGGCTCGTTTTATAGGTTCACATGATAACCATTTTATTGTATTAGAAACTGGAATATTCATATTGATTTTCCATTGAACCTAAAAATGGAAAGCATGATATTTCCTATTTAAACAAAAACAATATAAGTCAAAAATCATATTAACATACCTTTTCTTTGAACCAATCACAAAACTCATCAGCATGCTTACCCCAAAGCATTGTTTTTTTTCATTGCTACTTAAAAGACTATCTATTTGCTTCAAATCATCAATATGCATTCTAGTACAAAAGAAGAGAATAAATTATGTCATATAGCAATTTGAATTATAGTTATAACCATATAATTTATATTTGGTTAATTGTATACTTACCTCTCATAATCCTCAACTTATTTGTATTGAAAAGAACATATCCATGCACGGATTTTAAAATTTCATTGGACAATGTAACATGTGTTCCTTTACTAATTGGACGTCCAAATGAGGGGGATCACTTTGAAATTCTTCATTTCTACTGTGTCATATTCCTATTTCAGCAGCTTGTTCTATGTAATCACTGCAATATCTCGTACATTCCTCGGTAATATACATTTCTGCAATGCACCCTTCCGGTCGTGCTGGATTTTTGACATATCCTTTAAGTACCTTCATATATCTATAAAAAAATGATATCATATATTAATATTGTACATTATACCTCTATAGTTTAAGCTTATAATAAACAAATCTTTAGAGTTAAAAAGTTATAGGAAGCTCCTTTCAAATGGATACATCCAACGATAATGAACGGGCCCACATAGACGTAATTCTTGCACCAAATGTATGGTCAGGTGCATTATAATATCAAAAAATGATGGAGGAAAATACCTTTCTAATGGGCACACTGTTTCAATGATTTCGTTTTCAAGACCTTCCATTCTTTTTTGATCGAATACTCTTTGGCATATTTCAATAAAAAAATGAACAATACCGAAATATTGCAGTCCTCGGGTCTTTCGTTAAGAGTCCTCGTAAAGCTACGGGTAATAGTTGTTGCATCAAAACATGACAATCATGAGACTTAAGACCTATTATTTTGTTGTCCTTTGTAAAACATCTTCGAATATTAGAGTTATACCCATCCGGTACCATCAAATTTCTGAAACGATTATAAAAAATTTCTACTTCTTTTTTTGCTAAGTTGACTTTTGATGGTGGAAGGTATATTTTTCCATTCGTCTCCCATGGGTATAACTCTGCCCTAATTCCCATGTACTGTAGATCTTTACGAGAATTATGACCATCTTTGGACTTACCTTTTATATTCAAAACGGTGCCAATTATACTATCACAAACATTTTTTTCAGCATGCATTACATCCAAGTTGTGTCTTAATAGCAAATGCTAGAGGAGCAAAAATAATAATAATATCTACCATAAGATAGGATCAAGGAATCCAAAAGTGCATAATTTGTTGAACGCAACATAAGCCTAAAGCGCACAAATTTTAGTGCATAATAACAAAAAATAAATATTAAAAAATGTGGAAAATAAAAAATGTGATCAACCAAACACGTATAAAACAAGGAATCTTCTTGATCGAAATAAGTGTTTCGTAACAATATAAGTGTGGGCAAATCGTATAATTTTCAAATATTATTAAGTTTAGTAACTATAATTATTTGTAGAATTTCAAAGGAGTAAATGAATTTTTTGATGAAGCAACATAATTAAATATAACTATTAAAAGTAGTGAAAAGTGTTATAATAATTGCTAACATAGTTTTACCTTCTAGTAAGGCAGTTGGAAAAAGATTGATTTCTTCTTCTAGATTTTTATGTTTGCATCATTCATCGGCTTCGATTGAACTTTATTTTTTTGTTTCTGTTTCTCCTCCTTTTCTTCTCTTGATTTTCATTCTTCCCCCACTCGTTTACAATATTACTTGTAGATTTCAACACTTCAACGCCACTCATGATTTTTGGCCTACCTCTTTCTTCAATATCATCGTCAAACCAACTTTTTTTTGATAAATGTGATTAGGAAAAAGAAATATTCCATGATGCATGTAGACACACTTGCAACTAAATGGTAACCAATTCGATAAAGTATCAATACCACATATAGGACAAACTTTCTTTGCTTTTGTAGTAGATCCAGCTAAATTTCTATAAACTGGAAAATCATTGACTGTCCACATTAATATAGCATTTAATTTAAACATGGACTTACTAAATGCATCATATGTCTCCAAACCATTTTCCCATAGATCTTTTAAATCATTTATGAGTGGTTCTAAGTATATGTCAATATCATTACCCGGTTGCCTCAGACCTGGAATCAATAAAGACAACATAAGATGTTCTTTTTTCATGCATAACCATGGAGGTAGGTTGTATATAGCAAGCACTACAGGCCAACAGCTATAAGTAGAACTAAGATCGGAAAATGGATTAAATCCATCAGTTGTAAGTCCAAATCTTAAGTTTCTAGCATTTGAAGCAAAATGAGACCATTTTCTATTAATCGTCTTCCAAGCTAATGAATCAACTGGATGTCTTATTTTTCCATCAGTACTTACATTAGTGTCATGCCACATTAATTGTTTAGCTATTTCTTCCAACTTAAACATTCTTTTGAGACTAGGAGTAATCGAAAAATATCGAAGTACTTTCGTAGGAACTCGTTTCGAACTATCATTCTGATTATCTTTTCTCTTATATCGAGAAGTTTTACATTTTTGGCATACATCTAAATTCACAAGTTCTTTTCTGAACAAACAACAGTCATTCACACTTGCATGAATTTTCTCATAATTCAAATTGAATGTCTTCAACAACTTTTTGGTTTCATAGTTGTTTTTAGGAAACAGATTTCCATCTGGTATTATATAATCACTTATCCTTTTTAGTAGCTCGTTAAAACTATTGTTCGACAACCCATTCATGGTTTTGATTTTATATAAAGCCAGTGTAGCTGAAAGCTTTGTTGACTTTGTACAACCTGGATATAAAGGAAGTTCTGCATTATCTAGCATATAATCCTGTAGTGTTTCATTTTCTTGGCACAAAATATCATCATCAAGTGCATCCACGTACATCCTACGTGTATCAAAAATTTCAACGATTTCATGACTACTTTCAAAAGTAGATGATGACTCCCCATGCAAAACCTAAGTAGTGTATGTTGAATCCATACCGTTGCAAACTTGATGATCAAATATGATCTGACCTGTTAAATGAACGCCTAAGTTTCGACCCTTTGTACATGGACAACTGATATAGCGAATGAGTTGATCATCCATGGAGTCTTGATTTTCAAGATTGCTCTTTCGAAGTTGTTCATTATATTTCATTGCATGGTCTATAAATTTCATTGCTCCTGTTAAATTTGGTGGTACAAAATCACAAATTGATTGGAACAAATTTGCAAATAATGGAAAGTAAATATTTTTATAATGGGAATGCATTGATTGCATTTGATGAGATGGCATAAAAATAAATGAAAGGATTAATTTCTTCCATTTATGCTAAAGAAACGGATTGATTTACTTCCTATGTTTGCACATTTGTTGTTATAGTAATTTGCCTCCATTATATTATTACCATATGTTGGTAATTTAATTAATGACTCACATAGATTTGCACTAGCTATATATTGAGGGGTAGACTTTAGTGTAAACCCATCCTGGCTTGGAGCCAGTGATCCTCAATGGTGTCTCTTCTTGTTAAACCTAATTGAGGTTTGGATATGTAAACTCTTATTTTGTAATCTCTTGTAATTCTCTCATGTGGAATAAAATCTCTCTCTGTTAGACTGGACGTACACTATGATGATAGTGGAACCAGTGTAAATATTGTGTGTCTCTTTGTTTCTCTGTTATAGTTATTTACTATTTTTTGATGTAATAGAGTAATTGCTATCAGATTAGATTGGTGTTCAATTGGCAAATCTAGATCCTGCTTATTGTTCTTTCGCAAAGGCGTAATTTTCACATAACAGATCGGTATCAGAGCGAGGCGATTTGTTTTAAATTGTGCATCAATTATTTCTACAAAGGTTGGTAGATTCAGTGGTGATTATGCTATTACTATTTTGGAGAAAAGGAGACTTTGGTGGAGGAGATTATGTCGAGAGTGAAGAGCGTTCCAATCTGGGAACTTTGACGTGATATGGAGTTACTGTGTTGAAGGGGCTATGGATTTGGGAAGTTTTGATCATGTTTCTGACAGGGGTCTTCATGTTGATGATGCTCGAGGGATCTAAGATGATCAGGAAAGGAGCTCAGGTCAAGTGATAGGCGGGTGTCGAGACAGAGATCATTGTGGTTTAGACAGGGGTCTTCATGTTGATGATGCTTGAGGGATCCAGAGTGATCGAGGAAGGAGCTCAGATCAAGTGGTAGACGGGTGTCGATATGTATTGCAAGCATTTTTTAGACCGTTGGTTTATGCGTGGTGCAGCTCATGGTGGTAGATGCGTCTTTTGCAGGCGGTGGGTGAAGCTTGTAATGGTTTTGATTAGGCGGCAGAAGAGAGATTTTTTGGCGATTGAGAGAATTATTTTTTGGTCTTGGTGGTGTTGAGATTACTTTGGTGTTTTCCTTCTTTGTTATTTTGGATATTTGCAACATTTGTTGGCGGGCGGGGACGTAGTCTGAGCTCGTTAACAGTTGTGTGATAGGGGGTGGATTTGCTGGAACCCATTTGGTAAATATTCATTTTTTGGTGTATCTCATTGTGAGATTTTGATTGAAGGTGGGGTTCTGTTGAAGAGTTTTATGTTGTGAAGAGAATTTGACTGGAGATGGGGTGTTGGAGATATGTGATTTTGCATCAAGGTGGAGTGTTAAATTTGGTGATACAAAATCACAAATTGATTGGAACAAATTTGCAAAGAATGGAAAGTAAATATTTTTATAATGGGAATGCATTGATTGCATTTGATGAGATGGCAGAGAAATAAATGAAGGGATTAATTTCTTCCATCTATGCTAAAGAAACAGATTGATTTACTTCCTATGTTTGCACATTTGTTGTTATAGTAATTTGCCTCCATTATATTATTACCATATGTTGGTAATTTAATTAATGACTCACATAGATTTGCACTGGCTATATATTGAGGGGTAGACTTTAGTGTGAACCCATCCTGGCTTGGAGCCAGTGATCCCCAATGGTGTCTCTTCTTGTTAAACCCGATGGAGGTTTGGATATGTAAGCTCTTATTTTGTAATCTCTTGTAATTCTCTCTTGTGGAATAAAATCTCTCTCTGTTAGACTGGACGTACACTATGATGATAGTGGAACCAGTGTAAATTTTGTGTGTCTCTTTGTTTCTCTGTTATAGTTATTTACTATTTTTTCGATGTAATAGAATAATTGCTATCAGATTAGATTGGTGTTCAATTGGCAAATCTAGATCCTGCTTATTGTTCTTCCGCAAAGGCGCAATTTTCGCATAATAGCTCCTTCCTGAAACTCCTTAGTAACCCTAAATAAACATATTAAAGTAAAAGTATAGTTTGTTTTTCATGTTAAAAAAATAAATTAGTACCTCGGTTGATAACGCTAGGCTTTATCCATGTATATAATGATGCATTGTTATGCCCGCTGTTCATAATCAAGAGAAGCAATGATAAGATTAACTGCAACATAGAATTGGTAACAAATGGATTTTATGCTTCTACAGAAGATTTGTTCGAACCCAACCATCCCCCTCAAATCAGTTCACAAAATTATTAACCAAAATGAATACATATAGTTTATAAATATAGTTCTTTTTTTTTACAAGGAATAAGATTAAAACTAATGATAATGGTAATTCTTTCATAAATTAAAAGATTGTAGTAAATCATTTGTATAAAACCAACAACATACAAATTTAAAATGTATATTATAATATACATTTACAAAATAAAAGGCTAACGCCAATAGAATTTATTTTCTTTTGATGGAAACCCACGTCTGAACCCCATATCCCAACTTGGTTATAAAGTTCACCTCGATTCACTTTATTTTTTGACAATTAGATACATGTATTTGAATTGACTATGAATCATAAAAGTTAATGTATTCAAGTTAACTAAGCTAACTAATGTTAACTTATTCATCAAATAATTTCAAACACAACAATTTCAATTTGCATACTACTTTAATATTAACTAAAATGATAAAATAATATTTTCGATCAAATACAAAAATGTACTATAAATGTAACAAGATTCGTAAATATAATCCATAATATCAAACTCAACTAAAGTAATTTTCTCAACAGTTTCACTACAACAGAAATACCCTTTTGCAACTGCCAAAAACAGCTGTAATAGGTGTATTACAACTCGCGCCCAACAGTCTTAATATCCGGAGTTGTAATAGCGGGTTTATTTTACAACTGTTTCGGACAGTTGTAAAAATGTTTATTACAACGATTAATAACAGTTGTAATACGGTTATAACAACCGGTGACAGCAGTCTTAATATCTGGAGTTGTAATAACAGGTCTATTTTACAACTGTTTTGGGCAGTTTTAAAAAGTTTTATTACAACCATTAATGACAGTTGTAACAGATTTATTGACAACTGTCAATTACAGTTGTAAAAATTCTTTTCCCAACTGCTTATGGCTGTTGTAAACACCATTTTTACTTATTGTAACAGCTGCTAACTATTGTTATAAATTCCTTTCACAACAATTGTTAGCAGTTGCAAAAGACTCACAACTGTTACTAACAGTTGTACTAATTGTAACACAATCTACTACAACTAAAAATTGCACTCAGTACTTTTATAGCTGGTATTAACCATAAAATTTTAGAGCATTACAAATAAAACAAATATTTCATTAATAATAACTACAGCAGTTTCAAGTTACTTGAAATAACACGATCCATTCGCATTTATAATTGTAAAAAACAATTCAACTTACACTGTTTTTGAATTTATAACTTCATTATATAGCATAGCCAAATCCATAACATAGTCAAATCATAGCCAAATATAAGTACATATACGCACCAATCAAAAGTGATGTACTCCTTATGCCAAGCGACAGTCATCCCAACCGCTTGCCCAATAGTATAGATATCTGAAGTAGGCCTATATAAAATAGCTCGAGGATTCACCACCATATCAACCCAAACCTTCAAACATTTGTTCCTAATGGTATATGGTGCACTAAAACAGCAGGATCACTTTATGCAATTGTTGCTTCTACAACATTTCTTTGCCAACTCAATAGTTTGCACTTTCTAGAAATGACTTGTGTATTACCACCAGTTGGGAAATTATTGCTACTCCGATATGACTGCAAAAGAATAACAAACAATTAAATGTAAATATAGTTATCAAATAGCGTGCACAAAACAATAAACGGCAACAACCAAAGTAGACATCAATAGGAGAACGTTTTAAAACATTCTCTGTTTACAGGAATTAACTATGTTTTTAATAATTGTTGTTCCTATTATAGACTAGAGCGAATCCGTGCTACGACACGGAGAGTTCCTGATCTTATTGACAGATTTGGTGTTTAATGATACGAGTACAAATTCAGATGCAATGGAAATATCGCATGGAATTAACTATGTTGGAGCACATTTTTACTGACATGACAGCCAGCATGAGCGTGACAATCAGTGTAGCACTTGCCAATAATTAATGTAGAATCTCAAAAGAGCACAGGCGAGATAGCAGTATAAGCCTGTATATGTTATTTGAACTATGTAGTAACTATCATTTGCATACACAAGACAATATATTATTGCTCTTTTCAACTCTTTAACAAATAAATGTTTGAACTGAGAATAAGAAAAAAAGAAAATAGCACTTACCCATGCAACAAGATTTATTCCTTCGGCAGAACAAGTTCTATCAAATGCATTTCCATATCAGCCACATCCATCGCGATTTCTATCTGTGTTCTCCAATCGAGAGGCTTCATATCTAAACTACATCCTGCATCAACATAAAAATTATTCCCATTTCATGATCACTCTACAACGTACATATTAACAATTATGTATATGTAATACATACTGAGAAGATGGACTTCAAGTGATCCATTTGCCATGTACTCGTACACTAGAACTCTTTGATCCTGGTTGATACGATATCCAATCAAATCAACCACGTTAAGGTTAAAGCTATCAAGTGATAGCTTGCTTAGCACTGTCACTCCTTTACAAAAACTTGGAAGTCTTTCCGGAACAATGGGATGAAGCCTCCTTAGAGCCACAACCAAATAAAGTCATGAATATTTCTTTGTAATCGGAAAATTCAGAGTTTGACAACATAATAAATGAAATAGATTAAAATTTGATGAGTATATTAAAGTTTGATACATACATAGACTGCATTATTTAATTTTTCAGTATGAGCTGGACCATATCCCCGTTTTCTGCGCTCTAATTTTCCTTTATAAATTTGACCAAATCCTCCTCCTCCCAGCAGACAGTCAGCACTGAAATTATTTGCTGCGGCAACTAACTAAGTCAACGTGAATGCTATCAGCACTGAAATTATTTTTTGCGGCAACTACATTATTATAGGAATAAAAATTGTAGGAATTTCAAAGTAAAACTATGCAAAACAATCGGTGTAATTAATGGGAGACAGCAGTATAAGTATGTATATGTTATTTGAACTGAATGCATAGGCGAGAACACCAACAGGAGGCATGAAGGTACTCATAGTATGTATTTGACATACATCCTTTCCCAAAATTTATCAGCAAAGCTTGGTTTTCAAGTTAACTCAAGAAAAAAGATGAACATGGAAACTAACAATAAAACTCAATAATAAATGGTTCAACATGCATAAGTATGGTAAGGTTTTGATTGAACTATAGAACTACCTACTGATTTGTATTTAGTGAAAACAAAGCTTGTATGTAATTGAACTACCTAAAATCTTAACCAAAATATTGGAGTTTTTGAAAGTGATTGGAACATCTAAAATCTCAAACAGGTTTATAAAAAAGGAAATGGAAACTAATTTTGAACTTTCTAATGATGCCAGGTATGCACATCATCCTAGTCGAGATTTGTAGTTAAGTTTACAGGCCTGCGATATTTTTATGGTTATCAATTTCTGAACTAAAGGGGATTTAAAACTGTAAACACCGAAAAATTACCAGGACATCAATTTTTTTTATTTTTTTTGATCAAATGCCTGTTTGTGCATACGGAATTTAGGATTATATTTAAATTCAGTCTCTATAAAAGTTTCTTATTCATTCCTCATTTTATTTTCTCTAAACATTACCTATACAAAATATTTTTCAGACCTCGCCTTTCTTGTGTTTTGTTGGTTATCTAGAACCCTTCATTTGATGATATGATTTGTGGTAAAATATACCACCAGCTTTGGACCCTACAACACTTATGGTTTTGATGCATCAACATGTTTTGTAATATTTATATTCATTTCATAAACCAGAGATTGCATTTGATGCGATTTCAGCCAAATAATAGCAATCCACAACTGTGAAACTTAACTATTTTATGTTCATTTCGTTATTTAAATTTCCTTGTTAATGCTAGGAAAAAGAGAATAATTATTTGTATGTCGTCTTTCATATCGGCATGTGGTTATATTGAATACATCTATGTCCCACGTAAAGACAGAAAGATATTACTTTATTGTAGTGTTACCAAGTAAAATTTTCTAATAGGAGTTAAACTCAGTTTGTAAAATAAATTTAGTAAAAGTAGGCTTTGAAAAAATAACATTTGTTGAGAATTTCTACTATATTCCTCGATGAAATTTTCTTTTGTAGTTTTTTACATCTTAATATGTCATGCACAGGGCGTAACATCCTTCCAGTCATTCATATAAATTAAACATGCTTTAAGCTATTAAACATGCTTGACGTATTTGATTCAATGCAAATGCTTAGATTGAGAAAAATTTGTATAAAAATGTGAATATGTGAAGTGGTAGATACATAGGATGAAAATATTGTGAGAATCTTGAAACAAAATTGCATATTGATTACTACTAACTAATACTAGATTTTTATTAGTTAATATTAGTATAATGCATGTTTTCAGATAAGGTCATAATTTTCGTTTATTCCATTACACATACAAGGATGTTGTCACTGAAAAAATCGCGATGCATATGTTTTAACAGCAAAAGCGAACCGAAATTCTTATTTTAAATTTGTACAAAACACATTTCCCTATTTTTCGACAAAAAATGTATGCTAAATAAGGAATAGTAAAACAACACTACTAATATTTGATTATATATGTTTATGAAAAAACACTATTAAACGGATCTAGGTCCTGATTTGCAATTGCAGTATCACCACAGGGTGTTACCTGCTTTGGTTTCCGCCATGGATGATTTCCAGAATCTTCGTGTATAGGCGAGTATATTATAGTTCTAATATTTCAAAACTGGTTATTAACGATCAAAACTGGTCATAATTTCCAAAATCTTTGTGCATATTGCAGTATTACCATAGGCGAGTATACTATATGTTTATAAAAAAACACTAACAAGCTATGATCATTAACGGTCAAAACTGGTTCAATCAAGACCCTTTTGGAAGGTGTAAAAATGAGGAGGTAACCGTTGGTCATTGAAAAAAGGAAAAAAATAATAAGAAATACCTGTGGCGTATTACCACGTGGAGTCATTGGTTCTTCCACTGCATTTTGTTTACCATTGATATTCTGTTAAAAAAAATCACTAATTAATTTTTAAGCGCTTATCAATTACTCATTAATACATTAAATCGGTTATAACTTACAGCAATGAACATATCAGAAAGCTCTTTCATTTGAGTCTGTAAGGTAGAAAATTGATTTCCCATCTCACGTACTTTTTTGGAACTACTCATACGAGCTGCGAACTGAGTTGGTGCAACCCCAAAACCAAGTCCTCTTATTCTACCTCTTTGTACGCGACCAAATACCTTTGACACACCATCTTCATTCAATGATACTGTTCCTTGAAAATTTTGGGTGTTTTTATGATGGAATACATAGTCTTCCATTATATGGTTGTGCAAGTCCAAAATATGTCATTTTCTGCCTTGCCAAAAAAAAGTTGTCATTTTCTCTGGCTTGCCGAGCTTTGTCCAGTTCTTAATTTCTTCATGTATTCTTATTCTACTCATATTATTTGTGCCAAAATCATGCATGTACTTTGGGTCCTCTTATTATCCCACTATATGTGAGTTATTTTTGTCCAAGTCTATCATATTCGAATTACGAAACTGGAATCCTATATAATTCCCATACAGACCTATACTTAAATTTGCAGTACTGGAAAATATATCCCGCATAGCTTAAATAAAGCAAAACATTATTTCAAAAGTGAAATTCATTACTTCTGACTGTAAAAAATTACTAACGAGAATTTCGTTTTCTCAATCTTGTACAAATAAGAAGAGGCGGACTATATACATTGTCACACAAGTGTACACTACACATATAAGAAAAAATAGAAAAATAGGGAGAAGTGGAAGGAAAAGAAAAGAGACGAGAATTATGTAGAACAATGATGTGAAGGGTTAGATAGTTGTAAAAAGAGAGGGAACATGTAAGTTATAACCGCAAATGAAATATAACAGCAAATTTTTCTAAGAATCTCACTTTAATGGTTAGCGTTTCTATTTCTAAGAATCTCAAACTGTATACCGCAAACTGTAAACCCAAAACATGTTGTTATTCTATTAATGGTTAGCATTTCTTTTTCAGAAAAAACAAAAACAAAAACTAACGACTATTGGTAAATAAATAATAATTGGCTACTCTAAATAAAAATCTAAAATAAAAAAATAAACCAAATAACTATAAACAGCTGGCCATTGGTTATGTACTTCATATAAACTTTAGAGAGACAAAATATCCGATGTAGATCATGACTATAGAAGACTATATAAATCAAAATGTACCATTTATCAGATCATCCCCAAGACTCCAACAGAGCTCCAAAATACAGAATAGTAGAGAGGGGGCTCTCCAACAGAGGCGACTCCCCTAATATTAAGGATAATATTCAGTTTTCGATTCAGAATCCTGAACTGGGTTGGGTGCTTATTTAATTAAGCCCACAGTCATGCCTACTAAATAAACGCCTGATTATATTGAGGATATTTTTAGGCTATTCACCCCTTAATATTCAGCCTCTGAATATCAAGGGCTGAATGTGCGTCAGTCAGATGTGATGGATCTCATTTACAACCAATGTGTTAATAGCAGGTCATACAAGAACACTTTTCACTCATTTCCAACCAACTACTAACTTATATTGTTAATAGCAGGTCCACAGTCCACATAGTTAAGTGTAAAATTCATCCGTTGCTTAGCTTTTCAGTCTCTCATATTGGCCTAATTAGACACTAGACTCTAATTTCTCATTAAAGCTAGATGGAAAATTTTGTGTTTGTATTTTCTGTTTAACTAGATTTATTTAAAATTGCATTTGATTTGAGACTAAAGAAAATAGATTCCATGCCTTGTCTCTAGTGGTAATAAGAAGATCAATTTATCCTTCTAACAAACTATTGGTGTATAGTCATGTTGTACTATTAAAAAGTATTCTACTGAAATAACGGCATCATTTAGGGTCTATTATAAGAAGTAAAAAAATGCCATAAATGGTTATGACTCCTGTAGCATTCATGTTTGATAATAATAATAAATAAAAATTGATCATCCATAGAAAATAATAGTAAATCTTGTTTATTTTAATTTTATTTCAATCAATAACGGTAAGTTTATGACGATGTATCTATTTTATAATGAAAGCATGAATGTAAATAATGTCCAATTGGACAATGAAAAATATAAATAACATCGATAACTACCGAGAAAACAGACATATATGAAATCACTATTTAGACGCTTTAATCGGTAAAATATGACCGCACATAATATGTCATCTAATTGTTGAGAAAACGAAAAGTGATTCTTTGTAATTGCAGCAGATAAAAGTTCTATTGGCAAATCCATCACTGTCTGGAAATATATCTTAAACCAATCAAACTTAATTAGAGGCTAAAGAAAATAGCTACAAGCTATATATATACTCTATGTTCTGCCTCTAGTTGGTGATGAAAAAAAAGATTTATCCTTCCTTCTAACAGACCACTGGCATATAGATGGATAAAATGTGTCAGATTTGTCTTTCCACTGCAATAAAAATCAGGAAATTTGGATTGACACAGGATGTTATTCAGAATTGATGTCGTATGATATTAGCTCTAACCATGGAGCATATGCTATTACCATATATTCAGAATTGACACAGGGTAAAACAGAATTTTATGCTTTAAAAAATTGTGCATATGTGCAATTTTCAGAATATTCAACCCAAATAAAAATAAAAATTCACAAGCTTCTGATCTCTTTTGCTAGAACCATGGACTAAGAATGAAATATGGATCTTATTTACAGATTCATTATTAAATGAACCTTTCTTATGACAACTTCTCGAATATGTACCTAAGGTGCAAAGCCGAGCACAGTAAAGCAATTTAAAGTAAATGTGTTTATAACCCACAGTTTGTATCTTCTTTCAATTAGACAACATCTCACATCCATGAAGCAAAGCAACTGAACACCTATTGGCTCACGTGCAAGCTATAAGTTGCTCCATTCTTATTAAACATTGTTTATTGTGTACAAAACTAATACAACGAATTATCGTTTGCTAAGATTGTTATTTTATTTCCCTAATTAAATAATATTAATTAGGTTAAAATTATGGTATGCTAGCATTGTTTTCAGAATAAGTAGGTTAAAATTATAGTATATTAAGATTGTTGTATTAATGGCGCTATATCGGCGACTACCAAAAATGTAGTCTGCTAGAATCAATGTCTTTAAGCAACATAGCTAGAAATGAGTGTGCTGCTGGGCTTCAGCTCGATATATTAACAGAAAAAATATAATGCAAAGAAAGGATAGAAATCATGTGATTTAATATAGCATTTAATCTCCACACTAATTATAGAAAGAGAAATTGTTTGTAGAGTTAAAGAAAGAAAGATAACAGTAAGCTATTGTTAATATGTTTTGGTTTTTTGAAGGTCAGTGAATGAGGCAAGAATATCATACTTACAAAAATCTCTTCCCGGTTTTACAAAATCACAAAATGTACTTTCTTTCAGATAAAATGGGTAAATAATTTTGCAGTTTATCATTTGATCAGCAGTCTGGTGGCCGCTCATTATCAGACCAGACCAATTTTCTCCTTCAGACTGCACCGAAGGACCTAATGATAC
Source organism: Allium sativum (assembly GCA_030737875.1). Taxonomy (NCBI): domain Eukaryota; kingdom Viridiplantae; phylum Streptophyta; class Magnoliopsida; order Asparagales; family Amaryllidaceae; genus Allium; species Allium sativum. Next base: position 604,452,807 of record CM060920.1, read on the forward strand.
AAAATTCCAGGTAGTAACGTGCAAGTTTTAAGTACCAAAATTCCAGGAAGCAAAGTGCAAGGAAAATTATGGCTCCTGTGACTTTTGTGTACTGCTAACAAATGGAAGCAGTTTTAGGTCTGTTCTTATTAATCAACAGTTGAGCTGCCGTGTATATTTTTAATATTATGATTTCTTGTGCGTGACTTGTCAAGGGGGCGGCTTTAAATGGTTAATGTACATGCAAAACATGCTAAATATGATTTTTTACATTAACAGTAAGGATCAAGACAATTACCTCTGCTTGATGTTGCTTGTTCCTACCCATGGATGCAAACCTTTCAAGCTTATTTTATTAAGTGATCAACCTGAAGAAAAAAAAACATAATTTGTAAATAACTAACCACATATCATATATAGTATTGTTTTAACATGCAACTACTGTAACATCAAACAAATATGTAAACAACCATGTACAGTACGATATAAAGTTGCTTTGATAAATAAAAAACTCAAGTAAATCAATATGTGATTCAATAAGCTATCACCGTAGTATTTTAACATAAACTGCATGAACCTATCACTGTAGTATTCCACTGATCAATTAGTTAAGTTTTTAAGAATTGGGTTTCAAAATATTTTCTCTTTCTATAATTTTTTATATTTTGATATCTATTCCTTGTTCTAAATATATCTGGACATCCGATTTCTTTGGTTTGGTTGTTAAAAACCTGAACTAGGACATGATCGTCACGTCTGTTTACATCAACCATAAATAGATTTCTTTGGTTTTGATAGATTAGGTGAACATGACAAAAACGAACTCCAACAACAGACATGGCCAATGATTATTAACAACACAACCGATATTCCCTGCACAATCAGTAAAGGTAAAATCTTTGGTGTGAAATGAAAGGTCCTAAGAAAACATTCCCTGCACATATATTTAATACCTACTCCTTACAATTTTAGAACTGAAGTCCTTTTGGTGCTTACTTTATAGTCAATTATCGTATTACAGCTTAGAAATTAATGACTAATACGGAAATATTATGTTGCTTAAATGCAGAGAATAGCGGTAAGAGTAAAAAATCCACAAAAATACAAGGTGCCAATCAATGGAAATATAAAAAGATAAGGTGAAGCACTATAGCATCAATAGGTGCCCAAGCGTCAGACTCAAATCTAGGGCTTAAGCATTACCCATAACAGCATATAGCTAATGCTGAAAATTCGTAGGCACACATGTTTCTTAAAAAAAATTAGATGGCAGTGTTTTACGTTGTCAACATGCATTTCAAAAATGCATAAGAGAGGCGAAGGTGAAAATGGATGATTTGGAAAATGGTTTAAACATATAAAATTTTACAAAAATGACATTTTCTTGTTTTTTGTACCTTTTGCAAAATATAAAAAGTCATATTTCCATTTTCCTTTTTCTTAGAAAATGATTTGCATTTTCTAACACCTTTTTTCCTTGTGTCATTTGACGTATTGAAAATGTAACACACAATACTCTGTATCAAACTAACCGCTCCCTCTTGGCACATTTTGAACTTTTCAAGGTTAGAACTTATACTGTACCATTCTAGAATCACTAGCTCAATGGTTAGTGCTATCACATTCTATGGAGAGGTTCTAGAAGTCATGGGCTTGTACCACCTAGACATCAAAAAGAAGGCTTTGTTTACTTGAAATGCCGCTCCTATATTATTATTATTTAAAAAAAGGAAAAATATTCATATTGCACTGACGCACATATCAGAGCGCCATAAAGCCATGAACTACAAAAGCTCAAATGGAATCTATAGTTCAACTATTGTTTGATTATCATAAAAAATAAATAGAGAAATACAAAAAAAAATACCTTTACCTATCTCAATTCATTCTTTTCTATTTAACAGTTTGCATAGTGGTAATGATAATAGCTGCTGCGCCATGCTTGCATAGTGGTAATGAAAACTTTACCCTATCTTCTCCCCAACATCGCTTACTAATTTGCTCTCTAATTGGTTTATTACAACAAATCCACAGACAGTTTATAGGTTTAGCCAATTTTAGTTTATCTGAATCAGCTATTATGAGTCCCATTCTTCAACTCATTACTCCGTGCCTAACCCTAAAATCAAATTTGACAGCGGACTTTCACCATCTACTCATCGGCAGGATGGGTCTGCCTTTAAGTGCCAACGATGACTAAACATAACTTAGCAACGTAAGATGTTCTCATTTATTTTATGATACATAGTTATTAAGGTTGAAACATTTTACTTTGAACCCGCTAAAATTACCCAGAAATGTACAGTTCCTCACAAAGACATGGCAAAAACAAACTCCAACAGACATGGCCAATGATTATCAACAACAAAACCGATAAAATTTTAAAATTTAAAAGTGCAGATACTATTTAAAATACTACAAGAGGAAACTAATTTTACCCAGAAACGATCTTCAAAATTACGGCAGTTCCTCACCAAGAAACCGGAAACGCGTCCTTTCCAAATGCAGCGACCGGTTGTTGAAGGAGCTCTGACGATTCGACTAGGGTTTCATGAAACCGACCGGTTGTTGAAGGAGATCTGACGATTCGACTTGGGTTTCGTGAAAGCGATAGTTGTTGAAGGAGATCTGATGGCAATCAAGAGATTCGATTAGGGTTTCGTAAAGGTAGTTGAAAGAGATCGGTGGATAACGTGGATGGATGGACGGCGATTTGTTTAAATCGTGGACGTAAAGGACACAGCGAGGTTGGGATATTAGGAATTTTGTGAAAGAGCGGCCTGAAAATGTTTCGTAGCCTTACTTCTAATTTTTTATAATTTTTTAAGTTAGAATGCCAAGGAACGCTGACATAAGTATTACAACTCCAAAAAAACAGTGATTATAGATGGATATTTACAACTACGTAGAAATCGGCAGTTATTATAGATTTATATTACAACTGCTACATAAATACAGTTGTTAAAAATGTACTTGAATATAATTAATTTTGTTATAAAGTATCTATCACAACTGCTATTTTATGCAAGTTGCGAATGAACAGTTGTAATATGATTATTTTGTTGTAGTGTTTCATCATATAGTCCATTGCAAAATTATGTTTTTTACTTTAAGTACTTACATTTTAAAATTTCCATAACCATTTATGCGGCCCTTCGCTTCTTATATTCTTTATGATAAAGTCCATATACTATGATGAATTACATACGCTTAAATCTATATAAATTAATCCAATAAATGATATGCCTTATAAATGATAAAAAAATGAATCTTTTAATATGAAACACATTTATATTATGATATTAAGTCATTTCGATATACAAATACATTAATTCCCACGACATAAATCAGTTACATAAAGCATATACCAATAGTAATTAACAATTTATTTCATATCAATATATTAGTCATACATTGCATTGTAAAGTTCTTTTGTTTTTAACATCATGTGCCTATATTTCAAAATTTTGTTTATATGAAAGGTCGTCATTAACATTACCAAATGTTGTACATCTAAATTAATATATTTTAGTCAATTATGCAATCCAATAACTCATAAAACATGACGATTTCAATATGTTTAACATATCCATACCAATATGGATGGTAAAATTGGTTTGTTATCCAAATATAAAGGTTTGTAAATCATATACACAAATACTATTAATATTTTTAGCTTATCGTTTATTTATCTAAATAAACTATCAAAAACTACATTGCAAAATTTTGATTTCAGCGTTTCTACTATTATTAACAAACCCTCCTTAGTTCTTTCAGAATATTTCGCTGTTCAACTGATGTATTTAGATTACTTATGGAATATCAAATTTAGGCTATCATATTCTTCTGATAAACCCTAAGTATATGTACCAAATTTTGTATGTAGACACACATATATGCAAATATATTTATATTAACTAAAACAATAAATTTATTGTTCATTCAACTGAAATTATATATATATAAGGATGTGCGTATGTATGTAAGTATGTATGAATATGTATACATATATATATATATATATATTAACATATAAACATATATCGGCTGCATAATATTAATAGTGGAAAACGGGCTGGAGGACAAAGTTTTAAATTTTTTTTGGCCCAAAAAACGCGGCTCAGATAATTTCTCGTGAAGGCAAAACTTCGGTTTATTTTTAGGCCTAAGTAATTTTCTCCTTCTCTCTTTCGATTTTCTTTCAATTCAAATGGAAAATCGAATCATTCATTGATTACGTGCATTTTTCATCGTTAATTGGATTATTTCAATTCTTTTGTCGAATCGATCTCAGTAAGTAATTTTACCCTAATTTACTTTTGTATTTTCGATCGATTCGATTTTTTTTTTTTACTGTTTCTTTGTTATGTTTTGTCTATCTTACTTTCTTATGAATTTACAGGTTATTTTCTTCAATATGTCTGATTTGGTTTAAATCACCAGAGAAGAACAAAGGTATGTTTTTGGATCTGCTGTTATGATTTTTTAAATTTTAGTGCTATGTGCATTTAGCATTTTCTTGCTGTTTAATATTTAATTTGACTATACATGGTTTTTTGACATCTCATAATATCATTTGTTATTTATATTTGAATCTGTATAATTTTTGGCAAGAGCAGTCTTGGGAATAGTATTTTGGTTTTATTTGTACTTGATGAGTGTAGCTACTCTATTCGACTGGACATGAGTTGTTCTTTAATTGCTGTTAAGAATAATGTATGTGAATATTGGACACATCTTACTCCTTGTTCTATTGAAATATCATATAATTTGGAAAGTAAGATTATCAAAGTTGATACTGATTCGGATTTGCATACAATATCATTCTTTCAAATTTACAAGAAGAGTCCTTTTTTAGTTTTCACCCTTAAGTCATGCCATCATGCTCTGGAGCTCAATGTTGACAGTAGTTTTTTCAGTTAATTCTAATTAGCAGAGCAATTCAGTTTGTTTCGGTTCTTATAGCATCAAGTCTTGTGGTAAATCAAGTTCTTATTTGAAAGATATTACGAAGAAAGGGTGTCAAATGAATATTATGGATTTTATTGGTTATTGTTTTAGTGGTGCTAAAGATTTTAGGGAGTTTCTAATGGCTTATCAAATAAAAGGACATAAATTGATTTTTCGTAAAAAACTGTCCTGAAAGAATATCTGTCATATGCTCTTGAAACAAAGAAGGTTGTAAATTCAATTTAAATGCTTCTTCGGATCCTAGGCAGCCTCTTCGATTCTATATTATAACTTATAACTTTGAACGTTTGTGTGGCGCGGGATTAAGGGATGTTAAGAAAGTTCATATTTCTAGTAAATTTATTAAATCTTTGATTATTGGTCAAATTAGAGATGTCCCTATGAAGAAACCGAAAGATATTATGGCTGAATTTAGAAGAAAGTTTAATTTTAATCTTTCTTATTATTATGCATGCTCTGGAAAACAATTGGCTTTGAAGGAAATTTATAGAGATGATGCTTTGTCATATAATGAATTAAACTGGTATTTGGAGACTTTGAAGAAAACTAATCCAGGAAGTTATGTTGCTTTGGATGTTGATCCGTCTAGTCAGCAATTTGAAAGAGTTTGCATTGGATTGAATGCTTGCTTAGTTGGTTTTTGACATTGCCGTCCTCTTATATTTATAGATGCATCATTTTTAAAGGGTAGACCAGGAGTTTTATTAGTAGTCACGGCAAAAAATGGAAACCGAGGTTTGAGTTTTAGTCTTTGTCTTTTATTTTTTTAAGTTGTTTAGTATTTTGTTTTTGAATTCTTTAGTATGCTAATGTTATTTAGCATTTTAATCTTTGTTTCTTATAAGAGTTGTATTTAAAAAAAAAATCACTACTGTGAATCTGAAGCACATTAAGTTTTTTTTTTTTTAGCATTTTCCTCTGTGTATTATATTGTTTATTTTGTTTCCCTTTTGCTTTTTCTGTTATTCTATGCATTTGTGTTTTTTAAGGGATTGATATAGAAATTTTATGTTGAGGTGATTCAACTTTGAATTAGGTTTTCATATATTATAAGACTACTTTTTTTCCTATTTATTTAACAGTCGCAATCCTAAAGTACATGATACTCTTTTTCCTTTAGCAATTTTTTGTGTTTATCATATTGTTTCATTTTTTTTATTTGCTTCATTAATTTGGTCATGAAATTCATTATGCTAGGTTACATTAGCATTTTTAACTCCTTGTGTACTGTAAGACTCCTGTGTATCATAAGACTGCAATTTTTTCATACTTGTTTCTCAGTTCTCATCCTAAGATACATTATGGTTTTTCTCTTTATTCTTTTTTGTTTTGCATCATATTGCTGCATTTTCTTTTTTATTTGTTTCAGTGATTTAGTCATGACATATATTATGATAGTTTACTCTAGAATTTTTTAATTACACATAGCATGGTATATGTAAGATATTGAATTGATTTGTTTTTTCATATAGTTATGCTACATTAGTATTTATTATGTTAGCATTTTAAATTTGTAATGCATTTTTTCAGGTTTCTTTCCACTAGCTATGGGAGTCGTCTCACATGAAAATGAATCAAATTGGACTTGGTTTTTAGAGAATCTAAAAGAGGTGCTTCATAAAGATCGTGAATTAGTTTTTATGTCTGATCATCAATGGGGTTTTCTCTTAGGTGTTCCGAAAGTGTTTTCATCTTCTTTTCATAGTTACTGCACATTTTCATATGGAGCAAAATATTGGTTCGGTGGTTAAAGCTTGCAAGGGTGATACATCAATTGTTTATTTTTTTTAAACTTAAAACTCGAGCTTCCAACTTATCTGATTTTGAGTGTTATATGTTAAAATTTAAAGAAATTGGAGGTGTTGCCGCAATCAACTTCCTTAATGATAAACCTTTAGAACATTGGGCAGATTTGTTTTTTCAAGGTAGAAGATATGGAGAATATTCTTCTAACATGGCTGAGAGATTTAACTCTTGGATTGTGGATTATAGCTTTATGCCGATTACATCTTGTCTGGATGGAATTCGAGTGAAAGTAATGGAACAAATGGCAAAGCGGAGGGAAGAATGTCATAAGTGGACTACTGTTTTATGCCCAGTCATGGAGCAACGATTGTCAAAGTTAGTTGAAGATGGGTTTGAATGGAATGCATATAGGTCTGCTGAAAATATTTTTGAAGTTAGATCTCCTATTTCACATCATGTTGATCTTGAAAAAAGATTGTGTAGTTGTAATCAGTGGAAAGTTACCGGTTCTCCATGTGCACATGTTGTTAAGTGTATGAATAAATCAAGGCTATCAGTACATGAATTTGTGGAATATTATTTTATAGCTAATGCTTTTAGAGCTAGTTATGCACATGCTATTAATCCAATTCCAACTGTCGGTAAGCCAATTGTTACTGAAGATGAAATTGTAATTAGACCGCCTAAAGAAATTCGAGGTGTTGGAAGACCTTCTACTAAAAGGCATGGTGGCTTTTCTTATTCTCAGAATAGGCGGAATAAATGCAGCAAGTGTGATCAAGTTGGACATAACAAGAGGAATTGCTAAGCTTTAAAGAAGATTTAAATTTGAATTTTGTTTTTCAGTTTTTTTCCATTGGATATGTTACTATATACTTAGTATGTTGTGGTTATTTTTTATTGGTTATTGGGACATGTTACATGTTGAGTTGTTATTTTTAATATAAATTTGACTTTTATTTCTATATTTCTTCTTTCATTTATTATGTTTTATGTTTTTTTTTAAATTATGAAGTGCTGTGTCTGTGGTTACTGGCATTTTATCACCTATTATTATTTACATCAATTAAACAGGATAATGCTATATTAATTTAGCATTTTGTTTTGTACATTGTAATAGTGATTGGCTGATTAGATTATTAGCTATATAAAGTAAAAGCGATTAGGTAAAATTATTAATATAAAATTTACTTGTATTTGTGAAACTTATGTGGTTGCTTTCATTTATTTTGTTTTTTTGCATATTTTGTTTAAAATATGCACTGTTGTGTTTGTGACTGTTGGTATTTTATTATCTGCTATTTTCTATGCCATTTATAAAGACTAATGCCACATTTATGTGTTTTCTTTCATTTATTTTGTTTTATGTATTTTATTTTTAAATCATGCATAGTTATGTTTGTTGTTTATGGCATATTTTACCAGCTATTTTCTACATTAATTCAACAGACTAATGCTATATTGATTTAGTGTTTTGTTTTGTACGATGTTAAACTGATTGACTAACTTGATTAGTAGTTGTGTAATAATAAACTATGTGATGCTATTTTGTGTGGTATTTGGGTAATGCCGTATGCAAATTCAATATATCACTTTCTGCTAATTAATTTTTGAAATATAGTTATTTTCTAAAACAATTATAGTATTTTATTTGAAGCTAATGCATACAATTACGTACATTATAAAATTTGTTGATCAATCATTTATAAGAGTACACTTTGTTGTCAAAATTTGTTGTTTTGTATACATGCGTAAGTGCCTAATTACATTTGTCATTTGTATATATTTTATATTTTATACTTGACTAAAAATTATATCTTGAATATTGATCAATTATCAATGATATTTTGTATTTTATCATTTTCATGTTATAGATACCCAATTAGGCCTTCCGTATAGATGTCTTTTACGTGTCATAGGTACCCGATTAGGCCTTGTGCCAAAAAGTCTTTTACATGTCATAGGTACCCGATTAGGCCTTGTGTCAGGATGTATTTTACGTGTCATTATACCCGCTCGGTTAAACAATCCTTTCTAGGTGCAGAATCGTTGCTGAATGACCCAATCATGCCTTGTATCTATAAGCTTTTTACGTGTCATAGGTACCTGATTAGGCCATATGTCTGAATATCTTTTACGTGTCATGGGTACCCGCTCGGTTAAACAATCTCTACTGGGTGCAGAATCATTGCTGGAGTACCTAATTAAGCCTTGCATCCAGAAGTCTTTTACATGTCATAAGTACCTGATTAGACCTTATGTTCGGATGCGTTTTACGTGTCATTGGTACCCACTTTGTTAAATGATCCTTACTTGATGCAAAATCGTTGTTGAACGACCCGATTAGGCCTTGCGTCCGGAAGCTTTTTATGTGTCATAGTTACCCGACTAGGCCTTATGTCCGAATGTCTTTTACGTGTCATATATACCTGCTCGATTAAGAAATCCCTACTGGGTGCAGAATCGTTGTTGGAGTACCTAATTAAGCCTTGCATCTAGAAGTCTTTTACGTGTCATAGGTACCCGATTAGGCCTTGTGTCCGGATGTGTTGTACAGGGTCATTGATTCCTGCTCGATTAAACAATCTATACCGGGTGCAGAATCGTTGCTGAACGACCAGTCAGGCCTTGCGTTCAGAAGTTTTTTACATATCATAGGAACCTAATTAGGCCTTGTGTCTGAATGTCTTTAACGTGTCATGGGTACCCACTCGGTTAAACAATCCCTATTGGGTGCAGAATCATTGCTGGAGTACTCGATTAAGCCTTGCATCCAAAAGTCTTTTACGTGTCATAGGTACCCGATTAGGCCTTGTATCCGGACGTGTTTTACATGTCATTGTACCCGCTCGGTTAAAAAATCCATACTACGTGCAGAATCATTATTGAACGACCCAATTAGGCTTGCGTCTGGAAGCTTTTTACGTGTCATAGGTACCTGATTAGGCCTTGTGTCCGAATATCTCTTCCGTGTCATGGGTACCCGCTCGGTTAAACAATCCCTATTGGGTGCGGAATCGTTGCTGGAGTACCCGATTAAGCCTTGCATCTAGAAATCTTTTATGTGTCATAGGTGCCCAATTAGGCTTTTTGTATGGATGTGTTTTACGTGTCAATGTACCCGCTCAGTTAAACAATCCTTACTGGGTCAGAATCGTTATTGAACGACCCGATTAGGCCTTGCGTCTGGAAGCTTTTTATGTGTCATAGGTACCCGATCAGGCCTTATGTCCGAATATCTTTTACATGTCATGGGTACCTGCTCGGTTAAACATTCCCTACTGGGTGTAGAATCGTTGCTGGAGTACCTGATTAAGCCTTGCATCCAAAAGTATTTTATGTGTCATAGGTACCTGATTAAGCCTTGTGTTCGGATGTGCTTTACGTGTCACTGATTCCTGCTCAGTTAAACAATCCATACTGGGTGCAAAATCATTGCTGAACGACCTGATTAGGCCTTATGTCCGAAAGTTTTTACGTGTCATAGGTACCCGATTAGGCGTTGTGTCCAAATGTCTTTTATGTGTCATATATACCTGCATTGTTAAGTAATCCCTGCTGGGTGTAGAATCGTTGTTGGAGTACCCGATTAAGCCTTACATCCAGAAGTCTTTTCCGTGTCAAAGGTACCCAATCATGCCTTGTGTCCAGATGTGTTTTACGTGTCATTGATTCCTGCTCGATTAAACAATCCATACTGGGTGTAGAGTCGCTGCTGAACGACCCGATTAGGCCTTGCGTCCGGAAGTTTTTTACGTGTCATAGGTACCTAATTAGGCCTTTTGTCTGAATGTCTTTTACATGTCATGGGTATCTGCTCAGTTAAACAATCCCTACTAGGTGCAGAATCATTGCTGGAGTACCTGATTAAGCCATGCATCCAGAAGTCTTTTACATGTCATAAGTACTCGATTAGGCCTTGTGTCTGGATGTATTTGACGCGTCATTATACCCGCTCAGTTAAACATCCCTTACTAGGTGCAGAATCGTTGTTGAATGACCCGATTAGGCCTTGCATCTCGAAGCTTTTTATGTGTCATAGGTACCCGATTATGCCTTGTGTCCGAATATCTTTTCCATGTCTTGGGTATTTCCTCGGTTAAACAATCCCTACTTGGTGCAGAATCGTTGCTGGAGTATCCGATTATGCCTTACATCCAGAAGTATTTTATGTTTCATAAGTACCCAATTTGGCCTTGTGTGCAGATGTGTTTTACGTGTCATTATACTCGCTTGGTTAAACAATCCTTACTGGGTGCAGAATCATTGCTGAACAACCCGATTAGGCCTTGCGTATGGAAGCTTTTTACGTGTCATAGGTACTCGATCAGCCTTGTGTCCGAATATCTTTTACGTTCATGGGTACCTGCTCGGTTAAACAATCTTTACCGGGTGCAAAATCATTGCTGAATGTCCCGATTAGGCCTTGCATCCAGAAGTTTTTTATGTGTCATAGGTAACCGATTGGGCCTTGTGTCTGAATGTCTTTTACGTGTCATGGGTACTCGCTCGGTTAAACAACCCCTACTGGATGCAGAATCATTGTTGGAGTACCCTATTAAGCCTTGCATCCAGAAGTCTTTTACATGTCATAATTACCCAATTAGGCCTTGTGTGCGGATGTGTTTTACGTGTCATTGTACCCTCTCGGTTAAACAATCCTTATTGGGTGCAGAATTGTTGTTGAACGACCCGATTAGGCCTTGCGTCTGGAAGCTTTTAACGTGTCATAGGTATCCGATTAGGCCTTGTGTCCGAATATCTTTTACATGTTATGGGTACTCGCTCGGTTAAATAATCTTTACAGGGTGCAAAATCATTGCTGAACGAACATATTAGGCCTTACGTCCGGAAGTTTTTTACGTGTCATAGTCACCCCATTAGACCTTGTGTCTGAATGTTTTTTATGTATCATGGGCACCTGCTAGGTTAGACAATCCCTACTAGGTGCAGAATCATTGCGGGAGTACCCGATTAAGCCTTGCATCCAGAAGTCTTTTGTGCGTCATAGGTACCTGATTAGGCCCTGTGTCCGGATGTGTTTTACGTGTCATTGTACCCGCTCGGTTTAACAATCCTTACTAGGTGCACAATCATTACTAAACGACCCGATTAGGCCTTGTGTTTGGAAGCTTTTTACGTGTGGTAGGTACCCGATTAGGCCTTGTGTCTGAACGTCTTTTACGTGTCATGGGTACCCGCTCGGTTAAACAATCCCTACTGGGTACAGAATCGTTGCTGGAGTACTTGATTAAGCCATGCATCCAGATGTCTTTTATGTGTCATAGGTACCCGATTTGGCCCTGTGTCCTGATGTGTTTTACATGTCATTGTAACCGCTCGGTTAAACAATCATTACTGGGTGTAGAATCATTGCTGAATGACCCGATTAGGCCTTGCGTCTGGAAGCATTTTACGTATGATTGGTACCCGATTAGGCCTTGTGTTCGAATGTCTTTTACGTGTCATGGGTACCCGCTTGGTTAAACAATCCCTACTGGGTATAGAATCGTTGCTGGAGTACCTGATTAAGCCTTGCATCCAGAAGTCTTTTACATGTCGTAGGTACCCGATTAGGCTTTGGGTCTGGATGGGTTTTACGTGTCATTGTACCCGCTAGGTTAAACAATCCTTACTGGGTGCAAAATCGTTACTGAATGACCTGATTAGGGCTTGCATCTGGAAGCTTTTTACGTGTCATAGGTACCCGAATAGGCATTGTGTCCGAATGTCTTTTGCGTGTCATGGGTACCGGCTTGGTTAAACAATCCATACTGGGTGCAGAATCGTTGCTGGAGTATCTGATTAAGCCTTGCATCCAAAAGTATTTTACGTGTCATAGGTACCCGATTAGGCCTTGTGTTCAGATGTGTTTTACGTGTCATTTTGGTACTTGGCTTGGTTAAACAATCATTACTGGGTGCAGAATCGTTGTTGAACGATCCGATTAGGCGTTGCGTCCGGAAGTTTTTTACGTGTCATAGGTACCCGATTATGCCTTATGTCCGAATGTCTTTTACGTGTCATATATAACCGCTCGGTTAAGCAATTCCTACTAGGTGCATAATTGTTGCTGGAATACCCGATTAAGCCTTGAATCTAGAAGACTTTTACGGTCATAGGTACCCGATTAGGCCTTGTATCTGGATATGTTTTATGTGCCATTTGTACCCGCTAGGTTAAAAAAATTTACTAGGTGCAGAATTGTTGCTGAACGACCCCATTAGGCCCTCCGCCTAGATATGTCAAAGGTATAAGCATAGGCTTGAGTCCAGCAATCTTTTGAATCTCATAAGTACTCGCTTAGGTTTGAATCTAGTCGTACTTTAAAATTAAATAGATTGTTCGATCAACCAATATATTTTCGGTATAGACTGGTTATCAAAGGTACCCAACCAAGCTAGATTTTGGCCATCCTTTGAATGTCGTAAATACTCGCTTAGGTTTGAGTCCGGATATGCTTTACAGTCATATAAATTGTTCGGTTAACCAATTTATTTTTTGTATAGGTTAGTATTCAAAAGTACATTACCAGGCTTGAGTTTGACCGTCCTTTGAGTCTCGTAAGTACTTGCTTAGGTTTAAATCCTGTTGTCCTTTACAATCGTTTATATTATTCAATTAACCATTATGTGTTTGGTATAAATTGGTTTTCAGAGGTTTCTTGTAACACCCCACCTCCGCCAGGGTGGCTCTTGCAAGCAACTCTGACTTTGGTGGGGCGTTTTAAAACAAGGTAAACATGCATAATGATATAACAAGACAGGACATGACATATATATATATGTAAATAAACAGAGTAAGTAGATAGATAAAACAGCGGAAGAATTTTAAACCATTTCAAAAACAAGTCCGCTACATCATAATGTCAATTTCCCAAATAAACAAGTCTAGTACATCATCTGAAACTGAAAAGGAAAACATAAAAGTAGCTATCCCCAAAGTAGAAAAACCATAGCGAGCTCGAGTCCAAAGCATACATGAGCTATCCAAGAAAGCAGCTAAGATCCAAGCTAGGCTCCTGTGTTCCCTCCCTGAGAACCTGGGGGGGGGGGAACGGAAGAAAAGAGGCGAAAGAAAACAGGTCAGTCAAAAAGACTGATTAAGCCCTGCTACGATCAGTCTATAAACTAATAAAGTTAACATCATGATGGAAACTGAGATGATCATAGATAACAACATACTGGCATGGTAAATTAACTACAAGATAGGTAGAGGTGTCATCGCATAAACAAGGTTAAGTTTTGCACCACGGTGTACTAGCAAACCCACATAACAGGTATTGATCCCTTGGCCCAAGCTTTGACCCAATAACATGAAGTGACCTTAATATAAGGTCCAACCAAACGGTCTAGTCGATCGGCTCCCTATAAGCCTAACACGTCAAGTGTTGGTGTCCATACGGCCCACATATGGATGTAGTCAGACTGTGCTGGGTCCACCTTCGGGTGTATCAAGCCCTCGGGTGTCAACCCCAGACACTGAAGCAATAATGCACAGTCTAAACCTACTGCTACCCGTGCCTCGAGTTTGTCCAATACCGGATTACGTGCACGTCCGTAGCCCGCCTGGACCCGCACCGCTGTACCACTCAGCCGTCGCTTTGGTCGCTTACATCAGTCCAGTAATCGTGCCCCGCCCTAGCCCAGCCTCTAGGGTTGTGATGATACCAAACTGGGATTACTGCTGGAACAGACCACGTTGCTAGGGTTTCCTAAGAGGGTTAAGTGCGATTTAACCCTTCACTAATCATGGATTAAATTGGTTAAGTGTAACCGACAGTTCACAACTTAACCCCATTTCAATCCCTCGAATCCCCAAATGGATTAAATTGGTTAAGTGTAACCAACAGTTCACAACTTAACCCCATTTCAATCCCTCGAATCCCCAAATTGGTTAAGTATTAGTGGGCCATGACTTAACCCTAATCATGAGGCATTAATTAAATTAATTGTGCCTTAACCTCTCACATTAGACTTTGTTGCGGTTACTAGTTAAGCCGGGCGGGTCCGGGTAGCTTTACACCACAACTTGGTCTAACCTCGGGTCCAAGGTACACATGACCAACTTCTCACATTGGGTCCTATTGTTTGTAGCCACTAGTTAAGCCGGTAGGTTCCGGGTAGAATTACGCTACACACTCAACCCAACCTCGAGTTGGCCACACTTATGTTTTCTAAGTGTCATGTCCACCATGTTTCCAAAACACATTACAAGTTCAACAAATACTTGGGTAGACCTAACTTAATAGGTAAATTCCCAAGGGGTAGACCTAACTTAATAGGTAAATTCCCAAGCTCATGTTTTTATGTCCTTTAAGTTTACCCAACCCCAAACGCAATCCCATCGCTCACATATCGCAAAAGCGCATAAAGGATAGAAAGAGGGAACTTGGCATAATCATGACATAAAAGTGTTAGAGCCACAAGTTCAACATGGTGGCATATGAAAGATTCATGTGTTCATACACTTGCATATTACATTTTTAGGCCCAAAAGCATGCATAACATGTTAACATGAACCACATGACCATCCCAAACTTGCATAAGCATACTTGCATACCATATGACAACTTTGCATATCAAACTTGCATAATAAAACTTGCATAAACAAACTTGCACAACATATGACACTTGCATATCATACTTGCATAAATAAACTTGCATAACTTATTAAACTTGCAAATCATGGCATAGTGAACTTGCATAAACATGCATAACTTGTTAAACTTGCAAATCATGGCATAGTGAACTTGCATAAACATGCATAACTTGTTAAACTTGCAAATCATGGCATAGTGGACTTGCATAAACATGCATAACTTGTTAAACTTGCAAATCATGGCATAGTGGACTTGCATAAACATGCATAACTTGTTAAACTTGCAAATCATGGCATAGTGGACTTGCATAAACATGCATAACTTGTTAAACTTGCAAATCATGGCATAGTGAACTTGCATAAACATGCATAACTTGTTAAACTTGCAAATCATGGCATAGTGGACTTGCATAAACATGCATAACTTGTTAAACTTGCAAATCATGGCATAGTGATCTTGCATAAACATGCATAACTCCATAAACTTGCAAATCATGGCATAGTGAACATGCATAAACATGCATAACTCAATAAACTTGCAAATCATGGCATAGTGAACATGCATAACTCAATAAACTTGCAAATCATGGCATAGTGATCTTGCATAAACATGCATAACTCAATAAACTTGCAAATCATGGCATAGTGAACATGCATAAACATGCATAGCTCAATAAACTTGCAAATCATGGCATAGTGAACATGCATAACTCAATAAACTTGCAAAAATCCCAACTTGCATCACATATTAACTTTAGAGTTTCTAAAATGAAGGTAAGAGGGCTTACAACGCTTATGCGAACTCAAATGAGTATAGCAAATGTAAGAAACCCTTTATGCAACAAAATAAAACCCCAAAATGCAAGCAAACTTGGTCAAGACTCCTCCTTTATGATGATAATAGAGAAACAAGACTTTAATGCAAGTTAAGGAGGATCATACAAGCCTAAATATACTTGTATGCATGGAAATCTCTTAGGAATTTGTTTAGGAATTGTATGAAGAGAGTGGAGGCCATGAGAGTTTTGATTTTGACATAGTTTAGTTGCTAGAATGAATAATGAGTGATTTAGGGTAGGTTAGGGTCTTATTTATAGATTAGGCTAGTGATTTAGACCATAGGATTAACCCTAGGTTGAATTAGGTCCATCAGATTTCGGAATTCTCTAGAACCAAGCCACAAGACCAGACCAAACCCAAAATGGTGCGCCAGGCAAAACTGCCCGGCCACCCTGTGTCGACAGGGCTGTCGACAGGGCTGTCGACACCCTGGGGACCCTGTCGACATGCCTGTCGACATGGGGGTCCTGGCGGGAGTTTTCCCGCCTGCGCCAGTTTGCCCTAATTTCCAACTTTGAACTTGAAATTCAAATCTGTTTTTGACATGGAAATTTCTGAAAACTTCAATGGGCCTTAACTGGGTCATACGGACTCCGATTTTCGAAAACTCGGACTCTATTTCGCGTATTTTTCCGAGACGAACGCAATGGCATAGCCCGTTTCCCTTGATTCAAATTTTAGAATTAAATTCTGCCTCGATTTATGTTATAACAGGTTATTGAAAATACGGGTTGTTACATTCTCCCCTCCTTAAAGGATTTCGTCCCCGAAATCTTCAAGTTAGGAAGAACGTATCCTACCATCCAATCATCCATCTACTCAAAGCATCATCCACGAGCAATCATTGTCCTTACAAGATTCTAAATGCTGGATGAACATATGCAGAGATGTGTGTATATGTACTTATCTAATGCAAATATCATCAATGCGAATTATGTTGGTGAAATGAATCCATATGTATGCAATTCCTAACATAATGTATATCATCTATATGTGTGCACATAACATACACCTATATGCAACATCCATGTGATAACACACAATTTTCATCCATGAATAAGCATAAACACTCATGCATATGCAATATGAGGAGTGTGCGAGCCGATCTAGTGCCTAATTGTGTATAATGCATCCACGAGCAACCACTTGCAAACACTTGCAACCACTTGCAACCATCAAACATAACATGTCTCAAACACATGTTTCATCCAAAGGATTCTACCTATGGTTCTCATGACAAGATAAACATGATAAACTAGATAAACTAGATAAACACGGATAAAAAGAGACCTTAGAAGATAAGCAAGATAAACTCCTTTTTGGATTACAAGAAATCCATTCATCTCTGACATATAGTACTAACCGATGAGTCATAACCCCCTTATGGAGTTTACAACAGAAATAAGATCGAGAATGGGACCGAGAGGATATATACAAAAGATAACTTGCAAGCAAGCTCCACAGGAAAACAAGGATCAAGGATGCGCTCTTACAAAGAGATATGATGCGTGTATCTAGTCTTCACTCTTCTTAGTCACGTTTCCTTGAGCTTAACTCCACTGTGCTTTGACCGTCTTTTACTTCATGGTTTCTTGGCTTCCTAACTCCTATTTCCCAAATTCGAGTTGGAACTCATTTCATTATCGCCTCTCGTCTTCCTTTTCCATTTATTCTTCTTTCTGTATACTTGGCTTAAACATAACTGTAACCTCATGATTTCATGCAAGCTCTCCAAAATTCACTAGTGAATCCTGGATCTCGTCTACTTACTATAAAGTATTCCACGCAGCAGAACTTTTCTTGAAAATACCAATCCACGTTGCCAATTGCCCTTATAAACGTGATTTTCTATAACTCATGCTTAATCGAAATGAACCATCCGCCTATGAGTGATAGGCCATACCTAGATTCAGTTGCCTACTCATGGCTTCCTGTAGGCTATTTCAAAATTGGCCAACTTCTTGAGGGTAAACCGTTGCTAACCATGATGCAACCCTCTCGCTCTTCACCGGACTGAAATGAGCACTCTTCGTGAGTCCACCTATTATGACCCACCTACCCGTATTCCCTTTCTTTGATCTAGGTAATCTATCCACATAATCTATCGAGATGTTTTCACATTTCCCTTGCGGAACCTCCAATGGAGGTAATGGCCCGCCGGGCTTCTATGACTTGGCCTTAACCTGGTGGCACAACATGCATCCTGAGACCAACTCGGCCACCTCCTCAAGTGATGCGCATCTTCAAGAACCTTCTTTACCAGGTCTTCCACTCGAGGAACGCATAATCTCTCATCGCGCCTTAGTCATCCCTTGTCATCTATATCTAGCGAGGTGACTTAACATCTCGCCTCGAATCAACTGGTCCATGCTCTTGACTAACTGCGGGTCTTCTTCCTGTGAAACCCCCTTCTTGATCCAGAAGAGTAAGTCTAAGCTCAGGGAATGCTAACTAACTAGCCAAACGGAGAAAGCTTCTTACTTCAATTACCCCCCTCAGGGTTTTCCGGTCTTAAACCGCAACCACTTTAGCGGAATCCACCGCTAAGCCTTACTTAGGAACTATGTGCCCAAGAAATCCAACTTCTTTCCTCCAAAGTGACATTTGGAGAACTTGACCTTCAACTGGTGGCTCTAAGCGTATCCATCACCTCCTTGAGATGTCTAGTATGCTCTTCCTCGTTCTTTTAAGGAGATCAAAATATCGTCTACGACGACCATGACAAACTTGTTCAAGGACTCCCTAAACACCCTACCCATCAAGTTCACGTAATATGCGGGTGCATTAGTCAAACCAAGTAGCATGACTAGCCCTTCTAAAAATTCCATCTAGAGTCCTAAACGCAGTCTTGTCAATTCCATCCTCAGCCATCCTAAGCTGATGGAATCCGGTAGCTAGATCAAAAGAAAACAGATGCTCCTACAAGCTGATCAAACAAATCATCGATCCTTGGTAACGGTTGTCTATCCTTCTCACGATAATCAACACACAAGCGAAGCAAACTGTCCACATTAGTAACGAATGCTACTGGAGCACCCTACTCGAAAATACTTCATCTCAGGAAGTTCTTCTCAAGCAACTCCTTGACTTGCTTTCTCATCTCTCCTCTCGCGAGGTCATGCGCCTAACCGGCCACGAAACTGGCTTGGTATTACCAACCAGATAATGCGGAAATCTATCCCACGTCCAGGGTAACCCCCTTCACTTCACCCAAGATATCAGGATATTCTCGGACCACCCTCACAGATTGCAAACTATCGATAGACGAGTCCAGGGATTTCAAGATAACATAACATGACGGGATCCATAGGGTTACTAGAAATTTCTAGGGTATTACCGAGGTGGGTCATGAGCCTCACAACCCTATATACAAAAACCAAGAATGCCTCCAAAACAGGACAACCATTCCATGCCCAAAACCAACCCATATCCCCTGAAACCGAGAATATAAACATCCCACGAGAATTCTATACTCAGGATAGAAATTTTCAAATCCACCCAGACCACAGACAATTGGGCGGAATCCCCAATTGGATTTGAAACACATATGGGATCATCAACTAGGCTAGTACTTAGGTGCAAACTTTCAACTAGATCAGATGCAATAAAACTATGCGATGTGCCAGAATCAAACAAAGTACGAACAGGGAAAATCAGAACAAGTCTTTCAACAGAAACACTACCTCTATCATGAGCTGGAAGAACGGTGTTGAGGGGATGAACCCGCCCTCCAGATAGTCCCGCACACTGAGTCTGATCTTGCCCTTGTTTTCTTCAGGCAATCTTTGCTGAGATGTCCAAACTCACCACAATGAAAGCATTCGCCCCGCTTTCTCTTCTTCTTCCTACATTCCCTGGATATATGTCCAACTTTACCATAGAAGTTGCATTTCCTATTCTCTCTTGGCTTGTCCTTGCGGTTGTTGTTATTCTTGCCTCGTTTCCCGGAATTTACCCTCTTGCCTTGAGACTCATTCACCTTGACCTCTTTCTTGTCATTGTTATCTTCTTCTTGAAGTAGGGCCGTATTCACCAAACTCTCGAAAGTCGCCCCCAAGGGTATATGAGTCATGGCCAAACCATGTAATGGCTCGTTTAATCCTAGAGCAAAGTGTAGGGCCTTCTTCTGAGCGGTATTAACCGAGTCTAAATCGACCCGAGCCAGTTGATTAAACTTATCTATGTATTCCCTAATAGTCATGTCCCCTTGCTTCAGTGATAAGAACCTCAGTCCAAACCTTCCTCTAAAATCATCCCAAGTCTCAATTGGCCTAGTAGCGGTGGTGACTACCCACCAACGTGCAACTTCTTCCTTTAGCAACCATACTGCTAATAAAACCTTCCTGCGGTCACCTATATCAAAGGTGGCTAAAAGATCTTCGGTCTCTTTCAACCAATTCCTTGCCTCTACAAAAGTCTCTGTTCCACTAAAATTCTTGCCACCCATCATCTTAAAGTTCTTACAAGTTTCCGCAAAATCCGCTTGTGGAGGCTGAGGGAGAAGAGGAACATCAGCTACGGAAGGAGGAGGAGGAACAACGGCCTTGACTGGAAAGACAACATTAGAGACACCCGGGACCGGTGCCGTGACTTCCAAGTACCGACGAAACCAATCGGGTATTGTTACTCCTTCGGGCAAGATGAGATTATCAGACATGCTGGAAACGAGAAGAAAAGAGTTCAAACGAGGGGTCAAAGGATAGTGCTAATGGCTTTTGGGGAATAGCCTTTAAAAATAACTAAACTTTTCTTTGGAAAATACTTTATACTTGGTTTTGAAAATAGTTTTTCAAAAGTTTTAAAAACCTTTTTATCCCTTCTCGTAAACCATATGCTCTGATACCAAATGTAACACCCCACCTCCGCCAGGGTGGCTCTTGCAAGCAACTCTGACTTTGGTGGGGCGTTTTAAAACAAGGTAAACATGCATAATGATATAACAAGACAGGACATGACATATATATATATGTAAATAAACAGAGTAAGTAGATAGGTAAAACAGCGGAAGAATTTTAAACCATTTCAAAAACAAGTCCGCTACATCATAATGTCAATTTCCCAAATAAACAAGTCTAGTACATCATCTGAAACTGAAAAGGAAAACATAAAAGTAGCTATCCCCAAAGTAGAAAAACCATAGCGAGCTCGAGTCCAAAGCATACATGAGCTATCCAAGAAAGCAGCTAAGATCCAAGCTAGGCTCCTGTGTTCCCTCCCTGAGAACCTGGGGGGGGGGGGAACGGAAGAAAAGAGGCGAAAGAAAACAGGTCAGTCAAAAAGACTGAGTAAGCCCTGCTACGATCAGTCTATAAACTAATAAAGTTAACATCATGATGGAAACTGAGATGATCATAGATAACAACATACTGGCATGGTAAATTAACTACAAGATAGGTAGAGGTGTCATCGCATAAACAAGGTTAAGTTTTGCACCACGGTGTACTAGCAAACCCACATAACAGGTATTGATCCCTTGGCCCAAGCTTTGACCCAATAACATGAAGTGACCTTAATATAAGGTCCAACCAAACGGTCTAGTCGATCGGCTCCCTATAAGCCTAACACGTCAAGTGTTGGTGTCCATACGGCCCACATATGGATGTAGTCAGACTGTGCTGGGTCCACCTTCGGGTGTATCAAGCCCTCGGGTGTCAACCCCAGACACTGAAGCAATAATGCACAGTCTAAACCTACTGGTACCCGTGCCTCGAGTTTGTCCAATACCGGATTACGTGCACGTCCGTAGCCCGCCTGGACCCGCACCGCTGTACCACTCAGCCGTCGCTTTGGTCGCTTACATCAGTCCAGTAATCGTGCCCCGCCCTAGCCCAGCCTCTAGGGTTGTGATGATACCAAACTGGGATTACTGCTGGAACAGACCACGTTGCTAGGGTTTCCTAAGAGGGTTAAGTGCGATTTAACCCTTCACTAATCATGGATTAAATTGGTTAAGTGTAACCGACAGTTCACAACTTAACCCCATTTCAATCCCTCGAATCCCCAAATGGATTAAATTGGTTAAGTGTAACCAACAGTTCACAACTTAACCCCATTTCAATCCCTCGAATCCCCAAATTGGTTAAGTATTAGTGGGCCATGACTTAACCCTAATCATGAGGCATTAATTAAATTAATTGTGCCTTAACCTCTCACATTAGACTTTGTTGCGGTTACTAGTTAAGCCGGGCGGGTCCGGGTAGCTTTACACCACAACTTGGTCTAACCTCGGGTCCAAGGTACACATGACCAACTTCTCACATTGGGTCCTATTGTTTGTAGCCACTAGTTAAGCCGGTAGGTTCCGGGTAGAATTACGCTACACACTCAACCCAACCTCGAGTTGGCCACACTTATGTTTTCTAAGTGTCATGTCCACCATGTTTCCAAAACACATTACAAGTTCAACAAATACTTGGGTAGACCTAACTTAATAGGTAAATTCCCAAGGGGTAGACCTAACTTAATAGGTAAATTCCCAAGCTCATGTTTTTATGTCCTTTAAGTTTACCCAACCCCAAACGCAATCCCATCGCTCACATATCGCAAAAGCGCATAAAGGATAGAAAGAGGGAACTTGGCATAATCATGACATAAAAGTGTTAGAGCCACAAGTTCAACATGGTGGCATATGAAAGATTCATGTGTTCATACACTTGCATATTACATTTTTAGGCCCAAAAGCATGCATAACATGTTAACATGAACCACATGACCATCCCAAACTTGCATAAGCATACTTGCATACCATATGACAACTTTGCATATCAAACTTGCATAGTAAAACTTGCATAAACAAACTTGCACAACATATGACACTTGCATATCATACTTGCATAAATAAACTTGCATAACTTATTAAACTTGCAAATCATGGCATAGTGAACTTGCATAAACATGCATAACTTGTTAAACTTGCAAATCATGGCATAGTGAACTTGCATAAACATGCATAACTTGTTAAACTTGCAAATCATGGCATAGTGGACTTGCATAAACATGCATAACTTGTTAAACTTGCAAATCATGGCATAGTGATCTTGCATAAACATGCATAACTCAATAAACTTGTAAATCATGGCATAGTGATCTTGCATAAACATGCATAACTCCATAAACTTGCAAATCATGGCATAGTGAACATGCATAAACATGCATAACTCAATAAACTTGCAAATCATGGCATAGTGAACATGCATAACTCAATAAACTTGCAAATCATGGCATAGTGATCTTGCATAAACATGCATAACTCAATAAACTTGCAAATCATGGCATAGTGAACATGCATAAACATGCATAACTCAATAAACTTGCAAATCATGGCATAGTGAACATGCATAACTCAATAAACTTGCAAAAATCCCAACTTGCATCACATATTAACTTTAGAGTTTCTAAAATGAAGGTAAGAGGGCTTACAACGCTTATGCGAACTCAAATGAGTATAGCAAATGTAAGAAACCCTTTATGCAACAAAATAAAACCCCAAAATGCAAGCAAACTTGGTCAAGACTCCTCCTTTATGATGATAATAGAGAAACAAGACTTTAATGCAAGTTAAGGAGGATCATACAAGCCTAAATATACTTGTATGCATGGAAATCTCTTAGGAATTTGTTTAGGAATTGTATGAAGAGAGTGGAGGCCATGAGAGTTTTGATTTTGACATAGTTTAGTTGCTAGAATGAATAATGAGTGATTTAGGGTAGGTTAGGGTCTTATTTATAGATTAGGCTAGTGATTTAGACCATAGG
This sequence comes from Allium sativum, assembly GCA_030737875.1. Classification (NCBI taxonomy): domain Eukaryota; kingdom Viridiplantae; phylum Streptophyta; class Magnoliopsida; order Asparagales; family Amaryllidaceae; genus Allium; species Allium sativum. The sequence continues at coordinate 604,476,698 of CM060920.1, forward strand.
ATTAACCCTAGGTTGAATTAGGTCCATCAGATTTCGGAATTCTCTAGAACCAAGCCACAAGACCAGACCAAACCCAAAATGGTGCGCCAGGCAAAACTGCCCGGCCACCCTGTGTCGACAGGGCTGTCGACAGGGCTGTCGACACCCTGGGGACCCTGTCGACATGCCTGTCGACATGGGGGTCCTGGCGGGAGTTTTCCCGCCTGCGCCAGTTTGCCCTAATTTCCAACTTTGAACTTGAAATTCAAATCTGTTTTTGACATGGAAATTTCTGAAAACTTCAATGGGCCTTAACTGGGTCGTACGGACTCCGATTTTCGAAAACTCGGACTCTATTTCGCGTATTTTTCCGAGACGAACGCAATGGCATAGCCCGTTTCCCTTGATTCAAATTTTAGAATTAAATTCTGCCTCGATTTATGTTATAACAGGTTATTGAAAATACGGGTTGTTACATTTCTGCTTAGGGTTGAGTCCGGTCGTCCTTTGAGTTTCGTATGTAGCCTTTACAATCATTTATATTGTTTGGTTAACCAATATGTTCTCGGTATAAATTGGTTTTTAAAGGTGCTCGCTTAGGGTTGAGCCCAGTTGTCATTTGAATCTCATATTTACTCAGTTAGGTTTGAATTTGGTTGTCCTTTACAATCGTTTATATTATTTGGTGTATATTTGTTTGCATGGGTATCTGATTAGGTTTTGAATATTGTTTTCTTTTATATCCGTATGTACCTGATTGACCTTGGAGTCTAAATGTCGTTTGCGTTTTTGGGTCTGGTCGGTTGAATGAAATATTTTGGTTATAGATCCATTTATGGCTCTTGGTATGCGTGTTTCGCCTTCGGGTGGTGAAGGCTAAGAGAGCGAAGATTAGCAGGACGAAATGGTGGAAACTCAAAGGAGATGCTTCACGGGTGTTTAAAGATAAAGTGATGGGAGAAGAGGCTTGGAATGTGGAAGGAGAAGCAAATATCATGTGGAATGCGATGGCAACTTGCATTCGAAGAATCGCCACTGAGGTATTTGGGATAACAAGAGGAAGCAAGCGAGAACCCAAGGATTCGTGGTGGTGGAATGACGAGATGCAAAAGACTATCAAAGAGAAGAAGGAATGCTACAAATGCATGTACTGTCATAGAAGCGAAGAGAACATGCACAAGTACAAAGTGGCAAAGAAGACTGCAAAGAGAGCAGTGAGCGAAGTAAGGGGACAAGCATACGAAGATTTGTATCAAAGGCTAAGTACAAAGGAGGGTAAAAAAGACGTTTATAGAATAGCTAGGCTACACGAGAGGAGGACAAGGGACTTCAATCAGGCTAAATGCATTAAGGATGAGAATGATAGACTTTTGGTGAAGGACGATGAGATAAACAATAGGTGGAGAGAATACTTTGATAAGCTTTTCAACGAAGAAAGTGATAGCTCTTCGATCGAGTTGGAAGACATAACCGACAGCACCAATAGACATTTTGTGCAGAGATTTCAAGAAGCTGAGGTAAAGGGGGAGTTGAAACGTATGAAATCAGGAAAGTCGGTAGGGCCTGATGACATTCCTATTGAGGTGTGGAGATGCTTTGGAGATGCAGGGATAAGATGGCTAACTAAGTTGTTCAATAATATTTTCAAATCAAACAAAATGCCAGATGAGTGGAGGAGAAGCATTTTAGTTCCAATCTTCAAGAATAAAGGAGATATTCAAAGTTGCACGAACTATAGAGGAATTAAGCTTATGAGTCACACAATGAAGCTTTGGGAGAGAGTTTGCGAGCAGCGTTTGAGGAGGTTGACAAGTGTCTCTAGGAATCAATTTGGTTTTATGCCTGGAAGGTCAATCACATAGGCGATTCTCTTGGTTAGGTAATTTATGGAGAGATACAGGGAGCAGAAGAAAGATCATCACATGGTTTTTATTGACCTAGAGAAAGCTTATGACAGAGTGCCGAAGAGGGTTATGTGGTGGGCGCTAGAAAGGAAGAGAGTGCCATCAAAATATATTACCCTTATTAAGGATATGTATGAGGGGGTTGTGACTAGTGTTAGGGCATGCGATGGTGAGACCAGAGACTTTCCAATTAACATAGGGTTACATCAAGGTTCGGCTTTGAGCCCCTATATTTTTGCATTAGTGATGGATGAAATCACAAAAAATATACAAAGGGAATGCTCTTTGCCAATGATGTTGTGTTGATTGATGAAAGTAAAATAGGGGTTAATCGACAACTGGAGTTGTAGAGGGAGACCTTGGAATCAAAGGATTTCAGGCTTAGCAGAACTAAAACAGAGTATATGAAGTGTGAGTTTAGCAGTGTCAGGTCAGATGACAGAGATGTTACCCTGACCGGTAGAGTAGTACCCAAGAAGGAATCGTTTCAATACTTAGAATCTATGTTGCAGTTTGATGGAGAGATTGATAAGGATGTTAGTTTTAGAATTCAAGCAGGATGGGTGAAATGGCGACTAGCATCTAGCATTCTCTATGATCAGAAGATTCCTCAGAAGCTTAAAGGAAAGTTCCATAGGACAGCAATCAGGCCTGCAATGTTATATGGTGCAGAATGTTAGCCTGCTAAGAGGCAACACGTCTAGAAGATAAGCGTAGCAGAGATGCAGATACTGCGTTGGAGCTGTAGGCATACCAGACGAGATCGGATTAGAAATGAGGATATTCGGGAAAAACTTGGAGTTGCACCTATTGAAGAGAAGTTAGTCCAATACCGCTTGAGATGGTATGGACATATCCAATGTAGACTATACGATGCACCTGTACGCGTTGGAATTCTAGGCCGCGCCAAAGGCCCAAAGAGAGGTAGAGGTCGACCTAAAATGACATGGGAGGAGATAATAAAGAGAGATTTAAGTAACTGGAGTTTATCGGAAGAGTTGGTAGTTGATAGGAGTGCATGGAAATTGGAAATCCATGTACTAGAACCTTAGGGTTTTTTTAAGACTTTATTTCATGTTTACTGAACCTTTTTACTTTTTATTACTATTTTAGATTTTATTTCACTTTTATTGAACCTTTTTATTTATTATTATTATTTAAAAAAAACCTTTATCGGATGACTTTTTATTTGTTTGGTTATTTTAAACCCTTTATATATATAATCATCATTATTAATTTTATTTTATTTTAATTTTGGGTTCCATATCTAGCCAACCCCAACTTGTTTGGGATATATGGCTTTGTTGTTGTTGTTGTTTATTGATATGCATAAACAATTAGTTATAAATATGTTATTTGTTATAGAGTTTTAAATTTAGGATATGGTAGATTCATTTATGGTTATTTTGACTAAATAATTCATTTTTATTTTAGATTGGTAAGCCTAAACAATTCTTTATAATAATGCTATTCTTTTATAGCATTTTAATTTATACATTTCATCATATAACATCAGCACAACCCAACCCATACACATAACAATTCTCTCAAACCATCACAATCTCAAAGACGTACGCATAACCCAACCCATACACATAACAGTAACAACCAAACCATCACAAAGATCTCAAACAACCACTATTTAGTTGCCATAAACCAACAATTCTCCCAATATTCTTATTGCACAAAAACATCAGACATAACCCAATCTGAACAATAGGCCACAACCAAAATTTTCATTAAAACAGCAAGTCACAATCAATTCAGCTTCAACTACTATGTATGAAATTAAAACAGAGCAATTAACAATGTGTAGGTATGAAATTTGTACAGGTACAATTCTGTTTGTACCACAATTTTTTAATCCAAGTTTAACCACTACTTTAACATCAATTCAAATTACAAAAACTCAATTACAATTAGAAACTAAATATCTAAACAACAAATTCAAATTGAATTAAAACAGGAGCTACATCAACAATTCAATGTTTCCTTCATCCACATTCTTTCTTCTTCATAGCGTTTTCAGTTTCTTCTAGGGACGAGTTTGCAAAGTAACTCATAATATCCCAACTTCATGGTGTGTCATTCAGTACGTTAAACACTGTGTCAGCACGGAGAAGACTGATATCTTCCTTTTTATATTCCTCTGGTAGATTTTTGTCTCTGTCCAATTTTTCGAAGAATTTCATCACAAATAATGCACAGTCGACACTGAAAATTAATAAATAAATAAGGATTGGTATAAGAAATGTAATGCTATGATCATTTAGCTTTTTGCCAACAGATTATTTGGCAAAAACCATGTACTGTGTTCATGGAAGAAAGCATTCAGCATAAGATTACTGTTTCGATGATATGTAGTAGTAGGAAAAATGTATGTTTTTTTCCTATTATAATAATACTAAGGTTACTATCTTAAGAATAAAACAAAAATGCTAATACAGTTTAGCATTTATATTTACAATTAAAATTGATGTTATAAAGATTTCACTCTAACATGGTAAAAGGCAGGTTTGGTACAAAGATATGAAAAATGCAAGGTGTTATATAGATATTTAAATAATAATAAGGTTCCCACCTTAAGAATAAAATAAAAATGATATTGCAGTTTATCATTTATATTAACAGTTGAAGTTACGCACGTAAAGGACGATATGAAGGTGTTTTCACTATATTATGGTAAAAGACACGTAATAGTGGTACAAAGATACAAAAAATGCAAGGTGTTGTATGGATATTTAAATAATAATAAGGTTCCTACCTTAAGAATAAACCAAAAATGATATTACAGTTTAGCATTTATATTAACAGTTGAAGTTGCGCATGTAAAGGACAATATGAAAGTGTTTTCACTGTATTATGGTAAAAGGCAGGCAATAGTGGTGCAAAGATATGATATACACATAAATGTGTATATTTTATCCGCTTATTTATCTTGTTTTATTTTTAGAATAATTGATATTGTGTATTTATAGTTGTGTTTGCAGGTTGTTGATAAAAAGGCATGGTTTAGAGCATTTGATAGATAAAGCATGAAGAATTTTCGTAAAAAGAGTGAAGTTTGAAATTACTAAAGCTTGAAGAGTGTAAAGCCTGAAGAACGGTTGCAAATAGAGTTCAGTTAGGAAGATTTGGCTCAATGATTACTCACGCTGCATTCACATTGGCTCATTTGCTAGGCCTCTTACTCATGCTGCGTTCACATTAGCTCATTTGCAAGACCACTCACTCTACAGCTGCGTTCACACTGGCTTACGTGTTATTTGGGCTAAATCTTTAGTCCCACATTGTGTAATTAGCCAATTAGTCTTTGTCATATCAGCTATAAATGCACTTGTATCTTGTTCATTTAAAAACGCATTGGATTTTATTCTGTAATCCTTCTCTTAGAATAAAATCATTCTTCTTCCTTTCTCTTTACCGTTTATTGTATTTTATTTATGTTGTTTATTTTCTGTTTCTCTTATTCTGTAGCTATGTCTAGCTAATCTCTTTTAATTAGCGGGTGATGACACTTAGATTAGATTCAATATGAATCACAAAGCCAAAGAGACTAGAACTTCACGTATATAGATTAAGATCTGAACCAAGGGTTAGATCTGAACCTTCATATTCTGTGTCGTTTAAGAGCTATGCACCTTCACAGGGTATATTCGAGTTCGATCCAACGTTTATCAGATTTAGATCTAATATTTAGGGTTTTAGAAATAAATTAGTGAATCTGTCCTGATAGCCTATGGTTGTTTAAGAGCTTAGCCCCTGCATAAGCTATACTTCTTGTTATTCACATATTTGTTTCTAGAAATCTAATCATCGTTGATTCGTGTTTATGACAGAAACAAGAATTAGATCTGTATTAATTCGTTTGGCTATTGATGAATATTTATCTAAATTATGTCATTACTCCCTAATTGTTTACTTTAATTATATAAAACTCTCTTTTATTTGATTTCAGTTATTTTCTGTGCTTTCAGCCAATAAAAATTCTGGAATAACTTGATTGGATTTACTAGTTTAAATATTTTTGGTCCTAGAGTTCGACACCCCTACAACAATCCTTGTTGTTTAGGAAAGCCGAACGGATTTTACAGTTGGTTACAATTGTTTAATTTGTTTACAAACAAATTTAGGCGTTGTTGCCAGGGACCAAAATACTTTTTATTAGTAAATCCTTCGAGTTATAGTTTTTTTTCTAATTTAAAAAAAACACAAAAATATTTTTATTTCTTTTATTTTATTTTATGTATTAAAAAATAAATATATATATATCTCTTGATTAGTTCTTGATTTGGTGCTACTGATTAAGACCCTCTAATTAAGAGATAGAAAGAAATATCTTGCAAATTTTGTTTCTATTCCTGTCTTGATTGCCTTTCTAATTTTTTTCAATACCTTTCATTTCCGTTTCTTCTTTTAAAATTTATTTAAAAAAATCCTTTGCAAATTTTCTGTCGTGATTTTCTCTTTCCTTTTTCTCTAATTTCTTTCCCATTCTACAGTCTTTACAGAACTCCTCCCGTCCACTTAAAACAATTCCTTTCTATTTCTCTTTCTTCTACACAATTTATTTTCTTCCTATTGTTTACAATTTTTTTATACAATAATAAAAAAACTTGCTTTCTTTCTTGATTTCTTTCCCATTATCGACCATATTCATCAATTTCTTACATCTCCTATTCCTACAAATTAATTTTTTTTATTGCTTTCCTTTTTTCTCCGTCTATAAATTTCTTTCCTTTCCAACCTTATTTTTCCTGACTGATTTACTTCTTCTATAAATATCGATCATCAGTCCATCACTCAAACCAATACCCCATCCTCTTATTTACATACCCGTCTCCATCTTCCTCAACACATCCACCTCCTCTACCTGGATCTGAAACTCAAACCCATACCCTCCGCCAGACCATCACCTTTGCCTTCAGCCATTACACCATCCATCCCCTTTCTACACCGTTCGACCACTGTCCATACTATTGCATCTTCATCATAAACAGTCACCTTATTCTGCCTTCACCCTAGACCACAAACATCTGCTTCAAAACTCACGCCATCCTCCTTCATAACTCAGCACCTTCCCTCCACCATAAACTCACAACTCCGAAAACATCACCTTTAGTTCACAGCTTTACCACGTTCCTCTCAAGCTTCCAGCCTCGACCATCCACAACGTCCACTGTTCTCTCCTACTGTCATCACATTTCTCCACTTCCCCTTCAACATCTCCCTCTTCAAAACCCACTCCCCAAGCCATGCACAACCCTTCCCAGTGCAAAACACCACCCGCCCCTGATTACCAAACAACAAACCGCCCCAACAACATCATCCCAAAACCAAATCTGAGCCCACGCACAAATCCTGCACCACCACATAACTGAATTTCAGTTTCCCATCTAATCCAACGCAAGCAAAACCCCTCCTTTTCATCAAATTGCCCATCCACAAAACCCTACCCTGATCACAAATCACCTTTCCCCAAATTAAAACCACAAAAATCGCAAACACCCATTATCACCATTGCAAAACAGAAAACCGAACCCAGCATCACCACGACATCAGCAACTACCCAAGCTTCATTCAGTTCTCTACCAAAGTCCTAGTCGAACGCCCGCAACTCGCAATTGCAGATTGTCCGTAATTACTCCTCAAAACTCAAGTCGAATCACCTACTTCTGGTCATGTTTATCCTCTTGAAATCGGGACTGATAATCGATTTTTGCTTTTTCCCTTTTCACCCCTTTTCTCATTCCTATTGTTTGAGTTAATTTTGGTGCTTTCTGGATTTGCTATAAGTGAGGCCGGTTTGTTTTTAAATAGGGAAGGTGTTTCCTTTTGTAATGGGCTCTGACTAGTGGGTTTTGATTGTTTGAGTGTTTGTAGTATCCATTGGTTTTTCTTTGCTTTATAATTCTTTTTTAACTTTTGTGAGTGTGGTGTTTTATAAAAAAAGAAATCATCTTTTGTTTAATTATGGTAGTTTTTTTGTTTCGTTTTCATTCTACTTTTCTCTCTATATAAAAAAAAATCAATTCAAAGGCCAACGAAAAGTGAAGAGTTCAGCAAAGCTATTGGAAAACAGATTTAGGTTGGAGCGTTTGCATGTCAAGTGGGGTGTTAACGCGCTAGCGCTACTCAGTTGCACTGGATGGACTGCCGATCTAGGTGAGTATTTTCTAAACTCTACAGGGACTGCTGTCGTAAATAAAAAATTTATAGACATTGCTTGTAAAAATCTTCTATAGGGGCAGCGCTTTCTTGTAAAATCTTTTAATTTCCACAATTGTTATTTCTGCATCTTTATTCATTCTGTTAAGGGCAATACCCCAATTCACATAAGGTGAGGGATTTCATCACCCTTTCCTTAGTTCAAAAATTGCATTTCATTGTAGAATCTGACTAATAATAACGGTTAGACGTTGAACTTAAGGGAGTCATCGGCTCATCTAGGGCTTAATTGTATTTTGGTAGTTGATTTTTTTGGAACGAATTATTTCTTGGTGTCTAGAATACTGCAGAGAAATAACCGTTTATAAATATTACGGTGATTTGTAAATATTATATCGATTGTTACTCTGAAAGTACTTAAATCTTCGGTTGCATTGCTAGGGTGATTCCTGGTGCACCGATAACTCATGTCCGTTAACTGGCTGAGAAATCTTTTGATCTAAGTAATCAAATGTATCACTATATAATTTTGGGTTAGGAGCTATTAGGGACATAAAATTTCATTGTAGCTAATTTCTGTGTGCGATTGTTTTGAGAATAAAAAAATTCAAAATTCCTCAAAAAAAAAAAAAAAAAAATCTTTAAACCTCGCTAGTTCAATAGGTCGTACTTTTCCAAAAACTCCTATTTTCAATTTTTTTTCCTTCTCACTGCTTCCTGAACTCCTCCATTGTCTAAATTTCTTTGACAAACTCTCTTCATCTTTCTAGTGCATGCAAACTTGGACCCGTGACCAAGAATCTCATCGTTTAGTTCGAATCAGCCCACCTTCTCCTTCTTCAAAACCCATTTTACTCGAACAACCCTTAGAAATAGGTAACGAACCGCACCACATACCCTGATGGATAGAATCCTTCCCGATAGAGTTTCAATCCCTTCTTGCATTCAGTTACCCAATCCTGTGGGTAACCATTTTGAAATCCGATCAAGTCAGACAAACATCCTTGCCAAATTCGGAAAATTTTCTCATGATAAACCATATAGTTTCTTAACGAAATTTGAATATGCTATTGCAACCTTTAAATTACAAAAGTTATGCGAGAGTGCTATTAAACTTCGTTTGATTCCATTCGCATTAACTGACTCCGCAGAAAAATGGTTTCTCGGCTTGCCCCCAAATTCGTTTAAAAAATGGTATGAATTTACAGCAGTTTTCCTCAAAAAGTTCTACCCCCTAGAAAAAACACCTAGAGTCAGAAAAAAAATCACTAATTTCCATCAAAAAAGGGGTGAATCTTTTTGGTAATTTTTCGAAATTAAAGAACTGTTGTTAAGTTGTCCTCATCATGGTTACGAAACATGGTCGTTATGTCAAACTGTATATGACGGACTTGATAGCAGTTTTAGGCAAATGTTGGAGTCTATGTGTCAGGGCAATTTTTTAAAACAGACTAATGTAGAAGCTTGGGAATTTTTCGACGAGTTAGCAGAAAAAACGAAACAATGGTAACGAACCAATGAAAAATCTCTCTATTCGCGTTCCAGTGCTAATTCTATTGAATCCTCTTCTTCTTCTAATACTCTTGTTGATGCCATACTGAACGTTGTTAGAACACACACTCTGTCCTATAATGCTTCCTAAGCCATGTGTCACATATGTCTTAACTCTGATCATATGACATATGATTGTCCCCAGTCCTTTGAGCTAGTGAATGCTTTCAATAGACCCAACAACCACCTAAATCTTTCTTATGGTCCAAATAACCCTCTGATGAACAGACCTTCGAATCGAGCATTTCCGACAATGATGTGAACCTTCCTCTTAGGCAAAATCAATACACTTCGAACCATGCACCTTTCCACAATTAAACGGGTGCACCCTAATATGAAAAACGCTTTTCTACAATTGAGGAGAATTTAGCTGAGGCGAGTAAACTTTTAGTGCAAATGAATAAGCAAAGTGTTGAAAATCATAACAAGTTAGACAACTCCTTGCAATCATATATGCAAAACAAGAATCAACAAATGAGTGCACTTCAAAAACAAATGTCTCAACTTAATGCTAGATTAAATGAAAGGGAAAAGGGTACGTTTCCAAGTCAACCCATCCAAAAACCTAGAGGACAAAATTCAAACCCCAACCAAATTCACATCATTCAAGATTCAAATGTTAATCAATTGAATGCTGTCACGACTATTAGATCCGACAAAAATATTGACAACCATGTGGTTAACCCGATGATTTATCGGACGATATTCCAAACCCAACTGAAAGTTCGACCAACTCGGATCAAAGCATCGAGCCCATTTCTGACAAGGTTCATCCTCAAACTTAAGTGTCCCAACCCATAGAGTTGTCTGCTCCATTTCCTCATAGACTCCAACCTTGAAAAAAGATAGACAAGATAGAAAATGTCCTTGAAATATTTAAGCAAGTTAAAGTGAACATTCCTCTTTTAGATATTATACAACAAGTTCCACTATACGCGAAATTTCTAAAAGACTTGTGCACTCAAAAACGCCATACACAAGTACCTAAGAAAGTGTTCTAGCGACAACTCTAAGCGAAGTCTTGTCCCAATCTATGCCAGTGAAATACAAAGATCATGACTACCCCACAATATCATGTACTATTGGGGACAAGAAAATCGACAGATGCCTTCTAGACTTAGATGCTAGTGTTAACTGTAAAGGCCCGCAAATCCGTACTATCTGGGTTTACTAATAACACCACATGTCCAACCCAAATTGCATATAAATACGAATCATTATTAGAAAGAAGTTAGAGGATGAGAAATAGAAAGAAAGAAATAGTAGAATAGAAGAAAACAAAGAAGACAAATCTCACAGCGGAACGAATAAAATATATTACATAACATAACTTTTGAAATACAAATCAGTAACTTTATATACATACCATCATCAGAGCACAACAGTTATTCCTGGAACAGTTATAAACACCTGTTTTCAGATACAAACATGGTTCACAGCGGAATATATGATAGTCTATAGCTAACTGGTGAAGCCTCCTGCTTCCAGCTCTTCCAAGTGAATATGAAAAATCCCGACTACTTGACTACCCATACAAATTTGGGCACCCAAGAGTTCAGGGAAAACAAACAAATAAACTCTAGGTCAGTCATGGGACTTGTGTGAGTAAACTCCAACTATTTGTTTAACTTTCAAAAATTTTTCTAAAGAAATGATAATAGTAAGACCAGCCACACATAAACATGGATGGTTTTTACCTTGCTATAACCCAAAACACTTTGATACAAAAATCCAGTGCTATTATAATAATGTCTAACCAAATAAATAGAATCTAGTGGAACGCTTGCATCTCACGCTCCATATATAATATAAAATCAAAAACCGCAGGGTGCTTATTGGAGATTGGATTTCCAACATGACAAGGTATAGAACCACCTTCCGATAGTGTATCTCTAGAGAGGAATACAATGGGCAATTAGAACATCTTGCAACCCGACCCATACATGACCGACCACTCATTTCGCTTGATTGTATCGAATGTATATCACCAACGGTTGGGATCAGCAACCGTTTCCCGAATGGGGCAGCATCGAATAGAATAAGGAATTAAATGAATCTCTAGATAGGTGATTATACACCATAATGTGAGTGACCCACATAGCCATGCTGCCTGCCCGATTTTTGTCATTTCCCAGTTGTTGAGGCCTGAGGCTACGATTACTTTCCATTCATCGATAGCATAATCACTTTGAATGCCACATTGTCAGATTCGTTAATCACTAATTGATTTGCACGAATATTATGGATATTATGCTAAGGGAATAAATCCGTTGCCACCATGTATATTTATACAGATCAACATATTTGATTATTGGAAATACTTTGTCAGACATTCGTCCATATACGTTCGTTCTGGGACTGAACGAAACCGAAGGCACAATTTCTATTAATAGAAAAAGCCCTTGCATTTTACATCGTCTTCGATTATCTTCATATAATCTGATTCGCAACGCTACTGCCCATATAGAGTGGTTCACGGATAATAATCCAACCGGTCTCTCCATATTGACAACAATATTGGCAAATACTTCGATAGTCGGTTATTTAACTATCGAAGAAAAACAAACATCCATTCAAAACAATCAAACAATCAATGGGCCCCTTGATTACCATTCATTAATTAAATCACCCTCTCCATTTCCTTATCAATATTTGTTAAACAAATATTTTCAATTATCATCTTGGTCTCTTACATTCTTTGGAAAACATTTCTATATCTCGCCTTCTTTTATTTTCTACACTTAGAAAATATATTCTATTTGAAATTGAAACAATTTCAATCACTTATCTCTTTCCTGACTACTTTAATTATACTCAGGAAATAATTACTTTTATATTTCCAAAATTCCATCACTTGGGTTCAAACGAATGTTGTGTAACACATCGTTACAGCAACCCAAAATATTTTATTCAACTAACTATTATTCAAACACTTCTCTTCGAGACTGGATCTTGCTATTTATCAATTAAAAATGAAATCAATCAAGTTGGGGTAAAATTACCTCTCAGACCTTGACTGAAAACATCCTCAACTTCAAAACGGCAAAACCACTTACCTCGAATAAACACACAATAAAACCCAATTATTCATTTTTAAAACATGTATATGGTTTGATTTCTATCTCTAATTTATAGATTTCCCTTTTGTTTACAATATTCTATTTTTAATTTCGTTTCCTCATTGAATTCAATATATTTTGATATATTGATTTCTAACTATCAAAATTTCTTAAAAATATTCTAACTCCTTAAATTCCCGGAAAAATTCGCCATAACCTCCCTTGTACCGGGAGCAACAGGATATTTCAAATAGCTTCCCATGGCCCTCACCAATCCAAAAGAAAAAGAAAAAGCCAAGGGGCTTGCCGATACGGCGCATAAAATCTCATATATGAATTTAAACATGTACCTTTTTGTCAGGCACATAAATTAAAATCTACATATACTTCACCCAGACCTGTCTAACACCTGTTCGCCTGTTTTCAATTCAATTCAACACTATCCAATCGTTAGAATTCAGCTTCGCTCATTTATTCTTTAATTAGCTATTTTGCCTATTTCACTTCTTTGTTTGCACATAACATGTTCAAACAAAATATTTGATTTGCTAATAACCAGATTGAATTTCAATTTTCAATTCTAGTTTCCTTTTTTTATTTCGAATATAAAATTTCAAATCGAATTCACTTATTCAAAACCTATTTGACGAAATTCAGATTTTTCTCCTCCATTAGGAAACTATTATCAAATTGGTCCTGACGTTTCTTGTTTCAAAGAATTCCGACTTCAATTGAGTTCTGTATACTCAATTGAAGTTCGAAACGCCAATTTACAAACTGCAGCACTACGGCGAGCTCGTTTCAATTATATTTATAAATATAAACGTTTTAACTTCGTTTATAATAAATTCAACTCCATTCTAATATATTTTTAATATATATCAAATCCATTTCAACATAATATTTCTGATCTATTTCACTTCCATTTGAAATTCTATATTCGAATTCCATTTCACTTCTATTTGAATTCTATATTCAAATTTTCATTTCACTTCTATTTGAATTCTATATTCAAATTCCTTTTCAATCTCCATTTGAATTTCTCTTCAAATCTATTTTCCAACTTCATTTAAATTTCTATATTCAAATCTATTTTCAAACTTCAATTGAATTCCTATATTCAAATCTATTTTCAAACTTCATTTGAATTTCCGTATTCAAATCTATTTCAATTCTGTTTGAATTTTATATTCAAATTCCCATTCCAACTCTATTTGAGTTCTATATTCAATGTCTATTTCAAATTCTATTTTGAAACTCTATTTCGAGTTCTATTTTGAAATTTTAATTCCATTTTTAAATTCTATTTCAATTTCTATTTCCAATTCTTTTTGAATTTTCTATATTCAAATTCCATATATTCAAATTCTATTTGAATCCTCTATATTCAAATTCTATTCAAATTCTATATTTGAATTTCCTTTATTTTTTCTATATTCAAATTCTATATTTGAATTCCATTTGAATTATATATTCAAATTCCATAGTTTAAATTCCATTTGAATTCTCTATTCCAGTTCCGTATTTATTCTATTTGAATTCTATTTCAATTCAAATTGAAATTCCTACATTCAAATTCCCACTTATATTTTTAAATTCACATTTGAATTTAAATATTCAAATTATCTAAATGAAAAATTTTCCCTTTTTATTTACAAACCCTATTTATTTTACTTTTTATGTATTTAAACAAGTCCCGATTTCAATTTCCTTTGAAATAGATATTTCTACTTTGGAAAAATAGTTTTTCCCTTTTTCAAATTCAACTTATAATTTATTTCTGAATTATCCAATGATAATTCTCTTCCCTTCATTTATAACTTCTTTTATAAAAGAACTATTTATAAACTTCATTTATAAAGGAATCACTTGTTTTATTTTCAAAACAAGTTTATATTTCAAATATATTTAAAAATTCAAATTCTATTTTAGAAAAAAAACTATAATTTCCCCTTTAAATCTCAAATACCCCATTCAGGGTATTTTTATAATTTAACACTTAGGCCCAGTGATATTTAAACACCAAACAACCAATTATTTATTTCAGGTTTTCTAACACATCATATATAACAGTATATATGCAAACAAATAAACAAACAGATAATATTTTTTTTGAGCAATCCAGTCGGATTCCTCTAACCTGTTTTTCCAGCATCCACAGACGTTAGTCAACATAAATAATACCCATCTTGCTTCGAGGCAGGATATCGCAGTATAAAAGGGGATCCACTTATATACGTGGGACGTATAGGGTAATCATCCGCTAATGGTACCGCGGGCATCCGCTAATGAAACTGCGGGAATCCAACCACCAAACCAATATATATATATATATATATATATATATATAATAGTCACCCTAAATAACTAATATATTTGAAACCACCAGAAAGCATTCAAACAAGCATCAAACAATTATTTTTAACGAATAAAAATATTTCTAAATAAAAGGTGAGTGAGATTTACTCACCTTGATTTTATTTGCGCTGAATTCCCAATGAAGCGTATTATATAGATTTTACAGCAATTCCTCCATACGTCTGTTTTTTAAATGTAAAGAATATTAATAAAATTTTAATTATCAAATTATACGAATTTAATTTTAATTAATTATCCCTGTGTAAATCAATTTAACCTTATGTTTAAACCTATTACTCATAGTCAACTGAAACAGGTTATTAAATAATAAATGTTCATTTCGATCAGTTAACAGTGATTTGAAAACCCTGTCCTTAATTCAAATTGCATAGCATGTCTCCAACTTTCCTATGCTATTTTATACTCACTTCTATCATGCTCTGAGAAAGTGAGATATAAACATCATATGTAACCAAAAAATGGGAATCATAAATTAAACTTTCTGACAGTGTTGGCCTCCGTTATTACCCTAATCTAACCATAAATCATAGAATTAACTTACGAAATCAGGTTTCTCACCTTCAAAGTCGCACCACAGGCACTCGCCATCCAACTCGATCGTTGATTTTGAAGATCACCAGAGGTGATTTCTGGCTTTCGAAGTTTGACAGCAAGCGGCGCCTGCTCTACCCCCTATTGAAGTCACTAAAACCCATCGCGATTGCCCTGGCTCCTCAGCAGCTCCATAATAAATCGCGAACTCTTCCTCCTGAAAGTCACGACTTTGAATGCCCCAAACCCATCGTGATTGTGTCACGAGCCACCTTGTTCAAACATCGGCCACCCCATCACCAATTGATGAAGCTCAATCGCCCTTTCCCCAAAATTGAAATCCATTGATTTCGTGTTAACCACCATCGCACATCCCTGTTTTGAATGCAACCCTAATTCTCAAACACGAGGAACGAATCGCGACTCTAACCTCGCGAGTGCTTCCCCTTCGAACCCTCAAAATTGTCGAAGTCGCCTTGTTAAGATAAGTCGATAGCGCGCCATCCTCTTCCTGACATCGCGACTCCCACGGGTCGAGTTTACAGATTATCGTAAACCCCTAAATGATGATCAGAGTCCCCTTAGCTATTCGATTTTGATTCCGTTTGAATGAGGAGTGAGCCATTTAAATTTTCTTTGAAGGAAATGAACAGAAGAAGAATAGAAAGGAGAAATGGGAGGGCCATCGCGATTTTATAGAAGAAGGAGGGGGACAGGAAGTACATAGCAAATCTTTGTATTTATTTTGAAAAGATTTTCTAATTAATTTGATTTGATTTGATTTTGATATAAAGAGATCTTTTATCCTTTTTAAACAGATATTGATTTGATTTCGATCCCATCCAAAATCAAATATCTCGGGGTTCATAATTAAAAATCGTGAACCGCTATTTTAGCGTACCGACCATCGTTCCAATGTAATAACGGTGTTCTGAGCTTAACAGAATATATTATGAACTTAAATTTTAACGTATATATAAAATAACCATTTAAAATCAATCAATATAATATAATTTAAATTCAAACGAATGAATTCTTCGATAATACATTATTACTATCGTCGTCTATATTCAAATATATATATATATTGATCATCTAAACTGTTTCCAATTCAGCTTTAACTTTGAATTAACTAGATTTGTTTTCGTATCACAGTTATTCAATATATTCGAAGTAAATCGTATTTCGATTATTTAATCGATAACTCAATATAAAAATTTATCAATTAAATATTTAAAACCATATTAAATATTTAAAATAAATCGACAAAAAATCCGGGTCGTTACATTAACTTGCTTCCATATTCTATCTACCACCAATTAGGACTAGGAAAACTGAAACCCACTAAGGTTACCCTTCATCTCGCTAACCGTTCAAGTAAAAGACCTATGGGTGAAATCAAGGATGTTTTGATAAAAGTTGGCGAATTCATATTTCCAGTTGATTTCATTGTTCTAGAAACCCAACAGGTAAGAAATCATATGAACTAGATCCCCATGATATTAGGATGACCCTTCTTAGAAACCTCTAATGCACTTATCAACTGTAGAAATGGGTCTATGAAACTTTCTTTTGGTAACATGACCATCGAACTAAACATCTTCTGAACCGAAAACTCCCCCAACTCTTATGTGGACCAGTTTTCTGAAATCCATGATGTCCATGATAATGAACCTGAGCTCGACATTCTGAACAATGAAATTGAATCGAATTACGAAACCTTGTTTCAAGATATCCCCGAAAATGTCTTTGACTCAATCCCTGTCGAGCCGCTCACAACTGAGTCTATCCCTCATCCAATTTCTTTGGTTTAGTCGTCTCCCAAATCTGAACTCAAAGTGCTTCCTAGTCATCCTAAGTATGTTTACTTAGGAGACAATGAAACTCTTCCTGTCATTATCGCTTCTGACCTTACTCTAGAGCAAGAACAAATGCTCCTTCCTATCCTTAAGAAAAATAAGGAAGCAATTGGTTGGTCTATGGCTGAACTTAAGGGGATTAGTCCTTCGATAGTCCAATATCGAATCCACCTTATGGATGATGCCAAGCCCACTCGTGATCCCCAGCGTTGGCTGAACCCCATCATGAAAGAAGCAGTTCATGCTGAAATCCTTAAATGTCTTAATAATGGAATCATCTACCCGATTTCCGATAGCCACTGGGTGAGTCCGATTCATGTCGTACCTAAGAAATCAGGGATAATTGTGGCCCAAAATGAAGCTAACGAGCTTATCCCAACCCGTACCCAGACTGGTTGGCGCGTTTGCATTGACTATAGGAAACTTAATGGTGCAACACGTAAGGATCATTTCCCTCTGCCATTTATCGATCAAATGTTAGAAAGACTAGCCGGTCACAATTACTATTTTTCCTTGATGGGTACTTGGGTTATAATCAAATCCCTATCGCTCTTGAGGACCAAGAGAAAACCACTTTCGCTTGTCCCTTGGGTACATTTGCGTACCATCGTATGCCTTTTGGTCTCTGTAATGCACCTACAACCTTTCTGAGGTGCATGATTAGCATTTTTTCTGATATGAACAAGCGATTTTTGGAAGTTTTCATGCATGATTTTCCATCTTCGGGGATTCTTACATCGAGTGTTTACATCACCTTGGTGTTGTTCTTAACCGCTGCAAAAACAAACACTTGACTCTTAATTGGGAAAAATGTCACTTCATGGTCAAACATGGCATTGTTCTAGGACACGTCATTTCTAATAAAGGAATTGAAGTTAACAAAGCCAAAATCAAAGTTATCTCTAATCTTCGCATTCCCAAATCCGTTAAGGACATCCGATCCTTTTTAGGCCATGCTAGCTTTTACATTAGCTTTATAAAGGATTATAGCAAAATCACTCGACCTTTGACTAATCTTCTTGGCAAGGATGCTCCTTTTGACTTCAATCTTGATTGCATTTCATCTTTTGAGCACCTAAAAAATGAACTTGTCTCCACTCCTACTGTCTGCTCTCCCAACTAGAAGCTTCCTTTTGAAATCATGTGTGACGCCTTGAATTTCGCTGTTGGCACTGTCTAACGACAAGGAATCGATAAAATTCTTCGTATCATTTACTACGCGAGTAAAACTCTGAATGACGGTCAAATCAACTATACGACCACTGAAAAAGAACTCTTGGCAGTCGTTTTCGCTCTAGAAAAATTCAGACCATAACTAGTTGGCTCACACATTACCATTCATACTGATCACTTTGCACTTAGGTACCTTTTCTCTAAAAAGGATGCTAAGGCTCGGCTCATTCGTTGGATCCGTCTACTTTAAGAATTTGACCTTACCAAAAAGGGTAAAAAGGGATCTGACAATGTTATTGCAGACCACTTGTCTCGTCTACCAAATGCCCCGTCTTCTTCTCTTCCGATCAACGAGAACTTCCTGGATGAACGACTCTTTTCGTTGTCCACTGATCCTTGGTTCGCTGACATTGTCAACTACTTAGTCACTAAGCAGACCCCCTCTTTTTGGTCTAAGTAGGATAAACACAAATTCTTTTCCCAAACGAAACATTTTTACTGGGATGACCCTTATCTTTTCAAATAATGTCCAGACCAAATCGTCTGAAGGTGTGTTCCCGACACTGAAATTTGTAGTGTCCTCTCTTTCTGTCACGACCAAGCCAGTGGTTGTCACTTCGGTCCCAAAAAGACAGTCGAAAAGGTTCTCCAATCGGGTTTCTACTGGGCCAACCTTTTCAAAAACGCTTATGAATTTTGCAAAACCTGTGATCAATGTTAGTTCTTAGGGAAAATTGGTAAACGAAATTAGATGCCCTTAAACCCCATTCTAGGGGTCGAAATTTTTGATGTTTGGGTATAGACTTCATGGGACCCTTCCCTAATTCTTTTGGAAACCTTTATATTCTCTTACCTGTAGATTATGTTTCTAAATGGTTCGAAGCTGTTCCATGCAAAACAAACGATAACAAGGTTGTTGTGCGCTTCTTGAAAGAAACATCTTCTCTAGGTTTGGCACACCTGGCATAATAATCAGTGACAACATAACACACTTTTGTAATCGTTCTTTTGAAGCCCTAATGAGAAAGTATTCGATAACCCACAAGTTATCCACTCTTTACCATCCTCAAACTTGTGGGCAAGTTGAAGTATCAATAGGCAGATTAAACAAATCCTTGAGAAATCTGTGAATCAAAATCGTAAAGATTGGTCCCAAATGTTAACCGACGCTCTTTGGGCTTACCGCACCGCTTTCAAAACAAACTTGGGTATGTCCCCTTATCGGTTGATTTTTGGTAAGCCATGTCACTTGCCAGTTGAATTAGAACATAAGGCATTATGGGCAGTAAAAACTTTAAATCTTGACTTAGAGCAAGCAAGCGAACTAAGGAGGCTTTAACTTAATGAACTTGATGAAATTCGAAATGATGCTTATGAAAATGAATGAATTTTAAGGATAAAACAAAAGTTTTTCATGATAAATCAATTTTATGTAAAACTTTCGTGCGAGGTCAAAAAGTTCCATTGTATGATTCATGATTACAGCTATTTCCGGATAAGTTAAAATCTAGATAGATAGGACCTTACACTATGCGGACTGTTTTTCCATATGGTGCGGTAGAAATTGAGAATCCAACTGATGGATCATCCTATAAGGTCAATGGTCAATGCCTTAAACATTACTTGGAACCAATAACCAACATAGAGGAAGAGCTCCTGGTCCTCCATGAGCCACATTACATTCGGTAAGATGCATTAGCCCTCTTTTGTACATATGTAAATATTCTCTTATTTTTTTTCCTTTTCACTAAGATATGTCTGATTAACGACTGTGAGGACACAGTCACACTAAAGTGTGGGGGGAATATACATTACGTCAGCAATCAAATGTTATGAACTAGGTCATTCATTGAACAAGGATTAACTTAAATTCATAAATAACACCTTGGTTCTTGTTTGATAAGTTGAATTGTTGAGTGATGGGAATGAACATTATTTATTCATTGAGTCGTAATGTGCTTTTTTTAAGATGCTAGCTTGAGACTATGCAGACGTTAGTCGTGTTCTAGAGTAAGCGTGTCAACCTTGTTATATATGTTAAAATGTGTAAGTAAAAATAATCAACAAAAAAATCAAATAAAAAATGATTTTGCACCTGCATTTGTTGGATTTCTGAGTTCGTTTTCATGCATAATATTTTTTTCTTACTCAAGTTTTCAAATCGTAAGTTCTAAAATCCACTTGTCCCAATTAAGGAGAAATGGGTCACTGTAACATTCTTTTTCGATACCCCACATTATTCAAACCCAAGTTTTAGTCGATTTACATTCATATTTCGACAAGTTTTTCTTATATTGGTATACTATAGAACCTTTTACTAATTTATTTTCAAAGGTTCAAAAATGCCACTTTTTATACCAATATTACACTACCCACTCTGTACTTGTTTTAAGGTAGGATAACCATATAGCACATTTATTTTATATGGGTTATCTATCTTACGAAACTTTGCCTATCATTTCTTTCAGCTTATTATATAACATCAATCCAGATTTGTGCGTTGAATTAGAGTTATGGAAGTAGGGTAACTAGGGCATAAAAATTTCCTTTCATGAAGTGTTAGTTATGATTCGCTTAGTAGATGAGGAATCAAATGAAATAATATACGGTATCATTCCATTCCATCTCCACTCACCATTCATCATGCAAAAAGGAAAAAAGGAAAAGAAAATGAAAAGAAAAAGAAAAAATACAATGAAGAGAAAATCTCTTACAAAAAATAGCTATCCATCATTCTTGACTCTAAAGCATTCATTTCCATTCCATCCACAACCATCTTACCGTACTTAGAAGCGAGGATTGTAGTTGAGGAGATGAAAGGAAACAAAAATTTTCATACGTGCCCTTGTGTTACTTTATCTTTTGTAGCTTCAAGTTCAACTAATACACTTGCCCTCTTATCTATAACATTTTTAGAACTTAAAAAATTTTCTGTCATCTATGCATAACTCACATCCAATACATTACAATTACAATGGTGCAAAACTGTTCAAGAAAAAATGAATAAATGATTGGGTGCATATTGTTGATGTGTAGAACTTTGGTTAACACCACTCTCTTAACCTTCAAGACAATTACAGTGTTATCAAAGAATTACGATTCAACTTGAAATTTTTTATTCATTTTTGAACCAACTATGGGATGGACAATTTAGGACTGAACCGTTATTATTGAAGTTAGGTAAAATTCATGGAATTTGAAAGACCTTAAATATATTGTTTGATTCATCTACGTACATAAAACGCTTTGGATTTTGTGGGTAGTATCCTCTGAAAACCCTCACAAGACAACACTCGTCCTACTAGGGACACCTAGGAGTTTAATGGCTTGTTGCATATGCTAAATGCATTCATGTTTCCAACGAAAGTGTGACATATCTTAATTTAGTTTATTCGAGGACGAATAAAAAGATAAGTGTGGGGGTATTTGATATACACGTAAATGTGTATATTTTATCCGCTTAGTTATCTTGTTTTCTTTTTAAAATAATTGATATTGTGCATTTATAGCTGTGTTTTCAGATTACTGATAAAAAGGTATGTTTTAGAGCATTTGATGGATAAATCATGAAGAATTTGCTTAAAAAGAGTGAAGTTACTAAAGCTTGAAGAGTGTAAAGCTTGAAGAACGGCTGCAAATAGAGTTCAGTTAGGAAGATTTGGATCAATGATTACTCATGCTGTGTTCACATTGGCTCATTTCCAAGGCCTCTTACTCATGCAGCATTCACATTAACTCATTTGCAAGACCACTCACTCTACAGCTGCATTCACACTGGCTTACGTGTTATTTGGGCTAAATCTTTAGTCCTACATTGTGTAATTAGCCAATTAGTCTTTATCTTTATCATATCAGCTATAAATACACTTGTATCTTGTTCATTTAAAAACACATTGTGTTTTATTCTGTAATCCTTCTCTTAGAATAAAATCATTCCTCTTCCTTTCTCTTTACTTTTTATTGTATTTTATTTATGTTGTTTATTTTCTGTTTCTCTTCTTCTATAGCTATGTCTAGCTAATCTCCTTTAATTAGGGGGTGATGACGCTTAGATTAGATTCAATATGAATCACATATCCAAAGAGATTAGAACTTCACGTATATAGATCTAGATCTGAACCAAGGGTTAGATCTGAACCTTCATATTCTGTGTTGTTTAAGAGCTATGCTCCTTCACATGGTATATTCGAGTTCGATCTAACGTTTATCAGATTTGTATCTAATATTTAGGGTTTTAGAAATAAATTAGTGAATCTGTACAGATAGCCTATGGTTGTTTAAGAGCTTAGCTCCTGCATAGGCTATACTTGTTGTTAATCATATACTTGTTTCTAGAAATCTAATTATCGTTGATTCATGTTTGTGACAGAAACATGAATTAGATCTGTATTAATTCGTTTGTCTATTGATGAATATTTATCTAATATATGTCATTACTCCCTAATTGTTTTCTTTAATTATATAAAACTCTCTTTTTATTAAATTTCAGTTATTTTCTGTGCTTTCAACCAATCAAAATTCTGGAATAACTTGATTGGATTTACTAGTTTAAATATTTTTGGTCCTAGAGTTCAACACCCTCTACAACAATCCTTGTTGTTTAGGAAAGCCGAACGGATTTTATAGTTGATTACAATTGTTTAATTTGTTCACAAACGAGACATGAAAAATGCAAGGTGTTGTATGAATATTTAAATAATAATAAGGCTCCTACCTTAAGAATAAAACAAAAATGATATTACAGTTTAGAGTTTATATTAACAGTTGAAGTTGGCATGTAAAGGACAATATGAAGGTGTTTTCACTATATTATGGTAAAAGGCAGTAGTGGTACAAACATATAATGGTTTAAGCATTTAGTATCTATTAAAAAATAAAACTGCTAATGCTTACTTACAGTCAAAATCTTGTTGTGGCATGGTTGTTTTTCCATCTGCTTTGTTCCAATATTTTTGTTTGTAATGTTGTTTTCAGCCAATTTTTGAAAGATGATTATTTCAATCTTTTTTCTCTATATCAAAAAAAATTACATAGCTTTTTTCCAATATACATACAAATATATATATATATTTATATATGATAATAACAATCTTACTATCATTAGAGCTTCCTTATAGTGTTTATTTGGTAGAAAGGTTAATCTTCTGGGCCTCAATGAATCATAGTGGTTCCATTGCATTTTAACATAGTCCAAAGTTAGTAAAGTCTAATGGTTGATGTAATGCAAGGGAAAGAATATAGTTTCTGCATATTCATCTGTGATAATTTTTTGGACCATTGGGTTAACCAATGTTTGAACAACATTTAATTTTCAACACCTATTTGTATGGCATGCCGCAAATAAACTTGCAAAATATTAATTTGTTTCCGATATTTACAATTTTAAAGTAAAAATTTTGCTTTCCATCATGATTGTACTGAATATGTAGTTGTGTTTGTACGTATTTGCATTTGAGGTAAGCCAGTCAATAATCTGCATTATAAGAATAATGTTAGTTTAGTATATTATTTTAACATGAAATTTGCTTGTATATAAATTTGTTATCAGTATGTTGCATTGTATATAAATAATGCTATGGGAGACAACATTTTATTACTAGTATGTTGTTTAATTACAAAACATCATAGTGCTATGATACTTTAGCATTTTATTAATAACAAATTGCTTAAATATAAAAGTCAAAATAATAGGAGAGTTTAGCACTTTTGTAATAGCATGTTGACTACCCAATTAAAAATCAAATGGTGGTAGAAGCTACCATTTTTTGAACAACATTTTGCATTATCAAAAATATTATTATAATGCTAGCAGAATTTAGTATATATTTTTCAATCACCATGTTATTAAAAAAATCATAATGCTTGGAGAATTAGCATTTCACGAACAGTTTGTTGTTTATTTAAAAAGTTATCATAATGATAGTAGAAAAAAGTCTTTTGGGAACAAGATGTTGGTTTATAAAAAAAATCCCAAAATGCTAGTGAAGGCTAGCATTTTAAAAAATAACAATCACAATGCTACAGGTTAGCATCTCAGGAGCAGAATATTGCTTAATAATTACAAAAAAAATACCTATTACAATTTACATTTACCTGACCATCTGTAAATTCTTCAAATAGCAGTGCTTCTAGCATGGACTATACAATCGTTATCCCTCCTCTTTCAGTATCATCATTTCGCCATGCTATTGTGTTATATTAATATTATAATTTAAAAATATTAAAATAACACGGATTCATTTAAATAAATTTAAATTTTAATGAGTACAAAAAACTTACTTTGTTTTGTCTCCGCATGTAAAGAATGCCCTGATTATGTTCTGTTTGTGTGAATCTAGGAGTTGTAATATCAGACTCTTTACAATATTTCTTTGCCGATATACTTTCCTTTGTGGAGAATATTTGTCAACATCCAGAGGCTGTTCATCTTGAACTTCATCATCTGTAATGGCTTCTTCTTTCTCTTCTTCGACCAATTCTTTCTTTTCTTTAGTTTCTTCGACTTTTGTATCGCTTTCGTCACTTCCATCCTCATCCTCGTCTTCGTTGCTTGTTTTTTCAATATCTACTTCACCATCTATTTCATCTTCTTTTTTATTCTCCTCTACTTCACCTTCATCTTCATTCTCTTCATCATGTGCTTTATCTTCTCTTTTATTCTCTTCATTTTCTTTTTCATTCTCATTTTCTATTTCGTTATTTTGTTCCTCCACCATTCCACTGCCTTTTTGATCGTTTTTTTGTTTTTTTGTGGTATACTACTTTATACTGAAATTGAGAATCAACTTTTTTTCTTCCACCTTTTCTCTTTTAATCTTTCAATCATTGAACTTGGTGTTACTTTTTTAAACCACTGGCTTCTTCTCACACCCTTCTTTTCTTGATTTTCCATTTTTTTGTACTCTTCCTGAGTCTCATTATCTGGTGTGCTTAGAAGGTCAAAAGAAGGAGGGGTAAGTTGCTCTATAAACTTCTAAATATTCAGATTTTGTTGTTACTTATTAAATTCTTGGAGCACTGATTTTAGCATGCGAATTTCTTTTTCTTTCTAAACTAAATCTTCTTCTCTTTTTTTCCTTAGCTCCTTTTCTCCTTCAATTCATTCTCTAATTGTCTAATTTGAAACTTTTGCATTTCAATTTGTCTGTCTTTTTCATTGATTCCTAACCCTCCGTCTTCACCTTCACTTGTAATCTCTTTTATTTGCCAAAGTGCTTTGTTCTCCGATTCATCCAGCAACATCTTCTCTTTAGATGTTATTTTCTTAGTTCCAAGTGGAATCTGTAATAGGCGAACATAAGAAGTTTTTCAGTCATAAATTCATGTATCATTTCTAATATTATGAAATGCTAGGATGTTCTAGCATATTAATAAATGCACATAAATAAATGTAAAATTATTTACTAAATTATGGCTACTAAGTTTTGAGTGATAAAGGGATCGTTACAAAACCAATTACATTATTGAAATGCTAGCAGAATTTATATTTTTCAATCACCATATTAATCACAAAAAAGAAAATCATAATGCTAGGAGAATTAGCATTTCACATACAGTGTGTTGTTTATTTTAAAAGTTATTGTAATGGTAGGATAGTTTAGCATTTTATTAACAACAAATTGCATAAATAAAAAAATCAAAATGATAGAAGAGGTTAGCATTTTTGTAATAGAATGTTGACTAGTCAATTAAAAATCAAAATGCTGGTAGAAGCTAAGCATTTTTTGAACAACGTTTTTAATCACAAAAAAAAAATCATAATGCTAGGAGAATTAGAATTTCACGTACAGTGTGCTGTTTATTTAAAAAGTTATTATAATAGTAAGATAGTTTAGCATTTTATTAACAACAAATTGCTTAAATAAAAAATAAAAATGATAGGAGAGGTTAGCATTTTTATAACAGCATGTTGACTATTGAATTAAAAATCAAAATGCTTTTAAAAGCTAAAAAATTTTTGAACAACATTTTGTAATCACAAAAAAAAAAACTAATGCTAGAAGTATTAGCATTTCGCGTACAGTGTATTTATTTAAAAAGTTATTATAATGGTTGGATAGTTTAGCATTTTATTAACAGTAAATTTCTTAAATAAAAAAATCAAAATGATAGAAGAGGTTAACATTTTTGTAATAGAATGTTGAATACTCAATTGAAAATCAAAATGCTTTTAGAAGCTAAGCATTTTTTGAACAACGTTTTGTAATCACAAAAAAAAAAAATCATAATGCTAGGAGTATTAGCATTTCGCATACAGTGTGCTATTTATTTAAAAAGTTATTATAATCGTAGTATAGTTTAGCATATTTTTAACAACAAATTGCTTAGACAAAAAAATCAAAATGATAGGAGAGGTTAGCATTTTTGCAATAGAATGTTGATCACTCAATTAAAAATCAAAATGCTTTTAGAAGCTAATCATTTTTTGAACAACATTTTTTAATCACAAAAATTAAAAAAAATAATCATAATGCTAGGATTATTAGCATTTTGCATACAGTGTGTTGTTTATTTAAAAAGTTATTATGATGGTAGCAGAAAAAAGTCATTTGGGAACAACATGTTGGTTTATTAAAAAAAATCAAAATGATAGTGGAGGTTAGCATTTAAAAAAAAAACTATCACAATGCTACAAGTTAACTACTATGTTTCCAGTATTAAACAGAAAATTACAAAAGCAATTGGATTATTAAAATTTTAACAACATAAAATATTCTCATACTTTTTATCATCGCGGAAATTTCCGCCACTAATTTGTGACAGATTTCCATGAGATCTGCGAGGGATATTTTCTTGTTTTTTCAATTTTCTTTTCTTTTAATTTATCACCATCTCCTTATTTTTTTACCTTTCTAATCCGCTGCAATTTGCGTCAATTTACCGATGAATAATATCCCTTGCTGTTTTCCATTGCAAATGGAGACGGAATACTGACGGATTTGTGTCGAAGGTATTTTGCAATAAAATTTCCTAATTAATTCGCAGAAGATAGGGTGCTTTAGTGTTATTTTTTATAATTATCATCATTTTAAGTTGTTTTTGCCTATTTTTTTAATAAACTTAAAGATGCTTTTGTATTAATATATTGGAAATGGTAAGTTTGCAAACACGCATGTTGCTTTTTTGTAAACTTTACTTAATCTTCAAATTCGTCAGCGTGTTATGTAAACACGGTAAATTTTTTTGGCCTTCCCTCGTAGTTTTTTGTGTGCCCTCCTAATTTTCAACTGCTACTTCCTTCTCCCTTTTCATTTCTACCGCCTCTCAATATTTCTCGTTTTCCACTAACTTTTCTAAACCCTAAATCCAAATTCGTCAGCTATCTGTTCTCATTATCGTTGGAGGGTGAGGGTTCGGTGTTTACACTTCCGATTCAGCGAACTCAAAGCTCCATTTCTAGGTGAGGGCTTGGTAATCCACTTCCATCTCAAATTTATTTTGTGGTTTTTTTATTCTTTTTATGCTATTTCATTTCTAGCTGCAGATATCGCATGCCAATGTATAGCTTTTGTTATCATTGCTTTTGCCAGTATTATTGAATGATCGTTGTTTTCTTGTATCTCTATTTATTATGTTGTATTTCAGTTTAGTTCATTTGTTTTCCTGTATCTCTTTTTATTATGTTGTATTTCCATCTCAAATTTAGTTTGTTTGTAATTTGTATGCATCCCTTAAATGTGTTTAAATTTGCTGCAAGAGGTAGGATATCTTGTTTGGTCATAGCTTCCTTCTATTCAAAATTTCAATATGGATGATCTGTGCAAAATCATCCTGATTTGTAGCATTCATTTTCATTAAGAGTCACTGTAAAGTTGTTAGCTTGTTTGTAAATACTCAGTTCTTTGCCCTACTATTACGCTAAGTTAGATCAAAACATATAATGAATTATTCCATTTTTATCTGACATGTAGGTCTATTAACTTTTCTGCATAGCCGCATGTAGGGAAGGAAGAAATGGGAATAATTCCCATGTTTTATTTTCTTCCACATGCTCCGGCAGTTGGAATTGAGCTTGGGGAACAAAATAAATAGGCAATCATTTTTTTTGAGTGAACTCCTAAACTGCTTTCAAAAAACCGATTAGTCAAATGGTTTTTTGAAAGTTGTAGTGTGTATGTATATGTTAAATAAACTATTTAGGGTTTATTTTGTAAACCATTTAGGGAAAAAAACAATGGTTTGCTGAACAACATTTAATGCATTATTTTATTTGTGAAAAAAGAAAACTCACGCCCTTTGTTGGTTGGGTGGGAATTCTTTCCTTTTCCCCTTGTCGTCCTGTAAAATACAGCTCCTTCGCTGGGGACGCTCTTACTATTTCTTTCCAGCACATAGCAATATTCTATTTGAGTGCTGGTGTAACTAGTTCATATTTCTTTTGTATTAACTTAACATGAATTTTAGTGGGGCACTTATGTTTCCTGTCTCCTTGACATTTCATATAACAGCTATACATTGGTAACAACTTCAAATTCATGAAATCATGCTTTAGTTCCAGAATATCATTGTTTTCCTGTATCTCTATTTATTATGTTGTATTTCAGTTTAGTTCGTTTGCTTCATGTTGATTACTATAAATTCTATTAAGTTATGACCGAATGTGATAAACTAATTTATCTGATTATACACAAAATATGCATATAAATCAATATTTTTGTGACTTCGCCAATATTATATGGAATGGTAATAAAACTAAATATATTTTATCATTTTCTATTACAATTAGTTCCATTGAAATAGCAAAAGAAAGTAACAATAATTAGATTTTTTATTGAAGTGGCAACATAAGTTCATCAATATGTTTCACGATAACATTAAGTTTAAGTTTCAAATTATTCTCCAATTATTTTTTAGTACGTCAATCCTTGTCAGAATTACATAATTTATAATAAAATGAAAACAAAACATACAGTTAAAACCAATAATACTATATTCATAACCAAATTAGTCCAATTCATACTTATTAATGAAATATTAGATTAGAAAATAGGCGCTCTGAACGGAAACTATTTTGTTCCATTATGTCAAGAGGAAAATGATGAAAAGTTATTAGACGAAAAAAATAAGAAATAAACGGATGCTGAAAGAAATATTTAGGTGAACGTAAATATAAACCTACAAAACCAATTTTTTTTCAATTAGCTACTTATACCCGAGCAAACTTGAAAGCCCATATGAAGAGGATGATGATCATACATACACATCGATCAATCATTGGCAAACAATGTCGTTAATACCAACTCCAATGGAATATACACATACAGGTATGGACCTATATTAATGCAAAAAATTAAAGCCTCCAAACAATTAGATCTCCTAAAATGCAAGTGCATATGCCATGCATATACAAAATACATGCAATATTCCATGTAAATTTACTAAGAATTCTAAGCTTGCTCGCGCATATGGAATCCATACTTATAAATTATACTTATATTCGCACTAAACCAATATCTAGATATCTATGATTGTCCAAATTCAACAATTATTTGTTGCCACAATCCACATAAACTCTACAAAGAATACCTCATTTCAAAGCATTTAGACCACCAAATGAAGAGGGATCTACGTCCCAGGCTTATACCTTGATATGAAATCCGTGCATATAATATTACAACAATAGACCTCACTGAAATTGGCATTTCTTGCCAAGGATAGTGTAAAAGTTGCATAAGTTTGACCTCAAACTAAGGCAAATGTGCTGCTTGATATCCAAATTATGTACTCGTCTAACAAATTTGGTAAATACTCTAGTTAAGGTAGCGCAGACTAAAACTTTCTAGGATAATAGCAGGAGAGCTAAAAACTAAGTCATTTGCAAGTGTAGTTCTGCAGCCTGTTGAGCAAGTTCAGCAACCATGGCCTCGTCGAAGAACTTGTTGATGCTGACATCTTCGCTCATTCCCTACATGAATTTTGCAGCTCTATTTTAGAAGATAACTTTTAATTAACTTTTGTTTGTAACAAACAGGCAAAACTTTATTATATAACAGTGAAATAACCAATCAAGAAGAATGATACTGGTTATAAAAAAATCCCATTTAAACTGAATGATGCTGCCATAGTACACGTTAAATTCAGTAGTTTGTAGTAATCTGTACTAACTGACACGAGAGGGGGGGAGGGAGAAGAAGACTGAAGGAACATGTTATGTTCAGTGTGTTGCATTGTCAACTAGTTACGTGCATTAACATATAACATCAGTTGTGGTCTTCACTTTTTATTTTGACAATCGGTAAGATTTCCGAAGGGTTTAACCAAAGGAGAACCGATTTGTGGCGATAGACTGAAATAATGTTGACTACTAAAAATTCTTATGCATTATTTGCTTTAAATTTTTTTATCTAAATATCACCGCTTATTCTCAAAAATTTGATCTGATGTTTGCTCAGCTTTAGATGCAATGGAAAGGCTTTAACTGAAGGGTTGAAACCTGTTAAGGATTAGAATGACTTTGAGAAAATGACAGGAGGAAATTTATCTGTCCAAATAAGATTTGGTTCAGCTCATCTCCTTGTTAAGGATTAGAAAATGACTTTGAAATTAGTTGCAAACTAAAAAGTTCTTGAATTCATCAAGTATAGTTTGTACACAACATGTCCATACATAGTACGCATAAAAAATATAATACTTGAATTCAAAGTCTTGGTTAAATAATGTTAGTTGAAAACCAAAATTATCTCTGAAAAGGAAAGGCATCATCTTGAAATTTTCGTCATCTTTTTTGGACATGCCTCGAAGTAACTAGTTGAAAATTGGAAATTGTTAAGTAGCAGTTTAGCACATTTTATTTGCAGTGTTAATTTCTCCAGGTATTTAGCATATTTAGCATAACATCTAGTGGATTTTCCACATATATTTAATTAATACATCGAGAGGAAAGATTAACTAACTGAAGTGAATATCAAACTCTTTAGAAAAAGCAGTTATAAACGGAATAATCAAAATAGGAAAATGGACTTAACCCAACTTTAGAAAGTGCTGACCATAGGTGTTATTGTTTTGCATCTTGATGATCATGTGTCATACAAATAGTTAAATTCAAAAGCACATATACTTATTTTACATAAAGCCTATAACGCATAACATTTCGATGTCTGAAATATTAATAAACCATAAAAACAGTTGAGGAATCGTATTGATATTCCTTTGTTTATGTGAATTTAGCAATGCCAATGTTAGATATGGTAAAGGCTGCTGCAAGACTACACAAGTGTTGTTGTAAGTCTTCCTCCTTCATTTCTCTTATTGCATGAAGTTATATGATATATTACTGGCTTAATGTCATGTGCATGAGATCCTGCTTTTCACTTATACTGTAAATTGCATGCTGATGTAAGAATACAATTGTCAAATACACTAAAATGATGGGTTTGAATGAAAAATAATCAACAACGCCTATAGAAAAAGTAAGCTGCAATATTTATTGAATCGGATGGACATCATCAAAAAATTCATTATACATCTGGTATATATGAATTCTAAACTCGGTCAAAAAGTCATAATCATATGAATAAATGTATAGTACTTGGATTAATTTATTCATAAAGAAGCATATTATATATTTTTACAACATTATGCAATGCAGTTGAAATGGAGTATATGAAGGATCGTACTTGGATGTACAAGCGAAAAGATGGACAAAGTGTAATATTGGAGGATTTTTTCAAGGGTATTGATGTTTTTGTAGATTTTGCTTCTAGAGAGTTTGGAGATCAAGAAATTAGATGTCCTTGCAAAAAGTATAAAAATGAAGCTCTTTGGGATGGTGATACCGTTAAATGTCATTTGTGCAAATATGGTTTTATACTTGATTATGAGTTGTGGACATTTCAAGGAGAATTCACCCGAACAACTAGTAGTAACGACAATGGGATTAATATGTTTGATCATAATGAGAGTTATAACCAAGAAAATAGGATGGAATCCATGGTTTATGATGCCGCAGGTCCACTCCTCCATGATGTCTCAGAAAGAGGTTTGGATGTGGAGGAACCTCCTAATGCAGAAGCAAAGATTTTTTTTGATTTATTGCATGCTGCGAATCGACCTTTATGGAATGGTTGTGAAACTCTACAAAATTGTCTGCAACTGCTAGATATATTATAATTAAAGCAAAATGTAATAGTTCAGAAAACGAATTTGATGAGTATCTTAAAGCTAGCAAGGAGATGATGCCTTTGATAATGTTTTAGGCGATAGTTATTATAAGTTGAAGAAGTTGATAATTGCATTTGGATTGCTATATCATAAAATAGATACATGTCGAAATGGTTGTATGTTGTTTTGGAAAAATGATGAGGAGCTTAGAAGTTGCAAATATTGTTCTGCCGAAAGATACAAAGGAAAGAAAAATAAAACAAAAGATGTTCCGTACACAAGGTTGCATTACTTGCCGCTTGTTCCTAGGTTACAAAGGATGTATGAATCTATGGCAACTGCATCTCACATGAGTTGGCATGCCATTCAGAATTATAATGAGGGAATGTTATATCATCCATCAGATGGAGAAGTGTGGAAACATTTTGATAGAACATATCCCAACTTTGCAAAATAGGCACGTAATGTTAGATTAGGCTTGCGTACAGATGGATTCACACTATTTGACCAATTTAGAAAACAATATTCTTCATGGCCAGTTATTCTGACACCGTGTAATTTGCCACCTTAGATGTGTATGAAAAATCCTTACATGTTCGTAACTCTAATCATTCCTGGGCCTAGAGATCCAAAACAAAGCATAGATGTATATTTGCAACCACTAATTGATGAGCTGGATCTTCTTTTGAATGATGGAGTTCTTACTTACGATGTGTCAAAGAAGAATAATTTTATTATGCGTGCATAATTATTGTGGACTATTAGTGATTTTCCAGCATATGGTATGCTCTCTGGTTGGAGTACGGCTGGTAGATTAGCGTGCCCATATTGCATGGAGTGCACATCTTTGTTTCGTTTAACAAATGGATGAAAAATGTCTTGGTTTGATTATCATCGTTGATTTTTAGACTTTGATCATCCATGTAGACAAAACAAGAAGGATTTTCGAAGGAACATAGTAGTAACCGTTGAAGCACCACCAGTGTGTTCTAGTAAAGAAATTTATGACCGCATGCAAGACTTTCCAAAGATATACAATAATCCAAATGGATTAAATTTCACAATTGATGGCAAAGGCTTGAGTCATAGTTGGTGCAAATAAAGCATATTTTGGGAGTTGCCATATTGGAGAAATTTACTACTTCGTCATAATATTGATGTTATGCATAATGAAAAAATGTTTTTGAAAATGTATTCAATATAGTTCTCAATGTGAAAGGTAAAACTAAAGACGATTTGATATCAAGACGTGATATTCAACTTTATTGCAAACGTCCCGAACTTGAGCTAAATGAAGAAAACAGAAATTTAAAACCTAAAGCATGTTACGAGCTAAGTCGAGAAAGTTGTAAAATTCTGTTGAAGTGGATTGAAACCTTACGATTTCCTGATGGTTTTGCTTCAAATTTACGAAGATGTGTTGATTTAAATAGTATGAGAATGAATGGAATGAAAACTCATGATTGTCATTTATTTTTGGAGAGCCTTTTTCCAATTGCTTTCAAGGTGTTGCTTTCGCATAAAGTTTGGTGTGTTAAAATGGAGCTTAGTCCCTTTTACAAAGAGTTATGCACAACAACGCTGACATTGGAACGGATTAGGAAGCTTGAGAAGATCATACCAGAATTAATATACAAGTTGGAGAGAATATTTCCTCCAAGTTTATTTAATGTGATGGAGCATCTTCCAATACATCTTCCTTTTGAAGCCAGAATGCGAGGACCTGTTCAATATGGATGGATGTATCCGTTCGAAAGGTTGTTTATAAATTCATATATATATATATATATATATTTGTGTAATAATCCGGGATTTCTAAGTCAATTTAAAATTTTTATTTTGGCTATTTTAATGAATTTTAATTATTTAAAATGAATTATTTTAAATAATAACGACGAAAAATTTATTTTTGACGAAGTTAAAACGAATGAATTTATTTTAATTATATAACGAGCCTGAAATGGCGGGGTAGTTTGAAATTTCGATATCGAATTTCAAATGAATATACAGAATTCGTTTTAAGTCGGAATTGGACGAAACCAGAAATATCTAAATCTTTTTGACGATATCTTTCTAACGGATGTAAGAAACTGAGATTTCACTTTAGAAGTTGAAAGATATGTCCAGTTTAAAATTCAGAAAAGTCACTATGTGTAATGGCGCGTTTTGTAAGGTATAATAATTAAGTTATTTAATTATTTAAATAACGAATATATTAAATAAACGATAGTTGAACATATAAATAATAATAATAATTATAATCGAGCCCGTAACGACGCGGCAGTTCGTTATTTGGCGAGTTGAACTTCAACTGAATATACAATATTCGTTATAAGTCGGATTTCTGTGAAACAAGAAACGTTTGAATCTGTTAAGCTATATTTTTCTGATGGAAGAGAAAAATGAAGATTTCGTCGTGTAGGTTTTTAGTTATGCCCAAATCAAATTTCAGAAAAGTCGCTTTGGAATTCGTATATAATTCGTAACGCTTTATATACGTTATAAAAGGGAATTTCAATATAAATTGAAATTCGATTCAATCTGAACTTGGAATATCAAACATATAAGTTTTCTGGAGTTGTATGGTATTCCACTGTGAATATATACGGTAATATAAATTTATTTATATTTAATTTAATTTATTTAAATATATTTATATATTTAAATGGATTATCCAAGGGTCTAAAAATAGCCACTTTTGCAAACGAAGTCGGAATTCGACGAAACCAGTTTTGTTGGATCCGCAATGTCAAATAGTTGTTAGATTTCTAGTTTCGTGATTTTTAGAGTCACCGTGTGGCCGTACGGATTTTTAGAGTGAGAAACAGTCAGTTTTTCGACAGTTAAAAATACGCTGTGTGAGCAGACGGAGTCGGAATTCGACGAAACCAGTTTCGTTGGGACCGTAATGTCGAACTCTAGCTACATGTCCAGTTTGGTGATTTTTAGATATCGTACGTGTTCGTAGGAATTTTTAGAGTGCTTAAACGGATATAAAATGATTTAAATAAAATAAATAAAAATATTCTAACTCTTTTCTTGGCCAAATTGTAGGCCACGCACCCCTGTATTGCAGCCACAATTCCTACCTACCACAAATCAGGCCTATAAGTACCCGTATACACCAACGTAGCAAAAGTTTAAAAACAGAAAATCCAAAAGAAATCAATACAAATTCTATAAATTAAATTATACATGCATTCGGATGTCTAGTGAGAAGCTCTTCTTGTTAGTATCAGTTTCGATGGGTTCTGCCATCTTTTTGTTCGCTGTTTGAGGGACAGCGTGTGCCTAAGGCATCACCTCATCGTCGGAGTAAGGTATATCGAGCTGTTTCAAGGCGACAGGGAAATTCAGGAGGAAAATCGAGTTTGCACCAACATTTTTGAAGGAATCCGACATTGAGAATGTCGCACCACTCCTGTAGCTGGCGAAAAGGGGTTGGACGACGGATTTCCATCGGAGGGTTCGAGCTCAAAGGTGATGGGATAGGGAGGTGCGGCCGGAGAAGAGGAGTTGGTCGGTGGTGTCGACGTGTTGAACGGTGGATCGAAATGACAAGGAACGTGGGTCAAACAGTGGTCAAACTGGGTATTTGGTTTTACTGAGATCGAAGTCTCGTTGGAGAAGAAGGGAAGGGTTCGGGTCCTTTAAAAATGCGGGTCTGGGCTTTTTGAACATGGGTTTGGGCCGAGTTGGAGTGGGTAAGGCCAAATGTTTTAATTATTTCAAGTTTGTTCAAAACTAAATGTGTGTATTAACTTCGTAATGCCGTATCTTGCCCGTACTAGGTCGGATTCGCAAACCGTAAGTTGCGTTGGGATCGTATGGACGGACATTACACCATGGAGCTGACTGGGAGTGAATCCGAGCTCGTTACAATTTATGGAGAAATAAATTGTCCGTCGCAGTCAAATAAACGCAAACCGTTATTTAACGATTAACGCGCTAAAGTGAGTAAATCTCACAAACTCTAAACAGATTTATTTTCACGTTGTATTCTTAGAACTGTTAAAATATTGTCTGTTTGACTGTGTGTTGATTGTTTGATTGAACTGCTAGTCAGTTAGTTAAATTTCTATATTGATTCTGTTTAACAGAATATATCATATGGAACTGAAAGTGATGCTATCTATATTGTCTAACATCTGTGATGCAGGGAAACAGGTTGGAGGAATCTGACTGGATTCCTCAACAGTTATTTTATTGTTTTTCATATATTGTTATATGATGTGATATAAAATCTGTGGCGATTATATGTGCTTGGACGATATTGAACATCGTGATTTGATATGATTGAATACCATAACATACCGAAATGTTGATAAGGGGATTTTCAATGTTTATATTGAAAATGAATCTTATTTATAAAATCGATAGGATTTTATAAAAGGAAAACATTTATTTAATTAGAAAATAAATAAATGAAAAAGGAAACATTTATTTAGAAAATAAATGAAATGAAATAGAAACATTTATTTAGAAAATAAATGAATTAGAACATAAAGGAATATTTATTTAGGAAATAAATAAAGGAACATTTATTTAGATTATAAATAAATGGAATAAAGGAATATTTATTTAGGGAA
This sequence comes from Allium sativum, assembly GCA_030737875.1. Lineage (NCBI taxonomy): Eukaryota > Viridiplantae > Streptophyta > Magnoliopsida > Asparagales > Amaryllidaceae > Allium > Allium sativum. The sequence goes on from CM060920.1 coordinate 604,513,990, forward strand.
TAAATAAAGGAACACTTGTTCGGAAAATAAATAGAATTATACAAGGATAGATTTAAACCCGTGCTTCGCACACGGTATAACACGATATAGATTTTAATGAGATATTAAATAGGAAATCTGTTTTAAACAGATAAATTGAAATAGATTAATTTATAAATAATGTTTTATAAATTAAATAAATTATTTATCGTTGATAAATGGAATATATCTAAGTCTGGACTTATATAGAGAAGTAGAAACGTTATTAAAAGGACATTTATAAAGTGAAGAACCGTTACTAAAAGTAAATCTTTATAAATGGATAAACGTTGTAAAAAGTTAATCTTTATAAATGGATAAACGTTGTAAAAAGTTAATCTTTATAAATGGATAAACATTGTAAAAAGTTAATCTTTATAAATGGATAAACGTTGTAAAAAGGAAATCTTTTGAAATGAATAGACGTTATAAAAAGGAGTTAATCGAATTTAGTTATTCGAAATGAGTTATTCGAATTAGATATTTGAATAGAGTTAAACACATTAGAGTGATTCGAATTACTTATTCGAATAGAGTTAAACAAAGTAATTTGTTAGGTTAACCAAAGCAAGTTAGTCGAGTTAATCAAAGTAATTGGTTAAGTTAACCAAAGTAAATTAGTTAAGATAAACTAAGCGGTTAATCGAAGTGAATTAGTTAAGTTAAACTAATTGGTAAATCAAAGTGAATTAGTTGCGTCAAACTAAGTGAATTAGTCAAGTTAAACTAATTGGTTAATCGAAGTAAATTAGTTGGGTTAATCAAAGTGAATTAGCTGAGTTAAACTAAGTAAATCGGTTAGAGTTAATCAAAGTGAATTAACTAAGTTAAACTAAGTGGATTAGTTCAGTTAATCGAGACAAGTAAATCAAGTTAGGTTAAACCATTTGAGTTAACCAGTTAGGTTAAACCATTTGAGTTAACCAGTTAAAGTTTACCAGTTAAAGATAAACAGTTAGAGTTACTCAGTTAGAGTTGACCAGTTAGAGTTGACCAGTTAGAGTTGACCAGTTAGAGTTGATCAGTTAGAGTTACTCGGTTAGAGTTGACCAGTTAGAGTTGACCAGTTAGAATTATCCAAGTGGAGTTAATCGAGTAGAGTTGCCGAATATCACTTATTCGAAGTAGAGTTATCGAATATAGTGTATTCGAGGGAAGAGTAATCGAATATAGTTTATTCGAGTGGAGAAATCAAATGTTATTCATTTGAGAAGAGTTACCGAATATTATTTATTCGAAGAGTAGTTATCGAATATTGGTTATTCGAAGTTAGTTAATCCAAAGGAGTTATTCGAAGTTAGTTAATCCAAAGGAGTTATTCGAAGTTAGTTAATCCAAAGGAGTTATTCGAAGTTAGTTAATCCAAAGGAGTTATTCGAAGTTAGCTAATCCAAAGGAGTTATTCAAAGTTAGTTAATCCAAAGGAGTTAGTCGAAGAGTTAATCAAATATAGTTATTCGAAAGAAGGTGTTAATCGAATATAGTTATTCGAAAGAAGGTGTTAATCGAATATAGTTATTCGAGTAAAGTTAAAAGAGTTAATCGAATTTAGTTATTCGAAATGAGTTATTCGAATTAGATATTTGAATAGAGTTAAACACATTAGAGTGATTCGAATTACTTATTCAAATAGAGTTAAACACGTAAGAGTTAATTGAATATTAGTTATTCAATTAGAGTTAAATCGAATTTAGTTATTCGAAAGGAGTAAATCAATTTGAGTTAAATTAATCGATTTGAATTAAGTTGAATCGAAATGGGGTAAATCGATTAGAATTAAGTTAATCGAGTTAGAGTAAATCGAATATTGGTTATTCGAAGGTAAGTTATTCAAATTAGTTATTCGAAGGAGTTAATCAAATGAGTTGATCCAAAGGAGTTAGTCGAATATTAGTTATTCGAATAGAGTTAAAGGAGTTATCGATTTTAGTTTGATCGAAAGGAGTTATCGATTAGTAAATCAAAAGGAGATTTTCGAATATAGCATATTCGAAAGAAAGAGATCGAATATTGTTTATTCGAAAGAGAGAGATTTCGAATATGAGTTATTCGAAGAAGAGTAAATCAAATAGAGATTACTCGAAAGAGAGTTATACGTCGGTTTCGATTATAGCGAATTCGGGAAAGTACTATTTACTTTCTAGGGTTTAAATCAAGATTTAGTTATTGATTTAGAAATTAGGTGTCTGTTAAATTATTCGAGTTAGGAAATAAATTTATAATTCAGGTTAGATATTTTAGGGGTAGGAATTATAACGTTATAGTTATAATCAAACGTTGTCATATAAGAAGTGGATTCGTAACCTGAATCCAAGAATTTGCGTAAACAAATGATTGGAAAAAGTGAGTGACGAGCTTCATCTATTTCACAGTAAAGGACGTTGTTCAATTAAGGTCTGAGAGGTAATTATACCCCAACTTGATTGACTTCAGAATTGACAAAGGAATAGTTGTGGTTCGATCTAAAAGGTTGATTAGGAATAAAGTTAAGGAATAAGCGATAAATGGATTAAGCGAAACGATGTTTTATACAACGTTCATTGGAAATCCGTAAATGAGTTTTGGAAACGTTTTCCAAGTATAGTCAGATATGTTTTCTAAACATAGAAAATGAAATGTTTTCATGATAAGAATTTAAGAATTATAGTTAAGCAAATCCAGAAACTGACTGGAGAGGGTAAGTTGAACGGTTTTCTAAGTGACGATCTGATGTTGGTTTCGACCTTCCGGATTGATACTTAGAGAATTGTTCTCATACTAGTTACAGTTAGGGACTGATAGTTGCGAAACAATAGTGATGTGAAAATAAGCTATGGAAATGTTTTCCAATGATTAATAACATATATTTTCTAAATACACGAAATAAGGAAATATGAACATATATATGTATATGATGATTGATCGATCGAATTTCCATTTAGAAATAAGATCGTTGTTTGTACACCGACATGTTTTCATTTGATAGTTGAATCACAGACTATCAAAGTTTTGATCCTATTTACGTTGTAAATATGAAGAGACCGGTTGGATTATTATCCGAAGAACCACTCCGTATTTGCATAAGCGTTGCGAATCAAGTACGCTGAAGATAATTGAAGACGGAGTGAAGTGCAAGGGCTATTGTGAAAAGCCTAGGTAGGATGGATTCACTGAATAGTGCCTTCGGTTTGTTCAGTCCCAGAACAACGTATATGGACGAGTGTCTGACAAAGTATTCTTAACGAATCATATATGTTGATCTCTTTAAACGTATTACGTTGGTGGCCGAGAAATTCGTTTCTCTTAGCTTTTATACTCGTGATGCCTTGAGAAATCGATAATGATTTGGCGGGTATGACGATGTGGCATTCAAAGTAATTGAAGAAATAATCTGTCAAAGTGATAAACGTGACCTCAAACCTCACAACCGGGAAATAACAGAAGTTGGGCTAGGCAGCATGGCTAGTTGGGTCATACCCAAGCAGGGTGTATTATCACCATCTAGAGAATATTCAATTGTACTTCTTTATAATCTATTTCAATGCTGTCCCTTATCGGGAAGGATGGTTGCTGATCCCAACCATCGGTGATAATATATTCGTTACACTCAAGCTAAATGAGTGAACGGTCATGTGTGGCCGGGTTGCAAGACGTTCTTGTTGAACCCTAGTGTATCTCCTCTAGAGTACACTGATCGGAAGGTGCTCCCATACCTTGTCTGTTGGAATCCAATCTCCAATAAGCGCTCACGGTTTTATTTGTATACTATGTATGTGGAACGTGAGATGCAAGCGTTCTGCTAGATTGATATCTATTTGTATTTAGACATTATTATAATATCAGAAAGATATCCTTTATTTAACCAACACTACACCAAAACAGTGGATTCCCAACAAGTATATGTGTTACAAATAATTTCTGTAACACTTATATGTGTCACCAACAGCCTGTGAGGAATTTCCTGTAACACTTATAAGTGTTACAAACAGAGTAACTGCTAACACTTGTAAGTGTTACAAACATATTCATTGCTAACACTTATAAGTGTTACACGAAATTTATTGCTTACACTTATAAGTGTTACACGAAATTCATTGCTAACAATTATAAATGTTGGAACTATAAGATATGGTAACACTTATAAGAGTTACAAACATATTCATTGCTAACACTTATACATGTTGGAACCATAAGATATGGTAACACTTATAAGAGTTGCAAACATATTCATTGCTAACATTTATACATGTTGGAACCATAAGATATGGTAACACTTATAAGAGTTGCAAACATATTCATTGCTAATACTTATATTTGCATATGAGATGGCATAAGCTCTATTTAATATGCATTCAGCTATGATAATATCTTGACATAACAACGTGTAACGAAATCCATAAGGAAAAAAACCATATTCGTGACAACAACAAAGTACAAACTAATAAAAATTACATAAAGATACTAAATTCAACACATATACAATATCCAGTTCCATAGTAAAAACAATGCATAATTAACAAAATGCAAGATGTTCTTCATATTTGAAGTCTACAAGTACCAAATGCGAAACTCCAGCCATATAACGAACCTTACATCCAAAAATTTGCATAGCTTGTACCACCAAAATTTATCTTTTTCTCCGTTTCCCTGCTTCCTGCGTGCATTTAAATAAATAGCATCATTTAAGTTTCAAATAGTGCTAAATGTTATAAGTTCAAAATCATACCTAACGCAACATACCTTCTTAATTTTGACACATCTTTTGTCTATTGAACTCGATGAAATCTTGCAATTTAAGCTCCTTTTTAAGCCTTCTGTTTTCTTCAAGAACCTCCAACGCAAATTTGACACCACAATCATATAATGGTTCGTCAATCCAATGGATGAATCCACAGTCTCGAAGAGTTCCAGTGTTTGCAAAAATAAAATATTGACGTCCAACGTTTTTATTCAAATAGCATGTTTTGAATATTGGTTCAATGTAACACCCCGTATTTCTGTTAACACAAAAGTTTCTAATTAAAGGATAATCAAGGTTTAATGTAAGAATAAAGGGAAACGGGTTATTCCATTGTGTTCATCTCGGAATTCTAGTTGAGATAGAGTCCGAGTTTGCGTGCATTGGACTTCATATGAAGAAGTTATGGCTGTCGGAAGTTTCAAGAATTCAAACAGATTTAAACAGCCCGGAAATTCGAATTTCAAAATTCAAAACAGAGCGAAGAAGCGGGCTGGGCGGGAAAATTCCCGCCCAGACCCAGGTCGACCAGGGGGTCGACTATAGTATCGACCTCCCCAGACCAGGTCGACCCCCCTTCCTGAGTCCGAACCTGGTTCGGTCCGGCTGAGTCTAGGTGCGATTTTTGGGCCTGTGACGAATTTTGATGGTTCTGAACACTTAATAATGCCAAATCTCTTTGTAAGCTCGACTTTATTCTCTCATAGACGCTAAATGGAGTTGCTGTACGAGATTCGATTGAACAAAGAATTTGAGAAGGATCGTCTGAATGCACTAGGAAGTAATCATTGTAATCAGTCGAAGGTTTTGAGTATGAAGACATCTACAGAAAATAAATAAACAACAACAGTATCAAGATGTGAAAACCTTAATTTAGATCTAAATAACTTCTATTTCAAGCCTTTTTTTTGTCTCAAGTCTCATTAATAGCTATTGGTGATAAGTGTAGTACACAAATTGTAAGTGTTAAAAATAGTACCTTGACAATGTAACTACAACAACTCTTCAATAAGAACTATAACGTTTTGATAGTTCAAATTGATAACAACTCTTCAATAATCTAGAAAACAATATGGTATATGTCATGCCATTTTTAATCGATTAACCACTAAACAAACTCTGATTGATCGTCTCTTTGCTTATAAATTAGATATTCCTAAATCTGATTAAGAGGTGGCTGAGTTGCGTAAAACACTCTCAGAAAAGCAAGAGAAAGAGGATGCAATGCTTGGGATCTTGATGCGCATGGAACAAGAACAGGAAGTACCTGAAGATGCTCGAATATCTACTGAGCAAGATGCAGCTTCTCAAAGATATGCAGCTGATGTGCTTCAGATTTCTGCAGGAAAAATATGAACAAGCCATGATTTTGTATGCACAAATGGAGAAAAGGGTTGTAGTGGCTGAAACGATGCTGGAAGCTACAATAAAATATCAGACAAGCCATGATTTTGGAATCTACAATACAATACAATATCAGTTGCCATATCGGGTTGTCATTTTAATCTAAGATTTAAATATAACTAAGAAATTGAAGTCCAACTTTACGCGTACTGGGAGTTTGGTTAAAGGAACAAAAATCATTGAAAGTTTGTAATAAAATAGAACCTTAGATTTTTAGCTTTAACTGAGAGATTCATATCAAAACAGAATCTGAAAATTAACAAAACACACATAGCAAGAGGTGTTTAACCATCTAATAAAATTTAATCGTAAGTTTGCAACAAAATGATTCAATGCACCTGTAAAAAAGAAAAAAAAAACAGAAATTAAAAAAGGTCAATTCGTTGAACATGAAATCACAATTCAGCTTTGTATAGGAATTTTACTTGGTCGAGTAATAGGTCGCCTAGTCGTGCTTACACTGCCTTGAAGAATCGCACTTCAACTTCTCGGATAATTTTCATTTTAGAATCTTAGAGAATCGCATAGAGTTAAGAATGGAGTGAGCTTTGGACTTAAGCTTTCCTATATGAAATACATAGCATAATAAGACATTTGGCGTATTTATGCAAATGACTTAATTATAATGTAGTGTATAGGTGGTTAAAATGGTAGTCTATTTTTAGAAGTGCATGATATTTGCACCAACTTCAATCAAATAAACAAAGAAAGGTAACACAATAAAAATACTCAAATAGTGATATACAACCAACAGACCCAAAGAAATCAACAGGGAAATAAGTTTGTCGACTCCATTATGTTACAACAAACCCAAAGAAACCAATGGTATAAATAAGAAGAGAATATAAATGTTACATCAGTTGTTTATTTCTTTGAAAAAAGTTCCTCAAACTACAGAGTTAAGTGTGTCTAATTGAATTGGTTGATAACCCTTTCATGTGCATATTATTTATTGTTTGAGCGCTTCCGAAAGCATATGCATTTCATTCACAAAAATTCCCTATCAAATGTGAGAAACATTTTATTTGTAACAAATATGTTCTTATGCATCCATGAAACACCATACTAATTATGCTTACTTTTTCACTTCTGTACGTATAAATGTTGTTTATGGACCTTACTGGAATTCAATAATTCCTCCACCAGCACTTTACAAACATAATACAACCCTTGGTTTATCTGTTAAAAATAGTTCAAATGGATTCCTATACCTCACCAATGCTTGCTTATCTATTCAAAACAGCTCAAAATTATCCTACGATTTACTCTGCTTAGAGTCTTAACAGTTGCCCCCACACCGTTTGCTTCCAACAAAATAGTCTCCAAAGTGGATGTTGGACTTAAATTCTAAAACGAAGGACGGACGCATATGTATTTCAGTATGTCTGGCTTTTATTCCAGAGTTATAAGCAAAGCTTGCATGGCTGTTACATGACTTGGTTTCTTAGAATATGTTTTATATTAAGTCTTAACTAATATAAACTACAAAAAGGGAAGTGTATATAAGAAAATACTACTCTACTATGAAAACACATACAAGCAGATATGTTAATATTCAAATGGAAATCATTGTCATCACCCTCAAATTGGAGTCGTAAGGTTTATATCTCTAATTTTACTTCTCATTTTCAACCTCTTAAAGAAACTTTGATCATTGGAAAAACTGATTTTTACTGCACAAGTATTTTTAGGAGTCATGCATTCATTCCATTTAATTCAAACGTTTGCATGCATGTTCATCTGTCATAAAATCATTGAATTCTCATATGAAATCGTTTCTGCCTACAACTAATGACTAGAAGAAAGTTTAATTTACGAACGACAAGTTTATGTCCAAAGCCAAACTTCAAGGTTTCCTTCAAATCAGATTCTAACTGTGACCTTACAACACTAAAAACAGGAAGGAGTGGAGACAGTTTGTAAAAACAAAAACAAGTACAGTGTTTATGGTTACATTTTGTTGTAGTTGCTTCAATTTAACCCTAAAAGTTTCAACTTTATCCTTTTGTTCTAAAAATGGAACATTTTGTCGATTATGAAATAAGATAATTTTATTAGTAAATGAGCAACAATAGCAGCATTCTCTTATTCTAGATTTCTGAATTTCATGTATATGCAATACTTGTTGTTTATAGTAAATGATGCAATTCTTTAGAAAAAAATTTAGAAAACAGACCAGAGTATGAAAAGAAAACGATCTTCCATTTTAAATATAACACGTAAATAATAATTCTGTAGATTATGAAATCGGTTTAATTTGTATACTGGCGTTTTACATAATCATATGCTTCTTTGGCTCGCATTGTTTTTTTAGCCAGTAAGAAGTTGTCTTTAGCTGCATAACTTTCTTTGCATTTTTGCATACCTTTCTTTTTCATATGAATCCATTGTTGATTTTATGTCGTCTTATAAGACTCAATGTCAAATAATAAAATAGCCAAAAACAATAAATTTACTGATTACTATTGAATACAAATGCCTAAAGTTACGAGGTCATTCATTATTGTTATGAAGGACATCCCTAAAGATGAGTTAACCTAGATAAAGAAATGAGACTAACTGAAAATAGTAAATACATAATTGTATGAAAGCAAGGAACATATGCCAAAAAATGAGACCAAAACTAAAGAAAACAAAACTAGAGAAGCAAGACAACAGTGAGCATTGACAAAGTGCATGTCAATTATGAACTAATAACCAAATAGTTACTATTGCTCTGTCTGATCAGTTTAGTGATCATACCCTTGTTCCCTTGAAATTAACAACCCAGAAAAACAACAAAAGGGATTTAAATATGCACCAAGTTGTGGTATCACTTGCAAAGTTATTCAGACTGCATAAAGGAAGGATTTGAAGCTTTGAAATGGGATACTAAAATTAGTAAATTTATAAACCATACTCCGACAATAAAATCAAAGTGGAAATCCTGGAATAAAAATAAACTCAAAAGCAACCCAGTTCAACAATTATAAGATTACCACAATAGAGTTTTCCTCCATTTGTATGCAAACCCCGAGAACTCAAACTTTTACAATAAACTACTAGACTTACATATTCAACTCAGGGACAAACTGAAATCTCAGCATAATTTAATAAATAGCAAAATAAGATTGCAAGGATACAATATAGCGACACAAATTCCGAAAAATTTATGCTAATATGGCGATGAGGAAACACAGGAACAAGATATGTTTAATGGTCAGACCAAGGGCATTTTCCCTACAGTTTACCCTAGGAAAATTATTAATGCAGAAGGCAGAGATACTTAGCTGTAACAGTTTCCATTTCAAAAGTTAAAGAGGCTGTATTTTTCGTAGAAACTCCTAAAGCCCTGGGACGGATGGTTTTACCCCCAAAATTATTAATGTTGACTTTATCTGGTTCTTGTATTCTTAACATAAACTTGACCACTTGAAATTGGTGTATAATTAATTGTATTATAATATGGATGTCAGTGCTCATTGTTGTCCTACTAAAGCAAAATTAAGCTTTCCATACAAAAAAAATGAAGAAACAAAAATCTCTCTCTCTCATATAGCCGGGTTATATCCTCCATTACATTCCAACTATACAACTAGTGAGAAAAATGTACGCCAACTATACAACTAGTGAAAAAATGTAAACACGGAAGAGTCTAGAACAACGAATAATCTCAGATCTAAATTATTTCTCTCATAAAAAATAATTTCATGATTCCTTACTGAATACAGAAAAATAGACGAGTAAATCTTTCAAATGAACGCAAACTATCTATAGCAAAAATTCATATCTATATCCCAAACACAACGAAGTGAAATTGATTTCTTTACCTCTTATCGTAATTCCTAGAAGCCGTCGATTCCTAGAGCCCCAATTCGAAGTCATGATTGAGAAACGGGTGGAAAGAGGATTTGAGAGGCTAACACCGATTTGAGAAATCAAAAATCCTTAGTATCTGATATTGATATCAATTAGGTAATCGCCCGTATGAATTCATCGAAGTCCTTTTTTTTTAATTTGATTATATCGCGGCCTTCTTAGGAATAAGCGTTGGAGAGAATGATTGAGGTACCGATTAGGTTATGTGGGTGAGAGTTTACCATTTTGCCCTCAGAATATAAGGGTTGACTAGGCATACCAACACAAATAAGTGTTGGCACATTTTTGGTGACATATTTTTACTATCGCAACACATATTAGTGTCACTAGTCTACAACACATATAAGTGTTGGCAGTTGGAAAAAATTAGTGTTGCCAAATGGCCATTATGGTGTAGTGCAAGTGTTGGAGTTTTATTCACACCAGTCCTTGTTGCTTGTGCGCTTGGTACACATGATAGGGGGTTCTCGCTTCGCGGTTTGGTGGCGAACGGGAGACTCTTACCCCTACATGTCCCGACAATGTGGGTTGGTCGAGTCGAGAGGCTGGCCGTAAAACAAGGTGCTGGGTTACCTTTGTAAGCCACGGTGGGAGGTTAGCCCACTGCGTTAGGGTTGGAGGGATGGTTGAAAAGCCTACCGAATATTTCCAGCCGTTACAGTTGGTATCAGAGCTTAAGTTAAGTGATTACCTTGGCTCTATGGCATAACTCGATAGAGATGGGATTAGTAATATCCTAGATTGAGTTTGAGTGTATATATATGAGCGCGTAATTGTTATTCAATATAAAATGGTTTTATATTGTGAAGACTCATTGGTTGAGTGGCTTATGAATTCTGGTCGATCAGTTGATCCACTGTATCGATAAGGGTTACTAAACACTCGAATACGATGAACCGACATGGTATGTTTTGAAAGAGGGTAAATGAAATAATTTTTCCCAAAATATATTTGTTTATAGAAGAAATATATATCTTGAAATTATTATAGTATATTGATTGTGTTGGTTGTTATTATAATCGAATAAGATTATAAAAGGGTGAAATTGTAACAACCTGTATTTTTAATAACCTGTTAAGATATAAATTGAGGCAGAATTTAATTTAAAAATCTGAATCAAGGGGAAACGGGCTGTGCCATTGCGTTCGTCTCGGAAAAATACTCGAAATAGAGTCCGAGTTTTCGAAAATCGGAGTCCGTATGACCCAGTTAAGGCCCATTGAAGTTTTCAGAAATTTCCATATTAAAAACAGATTTAAATTTTAAGTTAAAAACAAGGGTTAGGGCACAACTGGCGTCAGCGGGAAAACTCCCGCCAAGACCCCCAAGTCGACAGGCATGTCGACAGGGGTCTAAGGGTGTCGACTGCCCTGTCGACAGCCCTGTCGACACGGGGTGGCCGGGCAGTTTTTCCTGGCGCACCATTTCTGATCTAGGCTTGGTTGTGTGGCTTGGTTCTGGAGAATTCCGAAATCTGACGGACCTAATTCAACTAAGGGTTAATCCTAAGGCTAATATCACTCTAATCTTCTATAAATATGACCCTAATCCTATCCTAAAACCCCATTATTCATTCTAGCAACCAAACTATGTCAAATTGATTTCTCAAATGGCCTCCACTTAAAAACCCTAGCCTCCACCCTCTTCATAAATCATTCCTATGAAGATTATGATGTTCATACAAGCATTTCTAAGTTGTATGAATGATCATTAGCTTGCATACACCATCAAGTTGCAAGTTTTATTTGCTAAGCTAGAGTTTTTGGGATTTTTGTTAAGGGTGTTTCTTATTGGAGCTTTGTTTTGGGTTTTTATGCTTGCATAAAGGGCTTCTCAATCTTTACTTGTAGATTTGTGTCTTCATAATATTTGTAAGCCCTCTTACCTTCATTTTAGAAACTCTAAAGTTAATATGTGATGAAAGTTGGGATTTATGCATGTTTAATAAGTTATGCATGCTTATGCGAGTTCACTATGCCATGTTACACGTGTTTAATAAGTTATGCATGCTTATGCGAGTTCACTATGCCATGTTACACATGTTTGATAAGTTATGCATGTTTATGCAAGTTCACTATGCCATGATTTGCAAGTTTAACAAGTTATGCATGTTTATGCAAGTTCACTATGCCATGATTTGCAAGTTTAATAAGTTATGCATGCTTATGCGAGTTCACTATGCCATGTTACACATGTTTAACAAGTTATGCATGCTTATGCGAGTTCACTATGCCATGTTACACATGTTTGATAAGTTATGCATGTTTATGCAAGTTCACTATGTCATGATTTGCAAGTTTAACAAGTTATGCATGTTTATGCAAGTTCACTATGCCATGATTTGCAAGTTTAACAAGTTATGCATGTTTATGCAAGTTCACTATGCCATGATTTGCAAGTTTAACAAGTTATGCATGTTTATGCAAGTTCACTATGCTAAGTTATGCAAGTCCAACATGTTATGCATGTTTATTATGATATGTAAGATTCATCATGTATGTTGTGCCAAGTTCCCTCTTTCTATCCTTTATGCGTTATGACGAATATGTAAGCGATAGAATGACGTTGGGGGGTTTGGGTAAAACTTAAAATAAATGAAAATATAAGATTGGGAATTTACCTATTAAGTTAGGTCTACCCCTTGGGAATTTACCTATTAAGTTAGGTCTACCCAAGTATTTGTTAAACTTGTAATTATGTTTTGAAAATAAAGTGGACATGACACTTAGAAAACATAAGTGTGGCCAACTCGAGGTTGGGTTGAGTTTGTAGCGTAATTCTACCCGGAACCTACCGGCTTAACTAGTGGCTACAAACAATAGGACCCAATGTGAGAAGTTGGTCATGTGGTGCCAAGACCCGAGGTTAGACCAAGTTGTGGTGTAAATCTACCCGGAACCCACCGGCTTAACTAGGTAACCGCAACAAAGTCTAATGTGAGAGGTTAAGGCACAATTAAATTAATTAATGCCTTATGATTAGGGTTAAGTCATGGCCCACTAATACTTAACCAATTTTGGGGATACGAGGGATTAAATGGGGTTAAGTGGTGAACTGTTGGTTACACTTAACTAATTTAATCCATGATTAGTGAGGGGTTAAACCACACTTAACCCTCTTAGAAAACCCTAGCAACGTGGTCTGTTCCAGCAGTAATCCCAGTTTGGTATCATTCACAACCCTAGAGGCTAGGCTAGGGCGGGGCACGATTACTGGACTGATGTAAGCGACCAAAGCGACGGCTGAGTGGTACAGCGGTGCGGGTCCAGGCGGGCTACGGACGTGCACGTAGTCCGGTGTTGGACAAACTCGAGGCACGGGTACCAGTAGGTTTAGACTGTGCATTATTGCTTAGGTGTCTGGGGTTGACACCCGAGGGCTTGATACACCCGAAGGTGGACCCAGCACAGTCTGACTACAACCATATGTGGGCCATATGGACACCAACACTTGACGTGTTAGGTTTATAGGGAGCCGATCGACTAGACCGTTGGGCTGGACCTTGTATTAAGGTCACCTCATGTTATTGGGCCAAAGTTTGGGCTGAGGGATCAATACCTGTTATGTTAGTTTGCTAGTACACTGTGGTGCAAAGCTTAATCTTCTTTATGTGATGACACCTTTATCTATTGCCAGTATGTTCATCTCAGTTTCCATCATGATGCTAACTTTATTAGTTTATAGACTGATCGTAGTAGGGCTTACCAGTCTTTTTGACTGACCTGTTTTCTTTTGCTTCTTTTCTTCCGTTTCTCCCCCCCCCCCCAGGTTCTCAGGGAGGGAATAGTGGTGCTTAGCTTGGATCGCTTGCTTGTTTGCTGGATAGCTCATGTATGTCTGGACATTGAGCTCGCTGTGGTTTATCATCTTTATTTTGGGGATAGCACTATGTATTTCAGTATTTCTGTTTATGATGTACTAGACATGTTTATTTTGGCAGTTGACTTTATGATGTACTAGACTTGTTTTGAGATGGTTTGAGATATTCCGCTGTTTTATTCTCACTTACTCTGTTTTACATATATATTTATGTTCTTGTTCTGCCTTGATATATCATTATGCATGCTTACCCAGTTCTAACGCCCCCCAGAAGCTAGTGCCCCCGAAAGAGTGACCCTAGCGGAGGTGGGGTGTTACAAATTTGGTATCAGAGCATATGGTTTACAAGAAAGAACAAAAAGTTTTTAAAAGACTTTTGAAAAACTATTTTCAAAACAAGTATAAAGTATTTTCCAAAGAAAAGTCTAGTATTTTAAAAGGCTATTCCCCCAAAAGCCATTAGCGTTATCCTTCGTTCCCTTGACCTAATCTTATCTTATCTTTCGTTTCAGTATGGCTGAGAATCTTGCCATCCCGGATGGAGTAAACGTACCACTCTGGTATAGGAGACTTCTAGAAGCTAGGGCGGCAGCTGGCCCCGCAAACCCTACTCCCACTCCTCCTCCTGTAGTTGAGAATCCTCCCCCTAATGTCCCTCCTCCGGTGGTTCCTGTTCCTCCTCCTCCAGTTGCTGAGGCTCCTCTTCCTCCTCCTCCCCCTCAGCATCCTCAGGTTGAGTTCACGAAGGTTTGTAAAGACTTCAAGGCGATGGGAGGCAAGAATTTCCTAGGCACGGAATCTTTTGTTGAAGCTAGGAATTGGCTGAAAGACACTGAGGACTTGTTTGCTATCTTTAGGATTGATGACGAGAGGAAGATCTTATTGACAGTATGGCTTTTGAAGGACGAAGCAGCCTATTGGTGGGAGGTCACCAATGGGACGAGGCCCGTCGAGACTTAGGCCGATTTGAGGGCTAGATTTGTGGCCAAGTTTCTATCTTCTGCTGAGGCGAATTTACAGATGGAGAAGTTCATTGCATTAAAGCAAGGTGATATGTCTGTCAGGAGTATGTGAACAAGTTTAATCAGCTGGCCCGTTTTGGTTTGGATATGGTGAACACTCCTAAGAAGAAGGCTCTTCGATTTGCTAGAGGGTTGAATGAGCCGCTGTAGGGTTTGGCGATGTCACATATTCCGCATGGGGCTACTTTTGA
This sequence comes from Allium sativum, assembly GCA_030737875.1. Classification (NCBI taxonomy): domain Eukaryota; kingdom Viridiplantae; phylum Streptophyta; class Magnoliopsida; order Asparagales; family Amaryllidaceae; genus Allium; species Allium sativum. The sequence goes on from CM060920.1 coordinate 604,529,019, forward strand.
GAGTTTGGTCGATATGGCTCTACTTCAGGGAGATGGAAAGAAAGAGGTCAAGTCGAGTGATACTCAAGCAAAGAAGACTGATTCTCAGGGTAAAGGCAATCAAGGTGGTCAAAGCAGTCAGGGGAATCAGAGCAAGAACAAGAAGGGGAACAACAACAAAGGCAAGGGAAAGTGCAATTACTGTGGTGTGCCTGGACACTTTGCTAAGGATTGTAGGAAGAAGAAAAGGAAGCTTAGTGGTGGATGTTTTTCCTGTGGTGAGACTGGACACTTCAGCAAGGAATGCCCGAAGAAGAAAGGGCAGGGTCAGACTCAGCGTGCTGGACCTTCAGGAGGGCAAGTTCATGCTCTCAATACCGCTCCAGTTCCCGATCGAGGTAGTGTTTCTGTTGAGAACCTTGTTTATGTTTCCGATCTTCCAGTTCGTACCTTTTTTGATTCTGGTGCATCACATAGCTTTATTTCATCTGATCTTGTTGATAGTTTGCACTTTAGTACTAGCTTAGTGGATGATCCCGTTTGTGTTTCGAATCCCATTGGGGGTTCTGCTCATCTATCTATGATATGTGAGGATCTGAGGATCTCTATACTCAGTGTAGAGTTCTTGTGTAGTGCGTATGTTCTTGGTTTCAGGGGATACGGATTGATTCTGGGCATGGATTGGCTGTCTAGACATGGAGCCATCCTTGATTGTGAGCATAGGGTTGTGAGGCTTGTGACTCGCCTTGGCAACACCTTAGAGATTTCATGCAATCCGAAGGATCCCGTCATGTTGTGCTATCTTGAATCTCTCGACTCGTCAGAGGAAACCCTTCAGTCTGTAAGGGTGGTCCGAGATTATCCAGATGTTTTTGAAGAAGTTAAGGGGTTGCCCCCTAAACGAGAGATTGATTTTCGCATTTATCTGGTGGATAATGCTAAGCCTGTTTCTTTGCCCGTTCGGCACATGGCTCCGCGTGAGAGACGGGAGCTCAGCAAGCAAGTAAAGGAGTTGCTTGAGAAGAACTTCATCAGACGAAGTATATCCGAATGTGGAGCGCCTGTGGTGTTTGCTACTAAGGCAGATGGTTCTCTTCGACTTTGTGTGGACTATAGAGAGTTGAATAAGCTGACTAAGAAGAACAGACACCCATTACCGAGGATTGATGATCTTTTTGACCAGCTTGTTGGTGCTTCTGTTTTCTCTCAGCTTGATCTTGCTACTGGATTTCATCAGCTCAGAGTGGCTGAAGATAGTATAGACAAGACTGCATTCAGAACTCCAGATGGATTCCTTGAATGGCTTGTTATGCCGTTCGGTTTGACGAATGCACCCGCGTATTTCGTGGACTTGATGAGTAGGGTGTTTCGAGAGTTCTTGAACATGTTTGTCGTGGTCTTTGTGGATGATATTCTGATCTTCTCTAAGGATGAAGAAGAGCATGTGAGGCATCTTGTAGAGGTGATGGATACGCTTAGAGCGCATCAGTTAAAGGCCAAGTTCTCCAAGTGTCACTTTTGGAGAAGGGAAGTTCGGTTCCTTGGGCATATAGTATCTAAGCAAGGCTTGGCGGTGGATCCCGCTAAAGTAGTTGCTGTGCAGGATTGGAAGACTCCAAGTAATGCAACCGAAGTGAGAAGTTTTCTAGGTCTGGCAGGTTTTTACCGGAAGTTCATCAAGGACTTCGCGAAGATATCCGCTCCTCTTACTAAGTTGACGAAGAAGAACTTAGTTTTTGCTTGGGATATGGACTGTGAGCTTGCTTTTCAGAGACTCAAGAGAGCCCTTACCTCAGCACCAGTTCTAGCTTTACCCGATGGTGGTAAGATGTTTACCGTGTACACTGATGCTTGTGGCACGGGATTGGGCGCCGTTCTGATGCAAGAAGGCAGAGTTATATGTTTTGGTGGTAGGCAACTTAAGGTGCATGAGAAGAATTATCCCACTCATGATCTAGAGCTGGCAGCGATAGTATATGCACTCAAGGCTTGGCGTCATTATCTTCTGGGAGAGAGATTTGAGCTGTATACTGATCATAAGTCTTTGAAGTATCTCTTTTCGCAGAAGGATCTGAACTTGAGGCAGCAAAGGTGGATGGAATTCTTGGCGTCCTACGATTTTGATATAGCCTATACCCCTGGCAAGGGGAATGTTGTAGCGGATGCGTTGAGTAGAAAAAGGTTGACACTAAGTCCTCTATTTGTTGAGATGAAGAATTTAGAGTTCTTGGCAACCTTTGATTTCTCTTTGGCAGTTGAGTCGATGACCGGTTCTTTAGCATCTCTTGAGCTCAGGCCTACCCTTCTGGATCAAGTTGGGGCTTCGCAGAAGGAAGACCCTCAGATAATTGAGATTATGGATAAGCTGATTCGAGGGGAGACATCTAGTCACCTTGCTCGATATTCTATAGATGATAAGGGTTGGCTGAGGAGAGATGGAAGGCTTTGTGTTCCGATGGTGGAAGACTGGGTGAGGAAAGTTCTTGAGGAAGCACATCGCTCCAAGTTGACTATACATCCGGGTGGAGATAAGATGTATAAGGATATGAAGCGCATTTTCTTCTGGCCTGGAATGAAGAAGGATGTGGCAGAGTTTGTCTCTAGATGTGTTGTTTGTCAGAGAGTAAAAGCCGAGTCGAAGAAGCCCGGTGGGCTATTGCATCCTCTAGAGGTCCCGCTATGGAAGTGGGAGAGTATTTCTATGGACTTTGTTGACGGATTGCCAAGGTCAAGAAAAGGGAATACACGCATATGGGTCATTGTGGATAGGCTTACGAAGAGTGCTCATTTCATTCCGGTGAAGAGCAAAAGGACCGCATCTGGACTAGCATCAGTATATCTTCGTGAGATAGTACGACTACATGGAGTCCCTTCTAACATAGTCAGTGACCGAGACCCCATCTTTACTAGTCAGTTCTGGAACAGTTTGCAGGAAGCTATGGGCACGAGGTTGAACCTGAGTACGGCTTATCACCCACAAACGGACGGTCAGACAGAAAGGGTGAATAGGGTACTTGAGGACTTGTTAAGGCTTTGCATTCTGGATTTTGGTGGTACTTGGGAAGACCATCTTCCTCTTGTGGAATTTGCTTATAATAACAGTTATCAGGCGAGCATTGGGATGGCACCATTTGAGGCTTTATATGGGAGACCGTGCAAGTCACCTACATGTTGGTGGGAGACTACAGATAAGCTTATACTTGGACCTGACATGATTAGAGATACATCTGAGAAGGTCGAGTTGATTAGAAGACGGATGAAGGCGGCCCAAGACAGACAGAAATCTTATGCTGATAGGCGAAGGACTGATTTGGAGTTTGATGTTGGGGATATGGTTTTCGTGAAGGTTTCTCCTTTGCGGAATGTGGTTCGGTTTGGAGCAGTAGGAAAGTTAGCACCAAGGTTTGTTGGACCGTTTCCAGTTGTAGAGAGGATCGGGCAGATGGCCTATAGTGTGGAATTGCCCGAGAAGCTAGCTGGAGTGCATAATGTTTTTCATGTTTCGCATCTCCGGAAGTGTTTTCATAAGTCAGCAGAGGTGGTTGAGCCAAGTGTTCTAGAAGATGTGGAAGTAGAGAAAGAAGCTACCTTGAGAAGAGCTCCGATTCGTATCTTGGGGACAGAGATCAAGAAGCTAAGGAATCGTGAGGTCAAGTTGGTGAAGGTTCAATGGGGTGAAGCCGAGGAAGACGCAACTTGGGAAACTGAAGAGAAGATGCGTAGGCTTTATCCATTCCTTTTTGAGGGTACACTCTCAATCTCTTTATCTTTCCATGTCTATCTAGTTTATCTAGTTCATCGTGTCTATCTTATCATGAGAACCTTAGGTAGAATCCTTTGGATGAAACATGTGTTTGAGACATGTTATGTTTGATGGTTGCAAGTGGTAGCAAGTGTTTGCAAGTGGTTACTCGTGGATGCATGATACACATTAGGCACTAGATCGGCTCACACACTCCTCATATTGCATGTGCATGAGTGTTTATGCTTATTCTTGGATGAAAATTGTATGCTATCACATGGATGTTGCATATGGATGTATGATTGAGCACGCATGTAGATATTATACATTATGTTAGGGATTTGCATACATATGGATACATTTCACTAACATATTTTGCATTGATCTTTGCATTAGATAAGTACATATACACACACTTTTGCATATGTTCATACAGCATTTAGAATCTTTTAAGGACAATGGTTGCTCGTGGATGATGTTTTAAGTAGATGGATGTTGGATGGTAGGATATGTTCTTCCTAACTTGAAGATTTCGGGGATGAAATCCTTTAAGGAGGGGAGAATGTAACAACCTGTATTTTTAATAACCTGTTAAGATATAAATTGAGGCAGAATTTAATTTAAAAATCTGAATCAAGGGGAAACGGGCTGTGCCATTGCGTTCGTCTCGGAAAAATACTCGAAATAGAGTCCGAGTTTTCGAAAATCGGAGTCCGTATGACCCAGTTAAGGCCCATTGAAGTTTTCAGAAATTTCCATATTAAAAACAGATTTAAATTTTAAGTTAAAAACAAGGGTTAGGGCACAACTGGCGTCAGCGGGAAAACTCCCGCCAAGACCCCCAAGTCGACAGGCATGTCGACAGGGGTCTAAGGGTGTTGACTGCCCTGTCGACAGCCCTGTCGACACGGGGTGGCCGGGCAGTTTTTCCTGGCGCACCATTTCTGATCTAGGCTTGGTTGTGTGGCTTGGTTCTGGAGAATTCCGAAATCTGACGGACCTAATTCAACTAAGGGTTAATCCTAAGGCTAATATCACTCTAATCTTCTATAAATATGACCCTAATCCTATCCTAAAACCCCATTATTCATTCTAGCAACCAAACTATGTCAAATTGATTTCTCAAATGGCCTCCACTTAAAAACCCTAGCCTCCACCCTCTTCATAAATCATTCCTATGAAGATTATGATGTTCATACAAGCATTTCTAAGTTGTATGAATGATCATTATCTTGCATACACCATCAAGTTGCAAGTTTTATTTGCTAAGCTAGAGTTTTTGGGATTTTTGTTAAGGGTGTTTCTTATTGGAGTTTTGTTTTGGGTTTTTATGCTTGCATAAAGGGCTTCTCAATCTTTACTTGTAGATTTGTGTCTTCATAATATTTGTAAGCCATCTTACCTTCATTTTAGAAACTCTAAAGTTAATATGTGATGAAAGTTGGGATTTATGCATGTTTAATAAGTTATGCATGCTTATGCGAGTTCACTATGCCATGTTACACGTGTTTAATAAGTTATGCATGCTTATGCGAGTTCACTATGCCATGTTACACATGTTTGATAAGTTATGCATGTTTATGCAAGTTCACTATGCCATGATTTGCAAGTTTAACAAGTTATGCATGTTTATGCAAGTTCACTATGCCATGATTTGCAAGTTTAATAAGTTATGCATGCTTATGCGAGTTCACTATGCCATGTTACACATGTTTAACAAGTTATGCATGCTTATGCGAGTTCACTATGCCATATTACACATGTTTGATAAGTTATGCATGTTTATGCAAGTTCACTATGCCATGATTTGCAAGTTTAACAAGTTATGCATGTTTATGCAAGTTCACTATGCCATGATTTGCAAGTTTAACAAGTTATGCATGTTTATGCAAGTTCACTATGCCATGATTTGCAAGTTTAACAAGTTATGCATGTTTATGCAAGTTCACTATGCTAAGTTATGCAAGTCCAACATGTTATGCATGTTTATTATGATATGTAAGATTCATCATGTATGTTGTGCCAAGTTCCCTCTTTCTATCCTTTATGCGTTATGACGAATATGTAAGCGATAGAATGACGTTGGGGGGTTTGGGTAAAACTTAAAATACATGAAAATATAAGATTGGGAATTTACCTATTAAGTTAGGTCTACCCCTTGGGAATTTACCTATTAAGTTAGGTCTACCCAAGTATTTGTTAAACTTGTAATTATGTTTTGAAAATAAAGTGGACATGACACTTAGAAAACATAAGTGTGGCCAACTCGAGGTTGGGTTGAGTTTGTAGCGTAATTCTACCCGGAACCTACCGGCTTAACTAGTGGCTACAAACAATAGGACCCAATGTGAGAAGTTGGTCATGTGGTGCCAAGACCCGAGGTTAGACCAAGTTGTGGTGTAAATCTACCCGGAACCCACCGGCTTAACTAGGTAACCGCAACAAAGTCTAATGTGAGAGGTTAAGGCACAATTAAATTAATTAATGCCTTATGATTAGGGTTAAGTCATGGCCCACTAATACTTAACCAATTTTGGGGATACGAGGGATTAAATGGGGTTAAGTGGTGAACTGTTGGTTACACTTAACTAATTTAATCCATGATTAGTGAGGGGTTAAACCACACTTAACCCTCTTAGAAAACCCTAGCAACGTGGTCTGTTCCAGCAGTAATCCCAGTTTGGTATCATTCACAACCCTAGAGGCTAGGCTAGGGCGGGGCACGATTACTGGACTGATGTAAGCGACCAAAGCGACGGCTGAGTGGTACAGCGGTGCGGGTCCAGGCGGGCTACGGACGTGCACGTAGTCCGGTGTTGGACAAACTCGAGGCACGGGTACCAGTAGGTTTAGACTGTGCATTATTGCTTAGGTGTCTGGGGTTGACACCCGAGGGCTTGATACACCCGAAGGTGGACCCAGCACAGTCTGACTACAACCATATGTGGGTCGTATGGACACCAACACTTCACGTGTTAGGTTTATAGGGAGCCGATCGACTAGACCGTTGGGCTGGACCTTGTATTAAGGTCACCTCATGTTATTGGGCCAAAGTTTGGGCTGAGGGATCAATACCTGTTATGTTAGTTTGCTAGTACACTGTGGTGCAAAGCTTAATCTTCTTTATGTGATGACACCTTTATCTATTGCCAGTATGTTCATCTCAGTTTCCATCATGATGCTAACTTTATTAGTTTATAGACTGATCGTAGTAGGGCTTACCAGTCTTTTTGACTGACCTGTTTTCTTTCGCTTCTTTTCTTCCGTTTCTCCCCCCCCCAGGTTCTCAGGGAGGGAATAGTGGTGCTTAGCTTGGATCGCTTGCTTGTTTGCTGGATAGCTCATGTATGTCTGGACATTGAGCTCGCTGTGGTTTATCATCTTTATTTTGGGGATAGCACTATGTATTTCAGTATTTCTGTTTATGATGTACTAGACATGTTTATTTTGGCAGTTGACTTTATGATGTACTAGACTTGTTTTGAGATGGTTTGAGATATTCCGCTGTTTTATTCTCACTTACTCTGTTTTACATATATATTTATGTTCTTGTTCTGCCTTGATATATCATTATGCATGCTTACCCAGTTCTAACGCCCCCCAGAAGCTAGTGCCCCCGAAAGAGTGACCCTAGCGGAGGTGGGGTGTTACAGAAATGGTTATAAATGACCAATCAGAATTCATATGAATGTAATATATGAAATAGATAAATTAAATATAAATTTAAATCAGATTTGGAATTTAAAATAAGGAAATTTTAAGTTCCTGGGAGATTTTGAAAATGTTTTTCAAATTGAAAATGATATAGTATTGAACTCACTTCGATAGCTGGAAAATAGATTTTGATGATGAATCTAGACATCATCAGTGTTCATTTTCGAGTTCTAAGTGACGGATTACTACCAAAGGTTTTGTTTTTGAATTGTTTTGAGAAAACAAGTGTTTAGAAATTGAAAGGTTTTGAATTGGCATTATGATTTCAAATTGATTTGAAAGAAACCCAGGAACTTAAGTTCTGGAATTAAAATTTAACTAATGAAGTTAAATAAAATGAGATGGTAAAAATAAATTGAAATTTAACTTGAACCGAGTTAAATAAAATTTAATTGGATTAGAGATAATCTAGAATGGAACCAAATTGATAAGTCAATAATTTCGAATTTGATATTAGAGTTCGAATGAAATTCGATTTGGATTTGAGGATACGAACTGATTGGAGATCAATTGGAATAGATAACATTGGTATATGTTGAAGTGGTAGCAGATGAAAGGGATAGAGTTAAATGCCCGACAAAAAGGTACAAGTTTATGTCATATATGTGTTTGGATTTTATGAGCCGAATTAGCAAGCCGCTTGGCTATTTTGATTTCTTTTTTTTTGATTTGAGAAGGCCTAGAGAGGAGAGGGGTGGTTTGTCATATTGACCAATACAAATGAGATTATGGCGAAATTTTTCGAAAATTTAAGGTGTTAAAAAAAAAATTCAGAATTTTTGAAAATTTTAGTTGGTCGGAAATGAATTAATAAATAAATTAAAATTAAATGAGTTCAGTTGAAACTGGAGTTGAGAAGTAAAATAAAAGATATTTGAATCTAGTTAGTAAAGTTGGTAGCATTTTCCTAGCTTAGCAATTTCGAGGACGAAATTATTTTAAGGGGGGAAGTCTGTAATGGCGCGTTTTGTAAGGTATAATAATTAAGTTATTTAATTATTTAAATAACGAATATATTAAATAAACGATAGTTGAACATATAAATTATAATAATAATTATAATCGAGCCCGTAACGACGCGGCAGTTCGTTATTTGGCGAGTTGAACTTCAACTGAATATACAAGATTCGTTATAAGTCGGATTTCTGTGAAACAAGAAACGTTTGAATCTGTTAAGCTATATTTTTCTGATGGAAGAGAAAAATGAAGATTTCGTCGTGTAGGTTTTTAGTTATGCCCAAATCAAATTTCAGAAAAGTCGCTTTGGAATTCGTATATAATTCGTAACGCTTTATATACGTTATAAAAGGGAATTTCAATATAAATTGAAATTCGATTCAATCTGAACTTGGAATATCAAACATATAAGTTTTCTGGAGTTGTATGGTATTCCACTGTGAATATATACGGTAATATAAATTTATTTATATTTAATTTAATTTATTTAAATATATTTATATATTTAAATGGATTATCCAAGGGTCTAAAAATAGCCACTTTTGCAAACGAAGTCGGAATTCGACGAAACCAGTTTTGTTGGATCCGCAATGTCAAATAGTTGTTAGATTTCTAGTTTCGTGATTTTTAGAGTCACCGTGTGGCCGTACGGATTTTTAGAGTGAGAAACAGTCAGTTTTTCGACAGTTAAAAATACGCTGTGTGAGCAGACGGAGTCGGAATTCGACGAAACCAGTTTCGTTGGGACCGTAATGTCGAACTCTAGCTACATGTCCAGTTTGGTGATTTTTAGATATCGTACGTGTTCGTAGGAATTTTTAGAGTGCTTAAACGGATATAAAATGATTTAAATAAAATAAATAAAAATATTCTAACTCTTTTCTTGGCCAAATTGTAGGCCACGCACCCCTGTATTGCAGCCACAATTCCTACCTACCACAAATCAGGCCTATAAGTACCCGTATACACCAACGTAGCAAAAGTTTAAAAACAGAAAATCCAAAAGAAATCAATACAAATTCTGTAAATTAAATTATACATGCATTCGGATGTCCAGTGAGAAGCTCTTCTTGTTAGTATCAGTTTCGATGGGTTCTGCCATCTTTTTGTTCGCTGTTTGAGGGACAGCGTGTGCCTAAGGCATCACCTCATCGTCGGAGTAAGGTATATCGAGCTGTTTCAAGGCGACAGGGAAATTCAGGAGGAAAATCGAGTTTGCACCAAAATTTTTGAAGGAATCCGACATTGAGAATGTCGCACCACTCCTGTAGCTGGCGAAAAGGGGTTGGACGACGGATTTCCATCGGAGGGTTCGAGCTCAAAGGTGATGGGATAGGGAGGTGCGGCCGGAGAAGAGGAGTTGGTCGGTGGTGTCGACGTGTTGAACGGTGGATCGAAATGACAAGGAACGTGGGTCAAACAGTGGTCAAACTGGGTATTTGGTTTTACTGAGATCGAAGTCTCGTTGGAGAAGAAGGGAAGGGTTCGGGTCCTTTAAAAATGCGGGTCTGGGCTTTTTGAACATGGGTTTGGGCCGAGTTGGAGTGGGTAAGGCCAAATGTTTTAATTATTTCAAGTTTGTTCAAAACTAAATGTGTGTATTAACTTCGTAATGCCGTATCTTGCTCGTACTAGGTCGGATTCGCAAACCGTAAGTTGCGTTGGGATCGTATGGACGAACATTACACCATGGAGCTGACTGGGAGTGAATCCGAGCTCGTTACAATTTATGGCGAAATAAATTGTCCGTCGCAGTCAAATAAACGCAAACCGTTATTTAACGATTAACGCGCTAAAGTGAGTAAATCTCACAAACTCTAAACAGATTTATTTTCACGTTGTATTCTTAGAACTGTTAAAATATTGTCTGTTTGACTGTGTGTTGATTGTTTGATTGAACTGCTAGTCAGTTAGTTAAATTTCTATATTGATTCCGTTTAACAGAATATATCATATGGAACTGAAAGTGATGCTATCTATATTGTCTAACATCTGTGATGCAGGGAAACAGGTTGGAGGAATCTGACTGGATTCCTCAACAGTTATTTTATTGTTTTTCATATATTGTTATATGATGTGATATAAAATCTGTGGCGATTATATGTGCTTGGACGATATTGAACATCGTGATTTGATATGATTGAATACCATAACATACCGAAATGTTGATAAGGGGATTTTCAATGTTTATATTGAAAATGAATCTTATTTATAAAATCGATAGGATTTTATAAAAGGAAAACATTTATTTAATTAGAAAATAAATAAATGAAAAAGGAAACATTTATTTAGAAAATAAATGAAATGAAATAGAAACATTTATTTAGAAAATAAATGAATTAGAACATAAAGGAATATTTATTTAGGAAATAAATAAAGGAACATTTATTTAGATTATAAATAAATGGAATAAAGGAATATTTATTTAGGGAATAAATAAAGGAACACTTGTTCGGAAAATAAATAGAATTATACAAGGATAGATTTAAACCCGTGCTTCGCACACGGTATAACACGATATAGATTTTAATGAGATATTAAATAGGAAATCTGTTTTAAACAGATAAATTGAAATAGATTAATTTATAAATAATGTTTTATAAATTAAATAAATTATTTATCGTTGATAAATGGAATATATCTAAGTCTGGACTTATATAGAGAAGTAGAAACGTTATTAAAAGGACATTTATAAAGTGAAGAACCGTTACTAAAAGTAAATCTTTATAAATGGATAAACGTTGTAAAAAGTTAATCTTTATAAATGGATAAACGTTGTAAAAAGTTAATCTTTATAAATGGATAAACGTTGTAAAAAGGAAATCTTTTGAAATGAATAAACGTTATAAAAAGGAGTTAATCGAATTTAGTTATTCGAAATGAGTTATTCGAATTAGATATTTGAATAGAGTTAAACACATTAGAGTGATTCGAATTACTTATTCGAATAGAGTTAAACAAAGTAATTTGTTAGGTTAACCAAAGCAAGTTAGTCGAGTTAATCAAAGTAATTGGTTAAGTTAACCAAAGTAAATTAGTTAAGATAAACTAAGCGGTTAATCGAAGTGAATTAGTTAAGTTAAACTAATTGGTAAATCAAAGTGAATTAGTTGCGTCAAACTAAGTGAATTAGTCAAGTTAAACTAATTGGTTAATCGAAGTAAATTAGTTGGGTTAATCAAAGTGAATTAGCTGAGTTAAACTAAGTAAATCGGTTAGAGTTAATCAAAGTGAATTAACTAAGTTAAACTAAGTGGATTAGTTCAGTTAATCGAGACAAGTAAATCAAGTTAGGTTAAACCATTTGAGTTAACCAGTTAGGTTAAACCATTTGAGTTAACCAGTTAAAGTTTACCAGTTAAAGATAAACAGTTAGAGTTACTCAGTTAGAGTTGACCAGTTAGAGTTGACCAGTTAGAGTTGACCAGTTAGAGTTGATCAGTTAGAGTTACTCGGTTAGAGTTGACCAGTTAGAGTTGACCAGTTAGAATTATCCAAGTGGAGTTAATCGAGTAGAGTTGCCGAATATCACTTATTCGAAGTAGAGTTATCGAATATAGTGTATTCGAGGGAAGAGTAATCGAATATAGTTTATTCGAGTGGAGAAATCAAATGTTATTCATTTGAGAAGAGTTACCGAATATTATTTATTCGAAGAGTAGTTATCGAATATTGGTTATTCGAAGTTAGTTAATCCAAAGGAGTTATTCAAAGTTAGTTAATCCAAAGGAGTTATTCGAAGTTAGTTAATCCAAAGGAGTTATTCGAAGTTAGTTAATCCAAAGGAGTTATTCGAAGTTAGTTAATCCAAAGGAGTTATTCGAAGTTAGCTAATCCAAAGGAGTTATTCAAAGTTAGTTAATCCAAAGGAGTTAGTCGAAGAGTTAATCAAATATAGTTATTCGAAAGAAGGTGTTAATCGAATATAGTTATTCGAAAGAAGGTGTTAATCGAATATAGTTATTCGAGTAAAGTTAAAAGAGTTAATCGAATTTAGTTATTCGAAATGAGTTATTCGAATTAGATATTTGAATAGAGTTAAACACATTAGAGTGATTCGAATTACTTATTCAAATAGAGTTAAACACGTAAGAGTTAATTGAATATTAGTTATTCAATTAGAGTTAAATCGAATTTAGTTATTCGAAAGGAGTAAATCAATTTGAGTTAAATTAATCGATTTGAATTAAGTTGAATCGAAATGGGGTAAATCGATTAGAATTAAGTTAATCGAGTTAGAGTAAATCGAATATTGGTTATTCGAAGGTAAGTTATTCAAATTAGTTATTCGAAGGAGTTAATCAAATGAGTTGATCCAAAGGAGTTAGTCGAATATTAGTTATTCGAATAGAGTTAAAGGAGTTATCGATTTTAGTTTGATCGAAAGGAGTTATCGATTAGTAAATCGAAAGGAGATTTTCGAATATAGCATATTCGAAAGAAAGAGATCGAATATTGTTTATTCGAAAGAGAGAGATTTCGAATATGAGTTATTCGAAGAAGAGTAAATCAAATAGAGATTACTCGAAAGAGAGTTATACGTCGGATTCGATTATAGCGAATTCGGGAAAGTACTATTTACTTTCCAGGGTTTAAATCAAGATTTAGTTATTGATTTAGAAATTAGGTGTCTGTTAAATTATTCGAGTTAGGAAATAAATTTATAATTCAGGTTAGATATTTTAGGGGTAGGAATTATAACGTTATAGTTATAATCAAACGTTGTCATATAAGAAGTGGATTCGTAACCTGAATCCAAGAATTTGCGTAAACAAATGATTGGAAAAAGTGAGTGACGAGCTTCATCTATTTCACAGTAAAGGACGTTGTTCAATTAAGGTCTGAGAGGTAATTATACCCCAACTTGATTGACTTCAGAATTGACAAAGGAATAGTTGTGGTTCGATCTAAAAGGTTGATTAGGAATAAAGTTAAGGAATAAGCGATAAATGGATTAAGCGAAACGATGTTTTATACAACGTTCATTGGAAATCCGTAAATGAGTTTTGGAAACGTTTTCCAAGTATAGTCAGATATGTTTTCTAAACATAGAAAATGAAATGTTTTCATGATAAGAATTTAAGAATTAGAGTTAAGCAAATCCAGAAACTGACTGGAGAGGGTAAGTTGAACGGTTTTCTAAGTGACGATCTGATGTTGGTTTCGACCTTCCGGATTGATACTTAGAGAATTGTTCTCATACTAGTTACAGTTAGGGACTGATAGTTGCGAAACAATAGTGATGTGAAAATAAGCTATGGAAATGTTTTCCAATGATTAATAACATATATTTTCTAAATACATGAAATAAGGAAATATGAACATATATATGTATATGATGATTGATCGATCGAATTTCCATTTAGAAATAAGATCGTTGTTTGTACACCGACATGTTTTCATTTGATAGTTGAATCACAGACTATCAAAGTTTTGATCCTATTTACGTTGTAAATATGAAGAGACCGGTTGGATTATTATCCGAAGAACCACTCTGTATTTGCATAAGCGTTGCGAATCAAGTACGCTGAAGATAATTGAAGACGGAGTGAAGTGCAAGGGCTATTGTGAAAAGCCTAGGTAGGATGGATTCACTGAATAGTGCCTTCGGTTTGTTCAGTCCCAGAACAACGTATATGGACGAGTGTCTGACAAAGTATTCTTAACGAATCATATATGTTGATCTCTTTAAACGTATTACGTTGGTGGCCGAGAAATTCGTTTCTCTTAGCTTTTATACTCGTGATGCCTTGAGAAATCGATAATGATTTGGCGGGTATGACGATGTGGCATTCAAAGTAATTGAAGAAATAATCTGTCAAAGTGATAAACGTGACCTCAAACCTCACAACCGGGAAATAACAGAAGTTGGGCTAGGCAGCATGGCTAGTTGGGCCATACCCAAGCAGGGTGTATTATCACCATCTAGAGAATATTCAATTGTACTTCTTTATAATCTATTTCAATGCCGTCCCTTATCGGGAAGGATGGTTGCTGATCCCAACCATCGGTGATAATATATTCGTTACACTCAAGCTAAATGAGTGAACGGTCATGTGTGGCCGGGTTGCAAGACGTTCTTGTTGAACCCTAGTGTATCTCCTCTAGAGTACACTGATCGGAAGGTGCTCCCATACCTTGTCTGTTGGAATCCAATCTCCAATAAGCGCTCACGGTTTTATTTGTATACTATGTATGTGGAACGTGAGATGCAAGCGTTCTGCTAGATTGATATCTATTTGTATTTAGACATTATTATAATATCAGAAAGATATCCTTTATTTAACCAAGTGTTGGAGTTTTATTCACACCAGTCCCATGACTGACCCGGAGTTTATTTTGTTTGTTTTCCCTAAACTCTTGGGTGCCTAAATTTGTACGGGCAGTCAAGTAGTCGGGATTTTTCAGGTACACTTGGAGAGCTTGGAGCAGGAGGCTTCAGGATTATAGCTATTATTATTCCGCTGTGTTGTTAAGTGTTATACTTTGAAATGGTATGTATATACGAGTACTGATTTGTATTTCAAAGTTATGTTATATTTTATTCGTTCCGCTGTGAGATTCGTGTTTACTCTGATGATGTAAGTTCTTCTTCTTCTATTCTATTGGTTCTATCTTTTCTTCCTCACCCTCTACTTTCTTTCACTAACGTCTCGGGATTTTCGACTCTCGAGGAGTCGAAAATTTCCAGCCGTTACACTATGGAATTTGTATATATTTTAATATATATAAAGGCCTTTGAAAATGGAAATTTTGCAAACGACCTCGGTTTTCGAAGAAACCACTTTTGTTGGATCCTTGATGTCAAGTTATTGCTAGATTTCAAAATTCGTAATTTTCTGAATCAATATGTGAGCGTGGCAAAGGAAAACGCGTTTGACCAGTTTTAGTTGATTTTAATCGACTGGAAAATGGCCATTTTTCAAACGGTCTCAGAATTCGATGAAACTAGTTTTGTTAGGACCGTATCGTCAATACGAAGCTAGAAAATATTTTTGGGGAAATTTTAGAGTCTGTATGTGGCCCTAGTAAATTGAAATGCGCATTCAAATTCAATATATAGAGTTATATTTTGATTTTGACGAAAACCAATCGAAATGATCGAATCAGCTTACGATACATATCCCATTGTATTCGGAATGGGGGTAATTAGCTAGGGGTGACATTCGTTGGGTCCGACTTGGGTTTCGAATTAAAAAGATGCTTTTTGGAGAAAAATATAATAATAAATTAATTAAACTATATACATATGCCCCCCCAATTATTCTCGTTCACCAAATCAAAAGAAAAAAAAGAAAAAAAAAACCGCGTCCACGAATTCCCATCGCCCCACCATCGTCGCAGCCATCGCCACCCTCCGGAGCGCCGCCGCCGCTCCCAGGCCTCCTCCCCTCCTCGCGACGTCAGACCACCGCGAGACCCCCTTCAAACCCGAGAAACCCTAGGCCCCCCTAACCCAAATCGAATGCGCCGCCCCTGAAGCTCCCCCCCCGGACCAACTAAGGTGCTAATCCACGACCCCTGATGCACCCCCTGGCCTCCACCACCGCCGATGACCTCATCTTCCCCCTCCTTCGAAAGCCAAAGTGAGTTTTTATTAATTTTGGTTAACCTAGTTTTTATATACATATTTTATTGTTTTAAAATATGAAATACATATAAAAACATTGATTTGAAAATGGTTTTACAAAATATAAAGTTTTGATTTTTAGTTTATATAATCCTATGATGTTTATCTATAAAAAAGAAATGATAAAGATGTGATTTTGAAATGAATAAAAATATGATTTTATTATCATGAAAGCAAGGATAAAAGATTAGATTTTTAACTTTATAAAGATGAGATTTTGATAATTATAAAGATTTGATTTTTATGTAAGGAAAGGCGATATTTTTACGTAAGGAAAGGTGATATTTTTATGAAAAGAAAGACGAGATTTTTATTCGTATAAAGTTGGGATCTTTATTCGGATGAAGCTATGGTTTTATTCATATGGAAAGGGAATTTTTATCCATATAAAAATGGTTTTTTTATATGAATAACATATTAAAAATATGATTTTTATATAATAGAGAATATAAAAATATTATCTTTATATATGTAGAGAAATAAAAATATAATTTTTAGTGAAGTAAAAATACGATTTTATATATAAAATAGCATAATAAAAATGTGATTTTTATATATGTAGTGGCTATGGACAATGAAATTTACAAAAGGCGAGCACAACGAAGATTTCTACATATGAAGAGTCGTGACGTTTGGTTTAGCTCTTGGTGGGAACTCCTCGCCTTTAATTTATTTCTATTTGAAATATATACCAGGATGCAAACGGTGTTTAGTAGCACCCGAAACCCGTCGTCCACAGACCATGGATGACTTGTTTGTTTGGTTGCTATGTTGTGAAATTTGATTGTGTGATGTGGAATTAAATAAAATATTTTATAGAGGAAAACATTTTATAGTTAAAAATATAATTTTTAACGTGTATATAAGATAAATATTTATAAACAAATCGGACGATTTGTTTATATACACTGATTTGACCGATATTGATTGGGACGATAAATTTTACACATCGCCCAAGTGCTTAAATAAAAATTTGGGTTTGATTGTTTGAAACCCCATATGGGTGTTGGGATGTAAATGGACATACACTAATCCCAATAATTTGCTTTATGTCGATCGATTGATTGACAGGCTGTTATAAGCGTTGAATATTTATATTTGATGCTTATACAGTGTAGAATGCACTTTGGATGATGGTTGATGATTTATCGTTGCTATTATATACATGTGTTGTAGGGAATCCATATAATTAACGTTATATGGTAATTGATTGGGCCTTATTCCAATTTGGAAAGTAGAAAGAAAATTCATTTGTTGAATTGTAAAGAAAATTCATTTGTAGAATTGTAAAGAAAATTCATTTGTTGAATTGTAAAGAAATTTCATTTGTTGAATAGTAAAGAAAATTCATGTGTTGAAAAGTAAAGAAAATTTTTGTGTTGTATGGAGAAAATAATCATTTGTTGAATAGAATAACGAAGTTATTGAAATATATAAAGCCGTGTTGATTAAATTGACGCCATTTTGACGTGAACGATATTTATATCGATTATATTCGTTATAAAATGAACATAGAAAAGTAAGTGATTTCAAAATACAACGTTTTGAAAATATTATCATTTGTATGTCGATGATGTGGAATCTTCAGTTTTATTCGAAATTGAATATGAAGTTGAAATCGTTTTGAAAACGAATTTAAAACGATTTATAAAATATGTTTTAAAAGGAAATCGATGAAATATATATATTATATATTATATATATATATATGGCCTGAATAGAACACGCCGCGCTGCGGCATTTCGCGAATTTCGACTATTGACTTCGAATGGACATTGCGGGAGATCCGACCGTCGGATTCTCCTAAAACCGGAACCTTGGTCGTATCAAAAAGAGCTTTCTAACGAATATTAGAAATTAGAAATCTAGCGGTTGGATTTGGTATTATGTCTAAATCAAATTTGGAAAAGGTCGTTGTAACTGTAGTTCGATGGCCATTGATGGAAATCGACTGTACGGGCCTTGATAAAATTATTAAATATAGTAATAGTTTGTGTAAAATCATAAGAAATGATTTGTGAAGAATTGGGATGAAAATTTCCATATTTGAAAAGATAAAAATAGTTTTTTGTCGAAATGAACTAGTTTTGAACTAGAATTAAAAATCAATTTATTTTTGGAAATAAATAAATTGAATTTGAAATGGTTTTAAAAGCAACCAGGATTTCCAATGTATAAAGTGGAAATGGATTTGAATCGAAATTGTCTTTGGAATGTTTCGATGTTGGATTTCGTGATTATACAGATATTGTTATGGAAATTTGAAAGATATATTTATATCATTATTTCCAGTATGATATTTGTTGGTCGTAGAATTTGATATTGAATATAAGCCGATATATTTTCTATTCAGAGCCTTGTATTTAATATCAAATGGGATTTGGGTCTGTCGTGAATGGTGTCTTCATTAACACCGTTCTTAAACCCAGTTGAGAAAAAGATTAAATCTTTTTATTTGGATTTTATGAAGTATACCAATTAAATAATATTTAATTGGAATTGAATTGAAATTGATTTTTGGGTTTATCATGAATGGTGTTTTAAACAACATTTGTTCTTTAACCCGATAATTAATGGAATGTGATTTGGGTTGTCGGGAATGGTATCCTTAATAATACTATTCTTAGGCCCAACGGAGTTAAGAAAATCAGAAACTAACTGGAGATTAGTTAAGTTGAATGGTTTCCGGGGTATTGGTCTGATGTTGGTTTCGGCCTTCGGGGTTAATACTTAGGGAATTGCTCACTTGTTATTTTACGGTTAGGGACTGATTGAAATGTGATGTGATTTTAGGGTTTATCGTGAACCGTGTTTTAAATGACATCGGTTCTTTAACCCAGTAAAAGATTAAAACTAAGTGGAGTTTTAATGAATATTTAATTAGATTGAAAAGATCGAGAATGGAGTATCACCAGTTTTGCTCCAAACGATAGTTAAATCTTTAATTAGATTTGAACGTGAAATGGTAATTGAATTTACCGATAACACTGTGGTGTTAGATATGAAGTATTACCAGTTTTACTTCATGGGATGAATAGGTTGGGATTGGGAAATTAAAACAAATGATTGCTTCGGTATGGTTCGTTAATCCCGACTAGTTTGAAGTGATATTCAAAAGAAGATTAAAGAATAAATTTAGAAAAATTTATCTTTGATAAAATTAATGGGAACCTTTCCCTAAGAATGTGAAATTTAGAAACTAACTGGAGATTAGTTAAGTTGAATGGTTTCCTGGGTATTGATATGATGTTGGTTTCGGCCATCGGGGTAAATATTTGGGGAATTGTTCTCTTGCTAATGTACGTTTAGTGACTGATGAATTGGAATGAGGCGTATGTTGTGTTTGTGTAACACTTGTTTATTATATACGCGAGTTATTTAGAAAGACCAGGTTTATCCCATTCTGAATAACTGATTCGACGTGGCGTCGAAGAGAAAGACGGTGTTTGAAGACCGGAGGTCTTCACGTCGTTTGGATAATTACTGATGATCTTGATTGTGCCATACACCCAAGAGGAGGGAATCAGTTGGTGATCGTCCAGACGTACATGGAGATCGATGGATATGCGAGGTACAAGGTGCCTCCTGTTTCGTTCAGACCCAGAACGAACTTGTAGATGGACTGTGTGTCTGACATTGGATTTCATTCTGTGTGACTGATATCAGTTGCATAGAGTGGTTTGCCTGTGTGGCATGCTAAGATGCAAATGATCAAGGCTTCTGTTGAAAAGCAGAGTCTTGTGGTTGATGATCAAAGCACAGCCTTTGTGGCATCGCTTTGTGCAGCTTTAATTCGCGAGCCTCACACCCCGGTTGTGAACCAAAAACCGGAAAGGACTTCAGGGGGGACATGCGTTTCTTTCTAGCTAGAAGTGGCGTCAGTGGTTTTACACGCCCTGACGAGTTTGACTTATGTGGTTGTTACTGTTGCGAGGCGCCTCAGTTTTATCGGTGACTATTTGAAGCCGATGGAGTCATTCGTTGCCCATTTACACCCCATAGGGTGGGGAAATGCAGTGTTCATGCATTTTAATCCACATCGATGGACCGGCCCTGACGATCCAAGGCTTGCCTGTGCGCTTGTCTGAGACAAGGTAGGATGGATTGTCTCGAATCGGTACAGGACGATCCCTGGCCTCGGTTCACAGACTGAAATCCAATTTCCAAATACGTGACTTTGCGGTTCTGATTGTAGAGCTTAGTATGGCGACATGATATATGGTACCCATGCCGTCTATGATTGATATTTATGATTGTATATAAAATTAGAAATTAACTGGAAACGATTTAAGATGAGTGGTTTCCTGGGTATTGGTGTAACATCCCATATTCTCTGTATATTTAATTTTCAATTTAAAATAAATAAAATAGGTTAATTTTGGGAAAAATCAAATTTTGTTGATTTGTGATGAAGATAATTTTTGAATTGAGCATATATAAATGTTGTAATGTGAAATTTAATATTTTATAACAAATAAATTTGGATTGTCTAAGTTAAAATAGGAATTCAAATTTTATTTGGTAAATTCTGAAATTATGAGTTGATATTACAATTGTTAAGGATAATTCGAGTCCATTAATTTATAATTGAAATATAAATTTAAATGGATAAGTATATTAATTCGAGAACATGAAACATGTGGTATTGATTTAGAAAATTTTATATAAGTTATAAATGGATTTAAAATGGAAATTTTAAATATTTAAATTTGAATTTAAACAGTTAATCGAATAATTGAATATTTTATTTATTTAATTGACGGTGAAATTTGACGATTATGGTAACTGTCTCGGAATTCGACGAAATCAGTCTCATCGGAACCGGAACGGTGAATCATGATAGGATTTCAATTTGCGTTACAATCCGACGGGTAATATGATCGTACAAGAGAAAATGTGAAAGAAGTCAGTGTAATATGATAATTAGTTGTTTTCTAATATTGGGCCTTATGCATTATATAAATAAAACCCTTTTACCCCTCCATCTATTCATTCCTCACTTCACGTATATTTCATCTGCCTGTTCTTTTCTTCCATGGCAGAAATCAAATTTCTAAACTTAGTTCAAAATAAAAATCCAAGCTTTGAAAAATCAAACATCTTCAAACCCTACCGTATTATATACCGATTCGAAGCTATCGACGATACAAACCTACGGGTGCTCTCAGATTCGACATGCAGTGGATGGTTTCACTGGAAATCACGGTCAAAGTCTGTGTTTTTCGAAACCCTAAGATTTAAATTAGGGGTTTCTGATTTTTACGTTAATCGCAGAATCTAAGACCTGGGTTTTGTAGACCTCGGTCAGGGGAGTCGAGCCACGGTGTTCGGGAAGTCTGGAAGGCTTTGTGGTGGTCGAATTGGACGTTTCTACGTCGAAATTGTCTTCCGTTCAGTTCGACGAAAGGGGCCCCATGGTCCACCGGAGGCGACCGGACCAACGCTGGTGGGTGCGCCTCGGACCAGGAGGGCTAACGGCGGCGGTCTCGAGCCTTGGTTCGGCCGGAGTTAACGGTTTGAGGCGGTCAAAGTTTTATCGATGGGTTATTTCTTCCGTCGGTTCACTGTAGCATATGGGTTGAGCGGGAAGATAGGTTCGGTGCTGACGTGGCACCTATTTAGTGGGTAAGAAATTTATTTATTTAATCTATATATATTCAAATCCAAATAGGAAAATGCTCATAACTTTCTCGTTTTAACTCGGATTTGGACGCGGTTTGTTGCATTGGGATCGTGGCGAGATTGCGGACGTTCTGGCACTAACCTGGCTGTGTTTAGAGACTGTGAAATTTTGGCCCTTAGTTGGACGTCCGATCAACTACGGACGCAAAGGTGAGTGATTTTCTCACTCACAAAATACTGAATTATTCCCATATTTATTGAATTAAATTATGAAGTAAATTTAGTCGCATGGTTGTGTTGGATTGTTGATGTGTTGTTAAATGTACATGCAAGTGTGTTAACATTCAAATTTAAGTCAATAATTAGTTATTTAATTAAATTTAAATTTCTAGTTTGAAATTCGAACCTTTATTAAATCTTGAAACAGTTAACGCTGATCAGTTGAAGTAAATGGTTGGGATAGATGTTGGTTGAAATTTATTACTGAATTGAGATTGACACAGTTAATGCTCTGTATTCAGTATAGTGTATTTGCATGTTCTTTGTGACGATAAATCCCATTTACCCTTGATATTACGGGCATCTAATAAACCCGGGGTTTATCGATAAAATGAATTAAGAACACGGAGTGAAATGATAAATCTCTGTGACCCTGATTTGGATTGAAATGATAGATCCATCCCTGAAATATCGAGAAATTAAATTTAAAATCACTTGGCCATTGGATAGATAATTATATACAGACATCGGTTGGTTAAATGATTTTTAATATTTGAAATTTTATTTGATAGAATTTCATTTAAAGAAATGTGCCGATACTCGATAATTCAATTCTTTGAAGATTCTGAACTGGGATGTTGATTTAAAGGGGTTAAAGGAATTTTTCCAAAACAAAGGGGAAATATTTAAATTGGGATTTGAGTATGATTAAAAATCTTTTCAAATTAAGAGTTTGGATTTGAAGGAAATAAATTCTTATGGAATCTAAATTTTGGGAAATTTGGATATAAAGGGTATCTGAGTTGTTTTAACTCAGTTGAATATATATTTGAACTCTTGAAATCAAATAGTTGTTTTGAACGGGGTTGAAATGAGATATGGAATTAAATGAACTCCGTTGAGACCGGAGGATAGATTCAAGTATTTGAAATTTGGAAGGAAGGAAAGATTTTGATTAGAGAAATTTATTTTAAATATATTTATGCATTTGATTCCAAATAATTATTCTTGCTTTAAATTTATTATTTACCTTTACTTATAACTATTGTATTTTTAATAATTTTTCCTTATAATCTATTTTTCAAAATTTTCTTGTAAACCTTATTTTTAAGTATATATATAATATTTTTAAATTACTGATTTATTTTAATTATTATATTATATATATATATATCTATATAATTTATTTATATAAAATTTATTATTATTATTATTATTATATAAACATTTAGTTTCAGGTATTTTGAAATTATAAATTTCTTTTGAATGAAAATGCTTGAGTTTGAACCGCTGGTTCAAATGGAGTTGAGATAAGAATCCGTGATAAATTGAAATCTTTGAGGTAAATTGTAGTTTATTTGAATATAAGTCGTTTTGAATATTATATGATTATAATATAACGATATGAAATATATTCTAGTTTTAGAATATAATGGGTTTTGGTATGATTATGATATGTCGATATGAAAATTTTATTCGTTTGAATATAAATTGGGTTCGAAACAGAAGATGATATTTTGATATGAAAGCGAGCCTTTATCAAATATAAAAGAACCGACCGATGTAAAAGATGTAAGCGTTGGTTGTTAAAGAGACCGGAGTCGACATAAGGCATACTCTCTGTCAGTGTCGATACCACTTTGACAACTGTGAACGTTATGACGTATCCAGAATGAGTATGATGACTTGGAGGCGATTATTGAATCGAAGAAGATGAACGATGACGAAATAGCCCTGACCTTCGGGTCAGAATTGAAATGACTAAAACAGGAGCTATACCGTGACTAATTGAGGTTAGCGCCTTTGATCGGACACACTTCTTCGATGCTATTTATATGACTGTGATGATGATGATTTGGGGCCATTTATAACTTTGGGAGTGTGTTCCGAGGTGGGCGGTAGTGGCTGCTATGCGTTACCACCGGTCCGGGAGTGCAATTGGTAGAATCCTACCCTGGGCATTGCCTCGAGTGCCTTGTCATATATATATCCGTATCGAGCCCCATACGATTTTGATTTAGCATTGCCTTCTATGGAGTACCCTCTGATAACACCAGTACGGTGAATTTACGGTACTGTATAGACTGTTGATGCCTATAAACTGCGTAAGGGTAATATGGTAATCCCGCTTACGCTATTTTCAGTATTTATACTTTACTGAGTAGACATTATCATAATAGCGTATTATATTATCTATGTATTAGTTTAACGGATCCTTGAGAGATGGAAAATCCCGTAACATCTCTTGAGTTACTGTACCCATGACACTGATGTTATTTCATATTTTGATTGGACTAATATGAGATGATTTAGTGCTGATCCGAGTGTTTGTTGTGTTTTTCTTTTATCCAATACGCTCGGGTCAGCAGACGTTGCAGTTACTGAAGATGACTGTGCTTTGGAGATCGAAGACGAAGATTTGGTATATCTATTATCTATACATATGTATATCCGCTGCATTTTTTTTCCGCTGCTTATTATGTATAGCTGTATGTATATGTAACTCTGATAATCATTAAAGGTTATAGTCAATGTATATATATTTCAACTGCTTTTAACTGCTATTTGTTTATTATATGTTGTCCTTCCGCTGTGAGATTCTGTTATTGTCCTTCTCTTCTTTCTTTCTTTTTCTTCTTTTCCCAATAACTACCTGCATTTGCGATTTGTTTGGGTCGACATGTGTGGCTTATTGTCGATTTTAAACGGTCAAAAAATAGGGGTCGTTACAGTTGGTATCAGAGCGATGGTTGACGACAACCTTGGCTCTGTTGGGAATTTACTCATTAGAGATGGGGTTAGAAATGCCCTAGAATGAGTTTGAGTGATATGAGAGAGCGTACTTGTATTTTTGATATAAATTGGTTTATATTGTGTTGGTTTGTTCTGTTGAATATTGATGGGTTTTGGTCGATATATGGGACGCCATATGATCGATAGGAATCTCTAAATAATCGAACAGAATGATCGACATAATATGGTTTTCGATTATATTTTATATATATTATATATACTATTAGTGGTTTAAGTGTAAAATCTTTGGTCGTTGGTAAGCAATAATATTAAGTTAATACCTATTACGATTAATTTGATAATAAATTTAAATAAGGAATTTAAATGGTCTAAGAAAACATATGAAAATGAAATGATACCTTTAAGTATAATTGGATGAGAAAAGTTTGTGATTAAATAGAAATGAGATTGAAAACTTGATCCTGGGATACTCTTGAAGTAATTTTGTCGAATTTTGAAATAATATCGTATTATAAATATTTTCGAAAGGAATGGTTTAAAGGATTTTTTTAAAAGAGATAAGTGTGTAATCCCTTCTCGGACATCAGAAATGACTTCGGTAATGAGTGCACGCATTATCGATGTTATTCCGAAGAGTCTAAGTGGGGGAGAGACCACTCAATAATTATAGAAATTGGTTTTGACAAAGGATTTTTGAATTTAACTCCATACGGTATAAAATTATAAATATAAAAGTATTGTTATATGTTATTTAGACTCGAGTTTGAAATTTACCCAGGTATTGGAATTCCTAGGTTCTTTGATAATTCAGGAGTTGGATCTAGATTTATATATGGTATAAGGTATAGGTATATATTATTCTAGACTTCGTTTATAAACCCAGAATCTAAGTTCTGAGTTCGATTTAACAAAATATATCAACTTAAGTACTAAAGTAACTCGATTCCTGGAAATTTCAGGTTTTTAAATTGTGAAATGGACTTAGGTATTAAAAGGAGAGATATGGTCAATGGAACGATTAAGCATGAGAGAAAATTTAGTGTAAACCAATTTCAATTTTGATTCTAGAAGTGTGAGCCAAAGTTGAAATTTACCGTGAAACAAAGTTAATTGAAGTCAACTAAAATAAATTGGGAAAGTTTATTATATAAATTAATTGGCAATAGTTTGGGTTTGGAATAATTAATGAGTAGATTTAAAGAAATAAAAGAACATGGGTTAGTCGATAAATTGAAATAGTCGATAAATTTAAAATGATGGAATTAAGCGGTGAATTAGAGTACAAGTAGAATGAAGGTATAAGGATCTAAATGGATTAGACCCCATTTGGACAATATATCAAATATCAATCTAAGTACAAACCGTGAAGGAATAGAGTGTAAACCATTTTTGTCGAATGAAATATGATTTCATTTGAGAAAAGGAATCTAGTAAAATAAAGTTGACTTAGAAAATCGAATAATAATAAAGGAAGGAACTAAGTATAAAATTCGAGTTATGATCCAACCTTAATTCAGTTTGGAACTTGGAAGTCTAATTGATGAATTGAGTTAAAGGAATAAACCTCAATTTAAAACAAATAGGAATAAGTGGAAATGTTCAGATGATGAATAGAAACGCCAAACGAAAGAAATGAGATGCAAATATGTAATTTGGTTCATTCGGAATAAGATAATGGAGATATTGAAATGAAATATAAAATAAAACTTGACCCGAGTTGGATAGATTTAATAAGATAAAATCAACTTAGAAAAAGTAAAATAGGTCGAATGAATTGGAATAAAGGGAAGTAAACTCGAGAAACTTTAATTGGCCGATTTAGAACTAAATTTAAATGAAAATTTAAAAGAATCGAATGAATAGTGGTTTAACATTTATAAAATGAACCCGCACTTGAAATTTTGAATAAGGCTAAATTTAGTCGGGACAAGTGAATTAACTCGATGAGAGATAACTTAGAAGACAATATCGAGATCGATTGAGAATGGAGTACTTCGAAAAGAAATGAGTTATAAATTTGGCAAATAAATTCATGGTAATGAATTAATAGATCTAATAGGACCCGATTAGTTGGAAAATCTAAAGTGAAACCAAGTTTTATTTAAAGATTTAATACTTGAAATGAAGTATGTAAACGAATAGGAATGGAATAAGAAATTGAATATGAAGCCATTGCTCGAATAATAAAGTAAATGCAAGGAATTTAATGAATGATAATAGAACGAGTAATGAAATAAAGCATATTTAATATACAAGTAAAATAAATATGGACATATTAAGTACAAAAAGGAAAATCGTATTTTGAGCAATGGGCGATAATTCATTTTGATAGCTAAGACAATAAAGTTTGGAGTCCATTTCTCGAGTAAAGTAGTAATGACAAATTTGAAGTCATAACGAATTTACAAAAATTTTCTTTTCTGAAAGTTTGAACTCCAAATTTAAGTAAATCGACATATAGTCGATAAACTGAAGCTAAAATGACCATAACTTTTGAATGGATGGTCGGAATTTAACAATTCTGGACTTTTTGAAACGTTAGAAACTGAACTAATTTTTTTTTAATAGCACCTTGCCTAATTTCCATGTTTATTAGTTTGGAATCCATGAATTAGTCGTAGTTGTATGCGCAGGAAATTAAAAATCTGAACTGAATACCAATGTTGTTTTGGTCATAACTTCCTAACAGAGCGTCGGATTTCGATGTGCGAGTACAATTTGGAAAGCTCAGGATGTAAACTTAAACTTTTCCTTTATATGCTGGGTAGAATTTTGATGTTTAAAGGGTTAAAAGCTGGGTTGAATAATTCAGACCTGCATTTTCAGAGTATGGGTTGAAGTGTTCGCCTTCACCAAAACAATCCTAACTTTTGAACGAATTATCCGAATTCGATGAATCCGGGCAATTCGGAAAGCCTGAAGCATAAGCTACTACTTTTTCCTAGTGTGTTTCAGTTAGAGTCCGAATTTTAGTGGGAGAATATGTTGGATTGTAGTTGAAATGTTGATTGTATGTTGTGTAAATTGTGTACTGTTGCTATGTATTACTTATATGTTGAATTCTTTTTCGTGTGTGAGTTGTAGCAGGTGCAAAGAAGTTGCACTACACCTTGGAGCTCGCTTGCGCAAAATGCTAAATGCTAAATGCAAAGATAAATAAAAACCGCAAAATAAACGCTTAAAGAGGTACGTATTTGGGGTTGTATAAAGCTTGGTGGTTTGCTTTTGTTTTCCCCTGGTTCAGGGATGCCTCATCGTTGATGAGATGTATATTTTGGATTGATATATGTATCGAGATTTTTTCCCGGGGCTCTCCGTACAAAGGAGAAGCTGCCGAAATTTTCCGTGATTTCGGGAGTTAGAAAATTTATAAGATTTTTCAATCATATAGCTTATTTTATAAATATTATTCTATAAGTATGGATTTGAAAGTATGACTTGTTTAATACCTTATCTCGTTCCCTTTTCGAGGACGAAAAGATTTTAAGTGGGGGAGAATGTAACATCCCATATTCTCTGTATATTTAATTTTCAATTTAAAATAAATAAAATAGGTTAATTTTGGGAAAAATCAAATTTTGTTGATTTGTGATGAAGATAATTTTTGAATTGAGCATATATAAATGTTGTAATGTGAAATTTAATATTTTATAACAAATAAATTTGGATTGTCTAAGTTAAAATAGGAATTCAAATTTTATTTGGTAAATTCTGAAATTATGAGTTGATATTACAATTGTTAAGGATAATTCGAGTCCATTAATTTATAATTGAAATATAAATTTAAATGGATAAGTATATTAATTCGAGAACATGAAACATGTGGTATTGATTTAGAAAATTTTATATAAGTTATAAATGGATTTAAAATGGAAATTTTAAATATTTAAATTTGAATTTAAACAGTTAATCGAATAATTGAATATTTTATTTATTTAATTGACGGTGAAATTTGACGATTATGGTAACTGTCTCGGAATTCGACGAAACCAGTCTCATCGGAACCGGAACGGTGAATCATGATAGGATTTCAATTTGCGTTACAATCCGACGGGTAATTTGATCGTACAAGAGAAAATGTGAAAGAAGTCAGTGTAATATGATAATTAGTTGTTTTCTAATATTGGGCCTCATGCATTATATAAATAAAACCCTTTTACCCCTCCATCTATTCATTCCTCACTTCACGTATATTTCATCTGCCTGTTCTTTTCTTCCATGGCAGAAATCAAATTTCTAAACTTAGTTCAAAATAAAAATCCAAGCTTTGAAAAATCAAACATCTTCAAACCCTACCGTATTATATACCGATTCGAAGCTATCGACGATACAAACCTACGGGTGCTCTCAGATTCGACATGCAGTGGATGGTTTCACTGGAAATCACGGTCAAAGTCTGTGTTTTTCGAAACCCTAAGATTTAAATTAGGGGTTTCTGATTTTTACGTTAATCGCAGAATCTAAGACCTGGGTTTTGTAGACCTCGGTCAGGGGAGTCGAGCCACGGTGTTCGGGAAGTCTGGAAGGCTTTGTGGTGGTCGAATTGGACGTTTCTACATCGAAATTGTCTTCCGTTCAGTTCGACGAAGGGGGCCCCATGGTCCACCGGAGGCGACCAGACCAACGCTGGTGGGTGCGCCTCGGACCAGGAGGGCTAACGGCGGCGGTCTCGAGCCTTGGTTCGGCCGGAGTTAACGGTTTGAGGCGGTCAAAGTTTTATCGATGGGTTATTTCTTCCGTCGGTTCACTGTAGCATATGGGTTGAGCGGGAAGATAGGTTCGGTGCTGACGTGGCACCTATTTAGTGGGTAAGAAATTTATTTATTTAATCTATATATATTCAAATCCAAATAGGAAAATGCTCATAACTTTCTCGTTTTAACTCGGATTTGGACGCGGTTTGTTGCATTGGGATCGTGGCGAGATTGCGGACGTTTTGGCACTAACCTGGCTGTGTTTAGAGACTGTGAAATTTTGGCCCTTAGTTGGACGTCCGATCAACTACGGACTCAAAGGTGAGTGATTTTCTCACTCACGAAATACTGAATTATTCCCATATTTATTGAATTAAATTATGAAGTAAATTTAGTCGCATGGTTGGGTTGGATTGTTGATGTGTTGTTAAATGTACATGCAAGTGTGTTAACATTCAAATTTAAGTCAATAATTAGTTATTTAATTAAATTTAAATTTCTAGTTTGAAATTCGAACCTTTATTAAATCTTGAAACAGTTAACGCTGATCAGTTGAAGTAAATGGTTGTGATAGATGTTGGTTGAAATTTATTACTGAATGGAGATTGACACAGTTAATGCTCTGTATTCAGTATAGTGTATTTGCATGTTCTTTGTGACGATAAATCCCATTTACCCTTGATATTACGGGCATCTAATAAACCCGGGGTTTATCGATAAAATGAATTAAGAACACGGAGTGAAATGATAAATCTCTGTGACCCTGATTTGGATTGAAATGATAGATCCATCCCTGAAATATCGAGAAATTAAATTTAGAATCACTTGGCCATTGGATAGATAATTATATACAGACATCGGTTGGTTAAATGATTTTTAATATTTGAAATTTTATTTGATAGAATTTCATTTAAAGAAATGTGCTGATACTCGATAATTCAATTCTTTGAAGATTCTGAACTGGGATGTTGATTTAAAGGGGTTAAAGGAATTTTTCCAAAACAAAGGGGAAATATTTAAATTGGGATTTGAGTATGATTAAAAATCTTTTCAAATTAAGAGTTTGGATTTGAAGGAAATAAATTCTTATGGAATCTAAATTTTGGGAAATTTGGAAATAAAGGGTATCTGAGTTGTTTTAACTCAGTTGAATATATATTTGAACTCTTGAAATCTAATAGTTGTTTTGAACGGGGTTGAAATGAGATATGGAATTAAATGAACTCCGTTGAGACCGGAGGATAGATTCAAGTATTTGAAATTTGGAAGGAAGGAAAGATTTTGATTAGAGAAATTTATTTTAAATATATTTATGCATTTCATTCCAAATAATTATTCTTGCTTTAAATTTATTATTTACCTTTACTTATAACTATTGTATTTTTAATAATTTTTCCTTATAATCTATTTTTCAAAATTTTCTTGTAAACCTTATTTTTAAGTATATATATATAATATTTTTAAATTAATGATTTATTTTAATTATTATATTATATATATATCTATATAATTTATTTATATAAAATTTATTATTATTATTATCATTATATAAACATTTAGTTTCAGGTATTTTGAAATTATAAATTTTTCTGAATGGAAATGCTTGAGTTTGAACCGCTGGTTCAAATGGAGTTGAGATAAGAATCCGTGATAAATTGAAATCTTTGAGGTAAATTGTAGTTTATTTGAATATAAGTCGTTTTGAATATTATATGATTATAATATAACGATATGAAATATATTCTAGTTTTAGAATATAATGGGTTTTGGTATGATTATGATATGTCGATATGAAAATTTTATTCGTTTGAATATAAATTGGGTTTGAAACAGAAGATGATATTTTGATATGAAAGCGAGCCTTTATCAAATATAAAAGAACCGACCGATGTAAAAGATGTAAGCGTTGGTTGTTAAAGAGACCGGAGTCGACATAAGGCATACTCTCTGTCAGTGTCGATACCACTTTGACAACTGTGAACGTTATGACGTATCCAGAATGAGTATGATGACTTGGAGGCGATTATTGAATCGAAGAAGATGAACGATGACGAAATAGCCCTGACCTTCGGGTCAGAATTGAAATGACTAAAACAGGAGCTATACCGTGACTAATTGAGGTTAGCGCCTTTGATCGGACACACTTCTTCGATGCTATTTATATGACTGTGATGATGATGATTTGGGCCCATTTATAACTTTGGGAGTGTGTTCCGAGGTGGGCGGTAGTGGCTGCTATGCGTTACCACCGGTCCGGGAGTGCAATTGGTAGAATCCTACCCTGGGCATTGCCTCGAGTGCCTTGTCATATATATATCCATATCGAGCCCCATACGATTTTGATTTAGCATTGCCTTCTATGGAGTACCCTCTGATAACACCAGTACGGTGAATTTACGGTACTGTATAGACTGTTGATGCCTATAAACTGCGTAAGGGTAATATGGTAATCCCGCTTACGCTATTTTCAGTATTTATACTTTACTGAGTAGACACTATCATAATAGCGTATTATATTATCTATGTATTAGTTTAACGGATCCTTGAGAGATGGAAAATCCCGTAACATCTCTTGAGTTACTGTACCCATGACACTGATGTTATTTCATATTTTGATTGGACTAATATGAGATGATTTAGTGCTGATCCGAGTGTTTGTTGTGTTTTTCTTTTATGCAATACGCTCGGGTCAGCAGACGTTGCAGTTACTGAAGATGACTGTGCTTTGGAGATCGAAGACGAAGATTTGGTATATCTATTATCTATACATATGTATATCCGCTGCATTTTTTTCCGCTGCTTATTATGTACAGCTGTATGTATATGTAACTCTGATAATCATTAAAGGTTATAGTCAATGTATATATATTTCAACTGCTTTTAACTGCTATTTGTTTATTATATGTTGTCCTTCCGCTGTGAGATTCTGTTATTGTCCTTCTCTTCTTTCTTTCTTTTTCTTCTTTTCCCAATAACTACCTGCATTTGCGATTTGTTTGGGTCGACATGTGTGGCTTATTGTCGATTTTAAACGGTCAAAAAATAGGGGTCGTTACAGTTGGTATCAGAGCGATGGTTGACGACAACCTTGGCTCTGTTGGGAATTTACTCATTAGAGATGGGGTTAGAAATGCCCTAGAATGAGTTTGAGTGATATGAGAGAGCGTACTTGTATTTTTGATATAAATTGGTTTATATTGTGTTGGTTTGTTCTGTTGAATATTGATGGGTTTTGGTCGATATATGGGACGCCATATGATCGATAGGAATCTCTAAATAATCGAACAGAATGATCGACATAATATGGTTTTCGATTATATTTTATATATACTATTAGTGGTTTAAGTGTAAAATCTTTGGCCGTTGGTAAGCAATAATATTAAGTTAATACCTATTACGATTAATTTGATAATAAATTTAAATAAGGAATTTAAATGGTCTAAGAAAACATATGAAAATGAAATGATACCTTTAAGTATAATTGGATGAGAAAAGTTTGTGATTAAATAGAAATGAGATTGAAAACTTGATCCTGGGATACTCTTGAAGTAATTTTGTCGAATTTTGAAATAATATCGTATTATAAATATTTTCGAAAGGAATGGTTTAAAGGATTTTTTTAAAAGAGATAAGTGTGTAATCCCTTCTCGGACATCAGAAATGACTTCGGTAATGAGTGCACGCATTATCGATGTTATTCCGAAGAGTCTAAGTGGGGGAGAGACCACTCAATAATTATAGAAATTGGTTTTGACAAAGGATTTTTGAATTTAACTCCATACGGTATAAAATTATAAATATAAAAGTATTGTTATATGTTATTTAGACTCGAGTTTGAAATTTACCCAGGTATTGGAATTCCTAGGTTCTTTGATAATTCAGGAGTTGGATCTAGATTTATATATGGTATAAGGTATAGGTATATATTATTCTAGACTTCGTTTATAAACCCAGAATCTAAGTTCTGAGTTCGATTTAACAAAATATATCAACTTAAGTACTAAAGTAACTCGATTCCTGGAAATTTCAGGTTTTTAAATTGTGAAATGGACTTAGGTATTAAAAGGAGAGATATGGTCAATGGAACGATTAAGCATGAGAGAAAATTTAGTGTAAACCAATTTCAATTTTGATTCTAGAAGTGTGAGCCAAAGTTGAAATTTACCGTGAAACAAAGTTAATTGAAGTCAACTAAAATAAATTGGGAAAGTTTATTATATAAATTAATTGGCAATAGTTTGGGTTTGGAATAATTAATGAGTAGATTTAAAGAAATAAAAGAACATGGGTTAGTCGATAAATTGAAATAGTCGATAAATTTAAAATGATGGAATTAAGCGGTGAATTAGAGTACAAGTAGAATGAAGGTATAAGGATCTAAATGGATTAGACCCCATTTGGACAATATATCAAATATCAATCTAAGTACAAACCGTGAAGGAATAGAGTGTAAACCATTTTTGTCGAATGAAATATGATTTCATTTGAGAAAAGGAATCTAGTAAAATAAAGTTGACTTAGAAAATCGAATAATAATAAAGGAAGGAACTAAGTATAAAATTCGAGTTATGATCCAACCTTAATTCAGTTTGGAACTTGGAAGTCTAATTGATGAATTGAGTTAAAGGAATAAACCTCAATTTAAAACAAATAGGAATAAGTGGAAATGTTCAGATGATGAATAGAAACGCCAAACGAAAGAAATGAGATGCAAATATGTAATTTGGTTCATTCGGAATAAGATAATGGAGATATTGAAATGAAATATAAAATAAAACTTGACCCGAGTTGGATAGATTTAATAAGATAAAATCAACTTAGAAAAAGTAAAATAGGTCGAATGAATTGGAATAAAGGGAAGTAAACTCGAGAAACTTTAATTGGCCGATTTAGAACTAAATTTAAATGAAAATTTAAAAGAATCGAATGAATAGTGGTTTAACATTTATAAAATGAACCCGCACTTGAAATTTTGAATAAGGCTAAATTTAGTCGGGACAAGTGAATTAACTCGATGAGAGATAACTTAGAAGACAATATCGAGATCGATTGAGAATGGAGTACTTCGAAAAGAAATGAGTTATAAATTTGGCAAATAAATTCATGGTAATGAATTAATAGATCTAATAGGACCCGATTAGTTGGAAAATCTAAAGTGAAACCAAGTTTTATTTAAAGATTTAATACTTGAAATGAAGTATGTAAACGAATAGGAATGGAATAAGAAATTGAATATGAAGCCATTGCTCGAATAATAAAGTAAATGCAAGGAATTTAATGAATGATAATAGAACGAGTAATGAAATAAAGCATATTTAATATACAAGTAAAATAAATATGGACATATTAAGTACAAAAAGGAAAATCGTATTTTGAGCAATGGGCGATAATTCATTTTGATAGCTAAGACAATAAAGTTTGGAGTCCATTTCTCGAGTAAAGTAGTAATGACAAATTTGAAGTCATAACGAATTTACAAAAATTTTCTTTTCTGAAAGTTTGAACTCCAAATTTAAGTAAATCGACATATAGTCGATAAACTGAAGCTAAAATGACCATAACTTTTGAATGGATGGTCGGAATTTAACAATTCTGGACTTTTTGAAACGTTAGAAACTGAACTAATTTTTTTTTAATAGCACCTTGCCTAATTTCCATGTTTATTAGTTTGGAATCCATGAATTAGTCGTAGTTGTATGCGCAGGAAATTAAAAATCTGAACTGAATACCAATGTTGTTTTGGTCATAACTTCCTAACAGAGCGTCGGATTTCGATGTGCGAGTACAATTTGGAAAGCTCAGGATGTAAACTTAAACTTTTCCTTTATATGCTGGGTAGAATTTTGATGTTTAAAGGGTTAAAAGCTGGGTTGAATAATTCAGACCTGCATTTTCAGAGTATGGGTTGAAGTGTTCGCCTTCACCAAAACAATCCTAACTTTTGAACGAATTATCCGAATTCGATGAATCCGGGCAATTCGGAAAGCCTGAAGCATAAGCTACTACTTTTTCCTAGTGTGTTTCAATTAGAGTCCGAATTTTAGTGGGAGAATATGTTGGATTGTAGTTGAAATGTTGATTGTATGTTGTGTAAATTGTGTACTGTTGCTATGTATTACTTATATGTTGAATTCTTTTGCGTGTGTGAGTTGTAGCAGGTGCAAAGAAGTTGCACTACACCTTGGAGCTCGCTTGCGCAAAATGCTAAATGCTAAATGCAAAGATAAATAAAAACCGCAAAATAAACGCTTAAAGAGGTACGTATTTGGGGTTGTATAAAGCTTGGTGGTTTGCTTTTGTTTTCCCCTGGTTCAGGGATGCCTCATCGTTGATGAGATGTATATTTTGGATTGATATATGTATCGAGATTTTTTCCCGGGGCTCTCCGTACAAAGGAGAAGCTGCCGAAATTTTCCGTGATTTCGGGAGTTAGAAAATTTATAAGATTTTTCAATCATATAGCTTATTTTATAAATATTATTCTATAAGTATGGATTTGAAAGTATGACTTGTTTAATACCTTATCTCGTTCCCTTTTCGAGGACGAAAAGATTTTAAGTGGGGGAGAATGTAACATCCCATATTCTCTGTATATTTAATTTTCAATTTAAAATAAATAAAATAGGTTAATTTTGGGAAAAATCAAATTTTGTTGATTTGTGATGAAGATAATTTTTGAATTGAGCATATATAAATGTTGTAATGTGAAATTTAATATTTTATAACAAATAAATTTGGATTGTCTAAGTTAAAATAGGAATTCAAATTTTATTTGGTAAATTCTGAAATTATGAGTTGATATTACAATTGTTAAGGATAATTCGAGTCCATTAATTTATAATTGAAATATAAATTTAAATGGATAAGTATATTAATTCGAGAACATGAAACATGTGGTATTGATTTAGAAAATTTTATATAAGTTATAAATGGATTTAAAATGGAAATTTTAAATATTTAAATTTGAATTTAAACAGTTAATCGAATAGTTGAATATTTTATTTATTTAATTGACGGTGAAATTTGACGATTATGGTAACTGTCTCGGAATTCGACGAAACCAGTCTCATCGGAACCGGAACGGTGAATCATGATAGGATTTCAATTTGCGTTACAATCCGACGGGTAATTTGATCGTACAAGAGAAAATGTGAAAGAAGTCAGTGTAATATGATAATTAGTTGTTTTCTAATATTGGGCCTCATGCATTATATAAATAAAACCCTTTTACCCCTCCATCTATTCATTCCTCACTTCACGTATATTTCATCTGCCTGTTCTTTTCTTCCATGGCAGAAATCAAATTTCTAAACTTAGTTCAAAATAAAAATCCAAGCTTTGAAAAATCAAACATCTTCAAACCCTACCGTATTATATACCGATTCGAAGCTATCGACGATACAAACCTACGGGTGCTCTCAGATTCGACATGCAGTGGATGGTTTCACTGGAAATCACGGTCAAAGTCTGTGTTTTTCGAAACCCTAAGATTTAAATTAGGGGTTTCTGATTTTTACGTTAATCGCAGAATCTAAGACCTGGGTTTTGTAGACCTCGGTCAGGGGAGTCGAGCCACGGTGTTCGGGAAGTCTGGAAGGCTTTGTGGTGGTCGAATTGGACATTTCTACATCGAAATTGTCTTCCGTTCAGTTCGACGAAGGGGGCCCCATGGTCCACCGGAGGCGACCAGACCAACGCTGGTGGGTGCGCCTCGGACCAGGAGGGCTAACGGCGGCGGTCTCGAGCCTTGGTTCGGCCGGAGTTAACGGTTTGAGGCGGTCAAAGTTTTATCGATGGGTTATTTCTTCCGTCGGTTCACTGTAGCATATGGGTTGAGCGGGAAGATAGGTTCGGTGCTGACGTGGCACCTATTTAGTGGGTAAGAAATTTATTTATTTAATCTATATATATTCAAATCCAAATAGGAAAATGCTCATAACTTTCTCGTTTTAACTCGGATTTGGACGCGGTTTGTTGCATTGGGATCGTGGCGAGATTGCGGACGTTTTGGCACTAACCTGGCTGTGTTTAGAGACTGTGAAATTTTGGCCCTTAGTTGGACGTCCGATCAACTACGGACTCAAAGGTGAGTGATTTTCTCACTCACGAAATACTGAATTATTCCCATATTTATTGAATTAAATTATGAAGTAAATTTAGTCGCATGGTTGGGTTGGATTGTTGATGTGTTGTTAAATGTACATGCAAGTGTGTTAACATTCAAATTTAAGTCAATAATTAGTTATTTAATTAAATTTAAATTTCTAGTTTGAAATTCGAACCTTTATTAAATCTTGAAACAGTTAACGCTGATCAGTTGAAGTAAATGGTTGTGATAGATGTTGGTTGAAATTTATTACTGAATGGAGATTGACACAGTTAATGCTCTGTATTCAGTATAGTGTATTTGCATGTTCTTTGTGACGATAAATCCCATTTACCCTTGATATTACGGGCATCTAATAAACCCGGGGTTTATCGATAAAATGAATTAAGAACACGGAGTGAAATGATAAATCTCTGTGACCCTGATTTGGATTGAAATGATAGATCCATCCCTGAAATATCGAGAAATTAAATTTAGAATCACTTGGCCATTGGATAGATAATTATATACAGACATCGGTTGGTTAAATGATTTTTAATATTTGAAATTTTATTTGATAGAATTTCATTTAAAGAAATGTGCTGATACTCGATAATTCAATTCTTTGAAGATTCTGAACTGGGATGTTGATTTAAAGGGGTTAAAGGAATTTTTCCAAAACAAAGGGGAAATATTTAAATTGGGATTTGAGTATGATTAAAAATCTTTTCAAATTAAGAGTTTGGATTTGAAGGAAATAAATTCTTATGGAATCTAAATTTTGGGAAATTTGGAAATAAAGGGTATCTGAGTTGTTTTAACTCAGTTGAATATATATTTGAACTCTTGAAATCTAATAGTTGTTTTGAACGGGGTTGAAATGAGATATGGAATTAAATGAACTCCGTTGAGACCGGAGGATAGATTCAAGTATTTGAAATTTGGAAGGAAGGAAAGATTTTGATTAGAGAAATTTATTTTAAATATATTTATGCATTTCATTCCAAATAATTATTCTTGCTTTAAATTTATTATTTACCTTTACTTATAACTATTGTATTTTTAATAATTTTTCCATATAATCTATTTTTCAAAATTTTCTTGTAAACCTTATTTTTAAGTATATATATATAATATTTTTAAATTAATGATTTATTTTAATTATTATATTATATATATATCTATATAATTTATTTATATAAAATTTATTATTATTATTATCATTATATAAACATTTAGTTTCAGGTATTTTGAAATTATAAATTTCTTCTGAATGGAAATGCTTGAGTTTGAACCGCTGGTTCAAATGGAGTTGAGATAAGAATCCGTGATAAATTGAAATCTTTGAGGTAAATTGTAGTTTATTTGAATATAAGTCGTTTTGAATATTATATGATTATAATATAACGATATGAAATATATTCTAGTTTTAGAATATAATGGGTTTTGGTATGATTATGATATGTCGATATGAAAATTTTATTCGTTTGAATATAAATTGGGTTTGAAACAGAAGATGATATTTTGATATGAAAGCGAGCCTTTATCAAATATAAAAGAACCGACCGATGTAAAAGATGTAAGCGTTGGTTGTTAAAGAGACCGGAGTCGACATAAGGCATACTCTCTGTCAGTGTCGATACCACTTTGACAACTGTGAACGTTATGACGTATCCAGAATGAGTATGATGACTTGGAGGCGATTATTGAATCGAAGAAGATGAACGATGACGAAATAGCCCTGACCTTCGGGTCAGAATTGAAATGACTAAAACAGGAGCTATACCGTGACTAATTGAGGTTAGCGCCTTTGATCGGACACACTTCTTCGATGCTATTTATATGACTGTGATGATGATGATTTGGGCCCATTTATAACTTTGGGAGTGTGTTCCGAGGTGGGCGGTAGTGGCTGCTATGCGTTACCACCGGTCCGGGAGTGCAATTGGTAGAATCCTACCCTGGGCATTGCCTCGAGTGCCTTGTCATATATATATCCATATCGAGCCCCATACGATTTTGATTTAGCATTGCCTTCTATGGAGTACCCTCTGATAACACCAGTACGGTGAATTTACGGTACTGTATAGACTGTTGATGCCTATAAACTGCGTAAGGGTAATATGGTAATCCCGCTTACGCTATTTTCAGTATTTATACTTTACTGAGTAGACACTATCATAATAGTGTATTATATTATCTATGTATTAGTTTAACGGATCCTTGAGAGATGGAAAATCCCGTAACATCTCTTGAGTTACTGTACCCATGACACTGATGTTATTTCATATTTTGATTGGACTAATATGAGATGATTTAGTGCTGATCCGAGTGTTTGTTGTGTTTTTCTTTTATGCAATACGCTCGGGTCAGCAGACGTTGCAGTTACTGAAGATGACTGTGCTTTGGAGATCGAAGACGAAGATTTGGTATATCTATTATCTATACATATGTATATCCGCTGCATTTTTTTCCGCTGCTTATTATGTACAGCTGTATGTATATGTAACTCTGATAATCATTAAAGGTTATAGTCAATGTATATATATTTCAACTGCTTTTAACTGCTATTTGTTTATTATATGTTGTCCTTCCGCTGTGAGATTCTGTTATTGTCCTTCTCTTCTTTCTTTCTTTTTCTTCTTTTCCCAATAACTACCTGCATTTGCGATTTGTTTGGGTCGACATGTGTGGCTTATTGTCGATTTTAAACAGTCAAAAAATAGGGGTCGTTACAATTGGTCTGATGTTGGTTTCGACCTTCGGGGTTAATACTTAGGGAATCGTTCTCTTACTAATTTACGGTTGGAGTCTAATTGAGAATCAAAAGATAAAATTTCACGTATAAAGCATTCTTTGGCTGTTATAAGGTAAAACCCTATCCTCCGGCTTGCTCTGCATTGTGTGATGGGACCTGGGTCTTATAACAGCTTCATTTTTCTTTATTTAGCATTGCGCTGTTTGTTTTATGCACTGGTATTCTTGGGAGGAAACCCGTTCCGTGTTATACGACGTGGTCCCTTGCTTTACCTAACTTTAAAATAAAGATTAATAACTGTTTTAGTTCTCACACCAGTCACATGACTGGCCTGGAGTTTATTGTTTAAACCTAAACTCTGGGTGCCCATATTTTCCGCACGGGCAGCTAGTAGTTTGGTTTTGCAGATTTATATTCACAGGATCCTGATGTACAGCTGGAACGATACTCGGAAAGCTCTGTGTCTGTGTATTACTTTCAGTTGTGTATTATATGATTTTTCCGCTGCTATGTAATTTATTGTAATCTCTGATATCTTCTGTTGTATAATATTTGTTTATACTCTGTATATTCTTGTATTCTGATGGAATTGTTGTAATATACAATGAAATGTTCAAGTATCCGCTCTTTCCTTACCGGGGAAGTTACGGGTCTTTACAGTGGTATCAGAGCTTTGGTTTACAAAGCTCAGGGAACAAGACACATTAGAACCATACGAAAGAATTCATCAGAGATTGGATTAGTAAT
Organism: Allium sativum; assembly: GCA_030737875.1. Taxonomy (NCBI): domain Eukaryota; kingdom Viridiplantae; phylum Streptophyta; class Magnoliopsida; order Asparagales; family Amaryllidaceae; genus Allium; species Allium sativum. The sequence goes on from CM060920.1 coordinate 604,569,921, forward strand.
ATCCAATGAGAATGACTCGTTAGAGATGGGATCAGTAGTATCCTAGAACGAGTGTGAAGAGTATATTTTTGAATTGAAAACAATTTTTGTTTTGAAAATTTAAATCAATAATTTGTATTTGAATATTTATTTATATTGATTTGGGCTATCAGGTATATAGAGATTTTAATATACGTCTGATCCACGTGTATTGGAAGCCTCCAATATACTGGATGGATATAGAGTCACACTCTAGTCGCCCGTAGATATTCTGATGGTGGTTCGAAACATCATCAGAATTTATGTTCGAGTGACGAAAGTGAGATATCTATATATTTCCAGTAGACTGGTGTGAGAGCCAAAATTAGATAGGGCTTATTGTTGTGATTTGGCATCAAAAATGTGATTTTTGACTATATATCAAAGTTATGTGATTGAAAAGCTAATCAACTAATTGATTGATGATTGTGTTGTTCGATTATAGTTGTGATTAATTAGAATTTGAACCATTTAGCCAAATTGAACCAAATAGTGAATTGTATTGAAAATTATCGCATTTGCATACATATACGTGTACTTACATTGAACAGGTCATAGCAAGGAGGCTAGAGCAGAAGAATAAAATTATTTGCTTGACAAATAGGTACATGTTTATTGTATTTCTTTGGGTTTTGGATGATTTTGTGAGTCAATTGGCTAGCCGCTTGGCTTTTTCTTTTTCTTTTGGATTGAAGAAGGCCATGGGAGGCTATATGAAATATTCCGAAGTCCCCGGTGCAGGGGAGGTTATGGTGAAATTTTTCGAAAATTTAGGGTGTTAGCCAAATTTTTCGAAATTTTCGAAAAATTTGAAAAGTTCTTAGAAACTGTAAAGTTAAAGGACTTAAGCCGTAGTGAAAATATTGGAAGTTGAGTTGATTAATTAAACAACTTTCAGCTTCGTTCCTTTTTGGGGACGAAAAGTTTTAAGTGAGGGAGATTGTAATAACCCGGAAATTCTGAGCCAATTTAAAATTTTTATTTTGGCTATTTTAATGAATTTTGATTATTTAAAATGAACTATTTTAAATAATAATGACGAAAAATTTATTTTCGACGAAGTTAAAACGAATGAATTTATTTTAATTATATAACGAGCCTGAAATGGCGCGGTAGTTTGAAATTTCGATTTCGAATTTCAAATGAATATACAGAATTCGTTTTAAGTCGAAATTGGAAGAAACCAGAAATATCTAAATCTGTTTGACGATATATTTCTAATGGATGTAAGAAACTAAGATTTCACTTTAGAAGTTGAAAGATATGTCCAGTTTAAAATTCAGAAAAGTCGCTGTGGAATTTATATATATTTTAATATATGTATAAAGTCCTTTGAAAATGGAAATTTTGCAAACGACCTCGATTTTCGACGAAACCACTTTTGTTGGATCCGTGATGTCAAGTTATTGCTAGATTTCAAAATTCATAATTTTCTGAATCAATATGTGAGCGTGGCAAAGGAAAACGCGTTTGACCAGTTTCAGTTGATTTTAATCGATTGAAAAATGGCCATTTTTCAAATGGTTTCAGAATTCGATGAAACTAGTTTTGTTAGGACCGTATTGTCAATACAAAGCTAGAAAATATTTTTGGGGAATCTTTAGAGTCCATATATGGCCCCAGTAAATTGAAATGCGCGTTCAAATTCAATATATATAGTTATATTTTGATTTTAAAGAAAACCGATCGAAAATATCGAATCAGCTTACGATACATATCCCATTGTGTTCGGAATAGGGGTAATTATTTGGGGGCAACAGTCATTGGGTCTGATTTGGGTTTCGAATTAAAAAGATGCTTTTTGGAGAAAAATATAATAATAAATTTATTAAACTATATACTTCTGCCCCCCCCCCAATTATTCTCGTTGACCAAATCAAAAGAAAAAAAAGAAAGAAAGAAAAAAAAACCGCGTCCACGAAATCCCGTCGCCCTACCATCGTCGCAGCCATCGCCACGCTCCGGAGCGCCGCCGCCGCTACCAGGCCTCCACCCCTCCTCGCGACGTCAGACCACTGCGAAATCCCCTTCAAACCCAAGAAACCATAGGCCCCCCTAACCTAAATCGAAGGCGCCGCCCCTGAATCTCCCCCCCCCCCCGACCAACTAAGGTGCCAATCCCCGACCCCTGACGCGCCCCCTGGCCTCCACCACCGCCAACGACCTCATCTTCCCCCTCCTCCAAAAGCCAAAGTGAGTTTTTATTAATTTTGGTTAACCTGGTTTTTATATACATATTTTATTGTTTTAAAATATGAAATATATATAAAAACATTGATTTGAAAATGGTTTTACAAAATATGAAGTTCTGATTTTTAGTTTATAAAATCTTATGATTTTTATCTATAAAAAGAAATGATAAAGATTTGATTTTGAAATGAATAAATATATGATTTTATTATCATGAAAGCGAGGATAAAAGATTAGATTTTTAACTTTATAAAGATGAGATTTTGATAATTATAAAGATTTGATTTTTATGTAAGGAAAGGCGATATTTTTATGTAAGGAAAGGTGATATTTTTATGAAAAGAAAGACGAGATTTTTATTCGTATAAAGTTGGGATCTTTATTCGGATGAAGCTATGGTTTTATTCGTATGGAAAGTGGATTTTTATCCATATAAAAATGTTTTTTTAATATGAATAACATATTAAAAATATGATTTTTATATAATAGAGAATATAAAAATATTATCTTTATATATGTAGAGAAATAAAAATATAATTTTTAGTGAAGTAAAAATACGATTTTATATATAAAATAGCATAATAAAAATGTGATTTTTATATATGTAGTGGCTACGGACAATGAAATTTACAAAAGGCGAGCACGATGAAGATTTCTACATATGAAGAGTCGTGACGTTTGGTTTAGCTCTTGGAGAGAACTCCTCACCTTTATTTTATTTCTATTTGAAATATATACCAGGATGAAGACGGTGTTTAGTAGCACCCGACACCCGTCGTCTACAGGCCATGGATGACTTGTTTGTTTGGTTGCTATGTTGTGAAATTTCTTGTGTGATGTGGAAAGAAATAAAATATTTTATAGTGGAAAATATTTTATAGTTAAAAATATAATTTTTAACGTTTATATAAAATAAATATTTATAAACAAATCGGATGATTTGTTTATATACACTGATTTGACCGATATTGATTGGGACGATAAATTTTACACATCGCCCAACTGCACAAATAAAAATCTGTGTTTGATTGTTCGAAACCCCACACGGGTGTTGGGATGAAATTGGACATACACTAATCCCAATAATTAGCTGTATGTCGATCGATTGATTGACAGGCTATTATAAGCATTGAATATTTATATTTGATGCTTATACTGTGTAGAATGCACTCTGGATGATGGTTGATGATTTATCGTGGCTATTATATACATGTGTTGTAGGGAATCCATATAATTAACATTATATGGTAATTGATTGGGCCTCATTCCAATTTGGAAAATAGAAAGAAAAATCATTTGTTGAATTGTAAAGAAAATTCATTTGTTGAATTGTAAATAAAATTCATTTGTTGAATTGTAAAGAAAATTCATTTGTTGAATTGCAAAGAAAAATCATTTTTTGAATTGCAAAGAAAAATCATTTGTTGAATTGTAAAGAAAATTCATTTGTTGAATTGTAAAGAAAATTCATTTGTTGAATAGTAAAGAAAATTCATGTGTTGAATAGTAAAGAAAATTCATGTGTTGAATGGAGAAAATATTCATTTGTTGAATAGAATAACGAAGTTATTGAAATATATAAAGCCGTGTTGATTAGATTGACGCCATTTTGACGTGAACGATATTTATATCGATTATATTCGTTATAAAATGAATATAGAAAAGTAAGTGATTTCAAAATACAACGTTTTGAAAATATTATCATTTGTATGTCGATGATGTGGAATATTCAATTTTGATTCGAAATTGAATATGAAGTTGAAATCGTTTTGAAAACGAATTTAAAACGATTTATAAAATACGTTTTAAAAGGAAATCGACGAAATATATATAATATATATATTATATATATAATGGCCTGAATAGAATGTGACGCGCTGCGGCAGTTCGCGAATTTCGACAATTGACTTCGAATGGACATTGCGGGAGATTCGATCGTCGGATTCTCCTAAAACTGGAACCGTTGGGTTCGTATCGAAAAGAGCTTTCTAACGAATATTAGAAATTAGAAATTTAATGGTTGGATTTGGAATTGTATCCAAATCAAATTTGGAAAAGGTCGCTGTAAGTGCAGTTCGATGGCCGTTGATGGAAATCGACTGTAAGGGCCTTGATAAAATTATTAAAAATAGTAATAATTTGTGTAAAATCATAAGAAATGATTTGTGAATAATTGGGATGAAAATTTCCATATTTGAAAAGATAAAAATAGATTTTTGTCGAAATGAACTAGTTTTGAACTAGAATTAAAAATCAATTTATTTTTGGAAATAAATAAATTGAATTTGAAATGGTTTTAAAAGCAACCAGGATTTCCAATATATAAAGTGGAAATGGATTTGAATCGAAATTGTCTTTGGAATATATCGATGTTGGATTTCGTGATTATATAGATATTGTTATGGAAATTTGAAAGCTATATTTATATCGTTATTTCCAATATGATATTTGTTGGTCGTAGAATTTGATATTGAATATAAGCCGACATATTTTCTATTCAGAGCCTTGTATTTAATATCAAATGGGATTTGGGTTTGTCGTGAATGGTGTCTTCATTAACACCGTTCTTAAACCCAGTTGAGAAAAAGATTAAATCTTTTTATTTGGATTTAATGAAGTATACCAATTAAATAATATTTATTTGGAATTGAATTGAAATTGATTTTTGGGTTTATCGTGAACAGTGTTTTAAATAACATTTGCTCTTTAACCCGATAATTAATGGAATGTGATTTGGGTTGTCGAGAATGGTATCTTTAATAATACTGTTTTTAGGCCCAACGGAGTTAAAAAAATCAGAAACTAACTGGAGATTAGTTAAGTTGAATGGTTTCCTGGGTGTTGGTCTGATGTTGGTTTCGTCCTTCGGGGTTAATACTTAGGGAATTGCTCACTTGCTATTTTACGGTTAGGGACTGATTGAAATGTGATGTGATTTTGGGGTTTATCGTGAACCGTGTTTTAAATGACATCGGTTCTTTAACCCAGTTAAAGATTAAAACTAAGTGGAGTTTTAATGAATCTTTAATTAGATTGAAAAGATCGAGAATGGAGTATCACCAGTTTTGCTCCAGACGATAGTTAAATCTTTAATTAGATTTGAACGTGAAATGGTAATTGAATTTACCGATAACACCGTGGTGTTAGATATGAAGTATTGCCAGTTTTACTTCATGGGATGAATAGGTTGGGATTGAGAAATTAAAACAAATGATTACTTCGGTAAGGTTCGTTAATCCCGACTAGTTTGAAGTGATATTCAAAAGAAGATTAAAGAATGAATTTAGAAGAATTTATCTTTGATAAAATTAATGGGAACCTTTCCCTAAGAATGTGAAATTTAGAAACTAACTGGAGATTAGTTAAGTTGAATGGTTTCCTAGGTATTGATCTGATGTTGGTTTCGGCCTTCGGGTTTAATATTTGGGGAATTGTTGTCTTGCTAATGTACGGTTAGTGACTGATGAATTGGAATGAGGCGTATGTTGTATTTGTGTAACACTTGTTTATTATATACGCGAGTTATTCAAAAAGACCGAGTTTATCCCATTCTGAATAACTGATTCGACGTGGTGTCGAAGAGGAAGACGGTGGTTGAAGACCGGAGGTCTTCACGTCGTTTGGATAATTACTGATGATCTTGATTGGGTCGTACACCCAAGAGGAGGTAATTAGTTGGTGATCATCCAGACATACTTGGAGATCGATGGATATGCGTGTACAAGGTGCCTCCGGTTTCATTAAGACCCAGAACGAACTTGTAAATGGAATGTGTGTCTGACATTGGATTTCATTCTGTGTGACTGATATCGGTTGCATAGATTGGTTTGCCTGTGTGGCATGCTAAGATGCAAATGATCAAGGCTTCTGTTGAAAAGCAGAGTCTTATGGTTGATGATCAAAGCACAGCCTTTGTGGCATCGCTTTGTGTAGCGTTAATTCGCGAGCCTCACACCCCGGTTGTGAACTAGAAACGGGAGAGGACTCTAGGGAGGACATGCGTTTCTTTCTAGGTCAAAGTGGCGTCAGTGTTTTTACACGCCCTGACGAGTTTGACTTATGTGGTTGTTGCTGTTGCGAGGCGCCTCAGATTTATCGGTGACTATGTGAAGCCGATGGAGTCATTCATTGGCTCATTTACGCCCCATAGGGTGAGAAAAGCAGTGTTAAGGCATTTTAATCCACATCGGCGGACCGGCCCTGACGATCCAAGGCTTGCCTGCACGCTTGCCTGAGACATGGTAGGCTAGATTGTCTCAAATCGGTAGAGGGCGATCCCTGGCCTCAGTTCACAGACGGAAATCCAATTTCCAAATACGTGACTTTGCGGTTTTGATTGTAGAGCCTAGTATGGCGACATGATATATGGTACCCATGCCGTCTATGATTGATATTTATGATTGTATATAAAATTAGAAACTAACTGGAAATGAGTTAATATGGGTGGTTTCCTGGGTATTTGTCTGATGTTGGTTTCGACCTTCGGGGTTAATACTTAGGGAATCGTTCTCTTACTAATTTACGGTTGGAGTCAGATTAAGAATCAAAAGATAAAATTTCACGTATCAAGCATTCTTTGGCTGTTATAAGGTAAAACCCTATCCTCTGGCTTGCATTGCATTGTGTGATGGGACCTGGGTCTTATAACAGCTTCATTTTTCTTTATTTAGCATTGCACTATTTGTTTTATGCATTGGTATTCTTGGGAGGAAACCCGTTCCGTGTTATACGGCGTGGTCCCTTGATTTTCCTAACTTTAAAATAAAGATTAGTAACTGTTTTAGTTCTCACACCAGTCACATGACTGACCTGGAGTTTATTGTTTTAACCTAAACTCTGGGTGCCCCTATTTTCCGCACGGGCAACTAGTAGTTTTGGTTTTGCGGATTTATATTCACAGGATCCTGATGTACAGCTGGAACGATACTCGGAAAGCTCTATATCCATGTATTACTTTCAGTTGTGTATTGTATGATTTTTCCGTTGCTATGTAATTTATTGCAATCTCTGATATTTTCTGTTGTATAATATTTGTTTATACTCTGTTGTATTCTGATGGAATTGTTGTAATATACAATGAAATGTTCTTCTATCTGCGTTCTTTTGTGTGTTGTTCTCAAAGTATCTGCTCTTTCCTTACCGGGAAAGTTACGGGTCTTTACAATCTCTCTCTCTCTGTGTGTGTGTGTGTGTTATATAAATTTTCAAGTTCTCTTATACATATTACATTAGGTACATAAGGCACTTGAAGAAAAAAGTGACTAATAAAGCGTGTGTGGAAGGATCAATTTGTAATGCATACATCACGAAAGAAGCAGCAACATTCTTTTCTTATTATTTTGAGGATCATGTAAAAAAAATGAATAGCTCTATCTTGTGTAATGATACTAACATAGAAGAATTTTCCAATGATTGCTCATTATCCGTATTTAACAAAGAAGGGCGCCCTTATGGTGGTTGGAAAAAACATTGGTTGAACGATGAAGAATACAATGCTGCTCGAAATTACATACTTCTTAACTGCAAAGAAGTAGAACCTTTTATAAGGTAAATTTAAATATAATTTCACGGTTTTGCTTTCAAAATATAAGCATCTCACATACTTTGATGCTTTTGAAGTATTTTTGAAAAAGCAAATCCTGATATTCCACTTGCATCCAATTTTAGTGATCGGTTTCTCAATTATGTAAGATTAACATAATAAAATTCAAACTAGCATTTAATTAGACATGCATTACATTCATTTACATACATACTAATTTACGCTTGTTTTATTAACAGGTATGTGACCCTATTAATAATATGATGGATAAAAGATTTAAGTTTTTAGCATTTGGACCTCAAAAACAAGTGAGAAAATGCAAAAAGAAATTCGTTAATGGGTATAAATTTCAAACAGAAGAGTATCGTTATGGAAAGTTAACTTATAATAGTGGTGTGTGTGTGTTAAAGGTAGTAATGACCCAGAAGTGCATATGCAAGACTATTACGGTGTTTTTAAGGAAATTTATGAGGTGACATACTCTATCGATCCAGAGCAGAAAACTTTCTTATTTAAATGTCATTGGTTTGACAATACACCTAGAATTGGAATCAACGTGCATCTTTTGTACAATCACATTGAAATAAATCATAAATCCAAGTACAAGGCCTATGATCCATTTGTGTTGGAAACACAAGCAATTCAAGTCTATTATGCAACATATCCATCGGATAGAAGTAAGAAGAATGATTGGCGGGCTGTATGTAAAACAAAAGCTAGGTATACATTTGACACAAATGTTTTGGATGATCAAGCTTATCAAGTAGACCTAGATCTAATCAATGAATTCATTTTGGAAAATGGAGCTGATTTCGGACCACTTAATGATGGTGTTCAAGTTACAGAAGCATTTGATGAGGATGAAGAAGATGATAATATAGCGGCAGACTATGAGACTGAAAATGAAAGCACAGACAATGAAGAATCGGACGGATGTTAATGAAGAATGACGATGATCTTCTATGACAAATACAATTTTGTTTTTCATTTAGTTCTAATTTATAAAAGAAAATCGAAATTTCATTTTATTTTCATTCTATTTTTACCTCCTTTGGAATTTTTAGTGTATGTTAACTGCATTTTATGTTTGGAAGTTAAGGAATCGGATGTTAATGAAGCTTGAGATTGTTTGTCCTTTTTTTATCTTCTGGACTTTCACTTTTGCAACCAATATTCCAAGTCCTTTATATTGCACTTCACCTTAAAAATGGTAACTTTTAATTATATATTATCATCATTCAACACAGCAAATTGATAACTTTTGTTATTTCAAATCTGCTATTTAAACATTGTGGTTGCTTAATAGACTAGTTCCTCTTGGTTCCGTGTTTAGTTATACCTTGTAGGTAATTAACATATACATATATGTATATATAGAAAATAAGTTACTAAAATACAGCGTTTGGAGCCCCCATGCACTCTAGCAATATTCCTACCTTGTATGTATATATATGAATGGCTTCTGAATGTAACAGCTATAGTGTGTATACACATGTTGTGAACTTAATTAAAAATCTTACTTTCTTACGCCTTATGTTTAAAATAAACACAACTTTCGGCAAAATGGAAGGGTTAAAGTTACCCCTTGATAGGAGGCTAAGTAGTGGTTAATTTGCTAAATAACTAAGTTGTTATTCTACTATTTTTTAATGTTTGATGAATTTGACCTTGCAGAAAGACTGGATAGAGGATGACATCGTTAGTCTAGTGAAAGATCAGGGACATTGCGGGTCGTGCTGGACTTTTAGGTGATTATTTCTGCTTTTTAGCTACAAATACTACACAAAACTCATGGATCATGTCCTATTTATTAATCTCTTTATACATCTATCATCGAAATAGCAAGTAAACGTTGTACAAGTATGACTTAGTGAATTATGACTGGACAGTTGAAGTGGTACTGAAAAGTACATTATTCTGAGAATAAATAAGCATATTGAAAATTTGAAAATATTAACATCAGAAACATAACTTATTAACATCATTTAAATATGAGTTACTCAATGCAAGTATTAATTGAGTTAGATGAAGTTTATTTGGTATTCTTCATTTTGTTCATCTGGCATTCTTCATTTTGTTTTCTCATGCCTTCTTTTAAACAATATTTTTTTTCTCTGTTTTCTTTTAAACATGACGCCGTTTGTATAGTTCCTATTAAACAAACATGAGGAGTAAATCTGTTACCTAAAAATAGGTTCTTGATTGCATTGTTACATTTACATATGGGATATATAACTAGGATCTTGATTGCATTGAGCTCCAAAATAATTGCATTGTTACATTCAATAAAACACATGCTTACTGGTAGAGCAATCAATTGCTAGTAGCCCATTCATAAGTCTCTAACTAATTGCACTAGTTATTTCTTACCCCTAACGTTTTTGCATGCAAACTTTTATTCCAGTGATTTTAACTGAGTATCATGTCGAAGTTTCTATACAAGCATTAGTAAGAAACACTACGGACACCTAAAGGAATAACGTGGTGGAAACTAATACGTTAGTACTCTATAATATGGGTCCAAGAATAGTCAACAATTCTATGAACCTATGTTTAATAAGGTTATGTATTTCAAATTTTAATCTTATAAAATTCAGATTGATACTATCAGCATCAAGTATTAAATTAATTATGATTTTCTCTGGTTGAAAGGGTTTTTAACGTTAATAACAAAAGAGGATTAAATTTATTACTTAGAAGAAGTTTTAACTGACTTTACAATATTTTAAGAAGTGGATTCTTGCTCATTTGCCCTGTCTTTTTGATTAATTTCCATTTAGTGATATGCATGTATGTGTGTGTTTGTGTTTGTATGTGTGTGCAATCCTAAATATAACATTTAAAATTTGAAATTAGTTATCAAAATAATTTGTTTTTTAATGTAAATTAAGCTACAGTTTATCAATACAGTTTCTGGCAAAAAAAAATTTCATCCCTCTCAAATATAATTCATTCACCTTCGAGTGTTGGACTTCGTCATCAATGTTAATAATAAAAGAGGATTAAAGTTATTACTTAGAAGAAGTTTTAACTGACTTTATAATATTTTTAAGAAGTGGATTCTTGCTCATTTTCTCTGTCTTTTTGATTAATTTCCATTTAGTGATATGCATGTATGTGTGTGTGTTTGTATGTGTGTGCAATCCAAAATATAACATATAAAATTTTAAATTAGTTATCAAAATAATTTGTTTTTTAATGTAAATTAAGCTACAGTTTATCAATATCGTTTCTAACAAATTTCTTTTTTTCATCCCTCTCAAATATAATTCATTCACCTTCGATGTTGGACTTCGTCATCAATGTTAATAATAAAAGAGGATTAAAATTTTTACTTAAAAGAAATTTTAACTGACTTTATAATATTTTTAGGAAGTGGATTCTTGCTCATTTTCCGTATCTTTTTGATTAATTTCCATTTAGTGATATATGCATTTATGTGTGTGCAATCCTAAATATAACATTTAAAATTTGAAATTAGTTATCAAAATAATTTGTTTTTTAATGTAAATTAAGCTACAGTTTATCAATACAGTTTCTGACAATTTTTTTTTCATCCCTCTCAAATATAATTCATTCATCTTCGAGTGTTAGACTTCTTTATTAATGTTTGGATGTTAAAAGCACACTTATACTAGCTATAAACATATATTTAACGGGGTACCATGTATTTTGCATTTGTCGCTTAAATTTGTATTGTTAAGTATTTAACTTATTGTGATACATTATTTGGCTGAAAAGGCATCTCAATCCCAAATATACAAGGGGTCTAAACTATTTATATAATTGTGTAAACTATACAAGTGGTATAGACATTTGTGTTCATGCATGTTGCTTTGTCTGTTCAGTTAATTTAACTGAGCTTTGCAAGTGTTAGTTGAGTGTTTCCTTGTGTTACTTCTCCCTACTTCTATTTGACAACACAAACAGATTACAAGAAACATAAAAAACAAATTTAGCGGACAGTTGGATCCGCCCTTTATCTTTCAATGTTATGACTGTCTAACTATTGAAGTATCGTGCACGATTTATAGATATGGTTGGCGCTACACGTGGACACGACTATGCTTCCCAAGATGTGGGACAAGAAAAAACAAAAGTTCGGGGACGGGGACATAGTGACCCTCCACTTATTCAGTCTACTTTACCACCAAGTCATACTATCAAACCATACCCTCAAGGTAAATTCAAAAATAGTCACGCGACATCATTGCATCATCGTTCGACTGCACGAACTCTTCCGTTTCAGCCTACAATAGCCGAGGCATCCTCTAATACTACTTCCCAACATATTTCTCCACAGCCAACTCCTTCCCAACCAATTCCACCACATTCTAATCAGTAGTTAGCTCCTCCACAGCCCAATCCTACGCCGTCGGCTCCTCCACAGCCCAATCATGTGCCGTCGGCTCCTCCACAGCCCAATCATGTGCCATCAGCTTCTCCACAGCAGAATCTGTGCCATCATCTTCTCCACATCCCAATCCTATGCAGTTAGATCCTCCATAGCCCAATCCTATGCCGTTAGCTCCTCTATAGTCCAATCCTATGCCGTCAGCTTCTCTACGACAAACGTCCAATGGTGTTTCTCATCAAAGCGAATATACTCCCCAATCTAGACGTCAACCAACTCCTTAACCTAGGCACGGTGTTTCTCCTTCCGTTCCACCTTTGCGTTCTTCCTCACATAACACTATGAACGTGCACAACTGTCCAAATGTACAAGGAGGTGCGACAATTCCAATGGCAAAGTCGATCAATACGTCAGGTCGCATTGAACTTCGACTAGTAGAAACAAAAAATAAATATGTGTTTTACCATGCTATATGTTTATTTATTTATATTTTTCGATTGACATTATGGTAATATAAATACTATATACACAGCACTTTTTCGATGCATCCTTCCAGTGAGCTTTCAAAGAGAATAACTGCTTCATTTCATAAACGTTTGGTCGATTTTTGGCCCACTTTTGGAAAGATACCATCCGATTATAAGGAGCTACTTTTCGAAGATTTTTTGGTACTCATTTCTATTCTAATTAAGCCTATACATCCTCTGTTTCTAGTACTTATACATATATACAGTGCTTCTTGTACTTATTTCTATTCTGACTAAGCCTATACATCGCTGGTAACAGTTTGATCACTTGTCAGACAACCTATTAACACTACACTATCCATCATCTGTTTACATTATGCATATATAATGGTCGGTTTACAGTTTACCATTATACAACATTTATTCATTACGAAATGAAGACCATTCAAACCTGAAGGTTCGGTATACTGCTTTTCTTATCTCCACCATTGATGATATTATAAGGTGTAATAATATTGACAGCCATAGCCGATACTCAGAAATCGACATTACACTTTGTTGCCTCTTTCTTCAAAAGTGCGGCAACATGCAGTGTTTGATAACTCATATATAGAACTACAAGAATATATAAGACATGTGCTAGCCATTCAGACAGTACATGTATTGCATATGAATTTACCTTTGTATATGTTTGATTAACAAACACATTTGCAATTATGTAAAGTTAAACAAATGCTCGTACAATTTCCAGGAAGGTACGTAGAGCCCTGCTATAAAAAGTCCATAAATACTCTTTTGAAATGATCATTATAAATTATTATTTTATGCATTATAAATTTGATCCATTTACTAATAACGTTCCGAAATGATCATTTAGTTGCAAGAGTCCATAAATACTAGTTACTAATACTGTAAGGCGAAGAAAAAGATACAAAATTCAGCCATCATTGCAAGAAATGATCTAAATATTAGCGTGCTGAAATATAACAAATCAGATACCAGGATAAGCTGTTGGCTTGAGAACATTCATGTTAGCTCTTAGATTAATGTTAGCGCTAGATTAATGTTATAAAATTCAGATTGATACAATTAGCATCAAGTATTAAATTAATTATCATGTTCTCTGGTTGAAAGGGTTTTTAACGTTAATAATAAAAGAGGATTAAATTTATTACTTAGAAGAAGTTTTAACTGACTTTATAATATTTTTAAGAAGTGGATTCTTGCTCATTTGCTCTGTCTTTTTGGTTAATTTCCATTTAGTGATACGCATGTATGTGTGTGTGTGTTTGTATGTGTGTGCAATCCTAAATATAACATCTAAAATTTGAAATTAGTTATCATAATAATTTGTTTTTTAATGTAAATTAAGCTACAGTTTATCAATACAATTTCTGGCAAATTTCTTTTTTTCATCCCTCTCAAATATAATTCATTCACCTTCGAGTGTTGGACTTCGTTATCAATGTTAATAATAAAAGAGGATTAAACTTATTATTTAGAAGAAGTTTTAACTGACTTTATAATATTTTTAAGAAGTGGATTCTTGCTCATTTGCTCTGTCTTTTTGATTAATTTCCATTTAGTGATATGCATGTATGTGTGTGTGTTTGTATGTGTGTGCAATCCAAAATATAACATTTAAAATTTGAAATAAGTTATCAAAATAATTTGGTTTTTAATGTAAATTAAGCTATAGTTTATCAATACAGTTTCTGACAAATTTCTTTTTTTCATCCCTCTCAAATATAATTCATTCACCTTCGATGTTGGACTTCAACATCAATGTTAATAATAAAAGAGGATTAAACTTTTTTACTTAGAAGAAATTTTAATTGACTTTATAATATTTTTAAGAAGTGGGTCCTAACTCATTTGCCGTGTCTTTTTGATTAATTTCCATTTAGTGATATATGCATGCATGTGTGTGCAATCCTAAATATAACATTTAAAATTTGAAATTAGTTATCAAAATAATTTGTTTTTTAATGTAAATTAAGCTACAGTTTATCAATACAGTTTCTGACAATTTTTGTTTTTCATCCTAACAATTTTTGTTTTTCATCCCTCTCAAATATAATTCATTCACCTTCGAGTGTTAGACTTCGTCATCAATGTTTGGATTATAAAATCACACCTATACTAGCTATAAATGTATATTTAACGGGGTAACATGCATTTTGCATTTTTCGCTTAAATTTGTACTGTTAAGTATTTAACTTATTGTGATACATTATTCGGCTGAAAAGGTATCTCAATCCCAACTATACAAGGGGTCTAAACTATTTATATAATTGTGTAAATTATACAAGTGGTCTAGACATTTGTGTTCATGCATGTTGCTTTGTCTGTTCAGTTAAGTTAACTGAGCTTTACAAGTGTTAGTTGAGCGTTTTCTTGTGTTACTTCTCCCTATTTCTATTTGACAACACATATAGACTATAAGAAACACAAAAAACAAATTTAACGGACAGTTGAATCCGCCCTTTATCTTTCAATGGTTATGACTGTCTAACTATTGAAGTATCGTGCATGATTTACTGATATGGTTGGCGCTACACGTGGACACCACTATACTTCCCAAGATCTGGGACAAGAGAAAACAAAAATTCGGGGACGAGGACGGGGACGGGGACATAGTGACCCTCCACTTATTCAGTCTACTTTACCACCCAGTCATACTATCAAACCATACCCTCAAGGTAAATTCAAAAATAGTCATGCGACATCATTGCATCATCGTTCGACCACACGCACTATTCCGTTTCAGCCTACAATAGCCGAGGCATCCTCCAATACTACTTCCCAACATATTTCTCCACAGCCAACCCCTTCCCAACCAATTCCACCACATCCTAATTGGCAGTTAGCTGCTCCGCAGCCCAATCCTACGCCGTCGGCTCCTCCACAGCCCAATCCTGTGACATCAGCTTCTCCACTGCCCAATCCTGTGCCATCAGCTTCTCCACAGCCCAATCCTGTGCAATTAGATCCTCCACAGCCCAATCCTATGTCGCTCGCTCCTCCACGGTCCAATCCTATGCCATCATCTCCTCTACGGCAAACGTCCAACAGTGTTTCTCATCAAAGCGAATATACTCCCCAATCTAGACATCAACCAACTCCTCAACCCAGGCACGGTGTTTCTCCTTCCGTTTCTCCTTTGCGTTCTTCCTCACATAACACTTTGAATGAGCACAACTGTCCAAATGTACAAGGAGGTGCGGCAATTCCAACGGCAAAGTCGATCAATACATCAGGTCGCATTGAACTTCGACTAGTAGAAACAAAAGATAAGTATGTGTTTTATCATGCTATATGTATATTTATTTATATTTTTCGATTGACATTATGGTAACATAAATACTATATACACAGCACTTTTTCGATGCATCCTTCCAGTGAGATTTCAAAGAGAATCACTGCTTCATTACATAAACGTTTGGTCGGTTTTTGGCCCACTTTTGGAAAGATACCATCTGATTATAAGGAGCTACTTTTCGAAGATTGTTTGGTACTCATTTCTATTTTGACTAAGCCTATACATCCTCTGTTTCAAGTATTTATGCATATATACAGTGCTTCTTGTACTTATTTCTATTCTGACTAAGCCTATACATCGCTAGTAACAGTTTGATCACTTGCCAGACAACCTATTAACACTTCACTATCCATCCTCTGTTTACATTATGCATATATAATGTTCGGTTTACAGTTTACAATTATACAACATTTATTCATTATGAAATGAATACCATTCAAACCTGAAGGTTTAGGATACTGCTTTTCTTATCTCCACTATTGTTGATATTATAAGGTGTAATAATATTGACAGCCATAGCCGATACTCAGAAATCGACATTACACTTTGTTGCCTCTTTCTTCAAAAGTGCGGAAACATGCAGTGTTTGATAACTCATATATAGAACTACAAGAATAGATAAGACATGTGCTAGCCATTCAGACAGTACATGTATTGCATATGAATTTACCTTTGTATATGTTTGATTAACAAACACATTTGCAATTATGTAAAGTTAAAAAAATACTCGTACAATTTCCAGGAAGGTACGTAGAGCCCTGCTATAAAAAGTCCATAAATACTCTTTTGAAATGATCATTATAAATTATTAATTTATGCATTATAAATTTGATCCATTTACTAATAACGTTCCGGAATGATCATTTAGTTGCAATAGTCCATAAATACTAGTTACTAATACTGTAAGGCGAAGAAAAAGATACAAAATTTGGCCATCATTGCAAGAAATGATCTAAATATTAGCATGCTGAAATATAACAAATCAGATACCAGGATAAGATGTTGGCTTGAGAACATTCATCTTAGCTCTTAGATTAATGTTAGCGCGAGATTAATGTTATAATAAGTCTAATCTTTAATTGGCTCTCCTAGATTAATGTTATAAGTCTGATCTTTAATTGGCTCTCCTAGATTATTGTTAGCGCTTCACTGATTTCTAGCATCATCTGTAAGAGTTTTCTTACAAATAATGTTAGAGAATGAATGGTTGGTTTAAATCATCAGAATTAACTTGAGTGATTAATTCAGACTAGGCTGAATTATCAATGACCCTCTCAGCAATGGCCATAAATTCAAATGGAGGGTCTTCATTTCAGGATGGTCTAATGTTTTTACAGTTTGATAGGACTTTCTTGTTTCTAACATAATTGTATTCATGACTCATGTTTATATGTAGTTATACAGAATTATAAAGTTAACATAATTGTAACATATATCATACATTACAGGGTCAAGTATATGGTTATGATGCTTATCCAATAGAGACTATAAGAAAACATTGGAAAACGAAGGCTAGCAAAAGATATTCAGATATGGTTAGTGATATAAAGGGAAAGAATGAAAAACCAATCTTCATGAGTCAAGCTATTTGGGACAAATGGCTCCAATACTAGAATTTTCCAGAAGTTGATGAGAAATCAAAGAAAGTTCCAGCCAATAGAAATTGCAATCCGACGTTGCGTAGTTGTGGATCTATTTCTACGCAGGAGCATGCTGAAAGATTGGTAATAATTTTTTTCTTCACCACTACTATATTTATTTATTTTGACTTCAAAGAATGAAAAATAAAATATATATTTTTTAGAGTGAGGAGCATGGTAAGCCTGCTCGTGTGCTTAAGGTATTTGAGCGTACTCGCATCAAAGCTGCAGCGCGTAATGAGGATGACTCCACTCCACCTACTTGGGTAGATCCTAAAGCGGCAACATTTTACGTGAGTAATATTTTTTAAGGAAAATATGTTTGAGAACTAAAAAAAAAGTATTTTCTAATAGGACAATTCCACAAGAGATTGCACAGAGAAACTAACATCACTTCGAGAGACAACCGGTGACGACACATTGGTGGAGCTGCCACCAAAGACAGCTGATGACATATTCGAATCACTTGTGGTGCCAAATGCAAAAAAACGTTTTTATCCCATGGGGAATTTAGAGGTACTTCAAAGATTTTTTTTTCTATTTACACATCGAATTTCTCATGCCGTACAATTCCTGGAGCCACATGAAAAATGTTACTAAAATGCCCAACTACAATAATCAGCTTTATCAGATGATAATTGTAGTCTTTAATCTGTAAAGCTAGATTGATTGTCATGACATTGAAGATTTTCCAACGAGAATTAAAGAAGTACAGTGGAGACGGTCGATTGTCAAACGCGAATAAAAGAGTTGACAATAACAGCAGTTGCATTGGTCGTAAACTTTTAACAATAATACATGTTTGAGATGATAACAAATACTAGTAAGAGCCTAAATTAACTTTGATGCGTTCAGGCTTAAGAGAGAAAGAAGAAAGTCATTCTAAATCATTTACTAACCAATACTATCTTGATGCATTGCCACTCATACCAGTTGGGAATGATCGTGAAAGTAAAACTAAAATAAAAATAAAACAAATGAATATAAATAAAAATAAACCACAAACAAATGGCCTTATTCCTGTCCTTTACCAGTGAGTGTTAAGCCCCTAATATTTCTGAGCCTTATAGGGTACCCTTAAGGACACTCGCGAGTCTTGGTGCTGTGGTGGCCGGTGTTGTTTTGTACAAGGGATTGGAGTATGTTGAAAAGAAATGGTTAAGATCTTGAATACAATGAGTGTTAAGTCCATTTTCTTCCTTCTTTTATGCTGAAAGCAGTCTGTTAGGATGCATATTTACAAGCACGTTAAATTCAATTGGCATGTGGGTTTACGTACTTATTAAATGATATGTCTACAGCTCCCGGTCCATGAATGTTACATCTGGTCCATGAATGTTACATTTACTATCAAACTGAATTGTTTCTTAATAAACATATTCATTTATCCACAAAATACTTAGTAAACATAGAAAGCTGGTGCAAATGAGCACTGTTTTCAAAGGGAATTCGTAAATCGTAGGTTCAAAAATTCGTAAATCGTAGATATAAAATTTGTCTTGACTTAAAATTGATTTTAATGTCACTTCAACAATTAGACATAAAACGCAATTTTTACTCTTATTCCACTTTATTTTATTTTGAAATGATTGTATTTTTCAGTGAAAGAATCATGAAGCTAACCACTTTGAATATTGTATATAAAAAACCACTATGTTGAAAGTCTACGCATAAAAGAACGAGTTGTTGTAAAAGAATGTCATTGATAAAAAATATACCTAGTAATTCAATGCATTCACAATGGATGATTCAAACATATATGAATACGATTGATCAAATACTGGGAATATGATTATTAAAATGATTGTTAAAATGGGAATGGGATTTCGTGACTCTTCTTCCTTGAAGACATACAACTGGTTTGATTATTATTTGGCGTCTGCTGTATATAAACAAACATGAAAACCAGCATTAGGTGCTGCTGATGCCACAAGACTGAATACTATAGCCAAAGTTCATTTTTAAACGGTATTGGAGTTTAAACAAAGTACGTATTTGTTATGTCAAGCGGAGCACTTAGATAGAGTACTAAGTTGTGATTTATAATTAAGTATAGATAGTTAATTAGCTTAAAAACAGAGCAATTAGCTCGGAAAAGTGCTTTTGTGACAAGTCCGACGCGGATAGCTGATTTTTTAGCTGTTGGTCCATCTATCTAAAAGGCCAAGTTGGTTTTTGGATAATTCCGATGAGTTCAAAAACATATCTGACCAATTAAGGCTCCCGAACACTATCTTAATGTGGAAATATTTTGACGCGTGTTAGCGTCAACATCCCATTACAAAACTATGGTCTAATTTCAACAAACACTATTAACATCAAGAAGCGCTTGTCACATTTTTTTAAGATATAATTGTATCACTTTCAAACTGACGGTCAAGCGACAAATTTTAAAAATCAGGTAGTACAAGTTCAATGTATTTTCGTATCTTTCATAAAGTATATGCTCGGTTCTTAAAAACATTATTAAGCCAAACAATCCAACATTTAGTAATGTTTCAAAACAAATAAAAAAATTCAAAGCAGTGCTATCCTTATTTTAGATATTGTGTTTATGTTATAAATGGTGAACATGTAATGATACAGTTACCCACAGACTGGATTAATTATTCCACATATTGGATAGAAAATCGGAACTAAATTTCAGAATATCGGAACTAAATTCAGAATATCGGATCCGAAGGAATTCGAGAGGTAACAATTGAAATTTAGTCTTCGGGTTCGAGGAAATAAAATGACAAGAGATATGGGAACTAAATTCCCGAGAGAAAATAGATAAAAGATAAACAGGACAGAAGTATTGCGGCAAAATTTCAGAAAAGGTGTTACATCTGGAAAAAAAATCCCATTTGCAATTACCCTAATGGTTCGTTTCAAGCTTGCTTGAACTCTTTTAGTACTTGAGAAAAACTGACATTAAATGAGCTTATAGTATAATTCGAAATGTCCTTAGTAATCAAAAAATAACACGACAGTAGTTTGAGTCTGAATTAGAGACATTTGACTGTATTCAAACGCTTGCACTAGTAGTTAGTTGCCAATAATTAGAGGAGTTGTCATATTGGTGCATGACAACTGTAAGTTCCTAATAACCAGAATGATATATCATTCGTAGATTTTTTTTGTTGCACCGCTTGTTCCTAATTATTATATATCATTAGTAGATTTTTTTTAAGGTTTCTATTTGGAAAATGGGAAGGCCTGCATATTTCAGGGCTTTGGAACAGTAACAGATGCATCAGAAAAGAGTCATTTGTATTTTCTCCTGCGCCAGGTTGACTTACATTAAGATTTATATTCACATTACCATTATTCAAATTACGCCAACTGTTTGATAAGAAACTTCCTACTCTCTCTGACTGAGTAACATTGGGGTTTTGTCCACTATGTTTTTAACGATATATGCTTTCCGAATAACAGTAACAGATGACGGAAGGTTTATTGGAGGTAGATTCGGTGCCATCTTGACCAATTTAACTGAAGGTTTTTTAATTGTACTTGTGTTCACCATAGATGCGTTTTGTTTACCCTTAGATGGAGACATGTCTACCGATTGTGTGTTATTTCTATTTGCATTTTAAGATGCAGAATCTGCAAGGAACACCTCATGAACATACATTTCATCTTCTCCATCAATATCTCCTGCTCTGTTGTCTCTTTTATCCACCTCACTATCATTCTGTATCAGATAATTATGTAAAGGTTACAGAGTAGAACGTGTCCTTAGGAGCTCTTCATATGCCCCATTATCTATGTTCCTTACGACTAGCCCTTAGCTAATTTCTTACTGTTTGTCAAAACAGTGTGCAAAATGAATGATGCCGAGTGTAAGTTTAGGCTACACTAAACTTTATAGAAAACATTGAAAGAACACAATGTGTGTTCGCAATATGCATTCGTAGAAAGAGTGATATATCATTCATAGAAAGAGTGATATATCATATTGCCAATAATTATAAGGATATAAGATATATTGGTGCTTCGTCAAAGTTCAACAAAAAATCTACGAATGATATATAATAATTAGGAACTTACGGTTGTCATGATATAGCAATGACAGCAAAATAGAAAGAGGTCAGTAGATATATAATAATTCTCATAGCTATGGTGTCATATGGTTCCAAGTCTATGAAACCATCAAACTGGGCATGACATAGAAAGAGGTCAGTATATATATAATAATGAATTCTATTGATGATACACCACAGGGTACTTGCAAGGAAAATGGTTAAGTAGATATAAGTTAAATAGTTTGTACAGCAAAATAGTTAGAAGAATATATAAAAGTCCACAACAATATTAGAAGCCAGAGAAAATACTAGTAAATAGTGTGCCTACTTCTCAGTGCTTTACAGTTAAATATATGCAGATCAACAACTACTGTACACATCTCACTTGCTTAAAAAATAATATCAGTCTAAGCAAAGAAGTTTGAATCTTGGATTTCAGTTACGTATTATCTCTAAATTTTCACACAGTTAAATATATTTGTTCTTGATACTGAGTTTGGAACAGAGACTACATTACATACTTTAATGAGCTGGCAAGACCTTTCCAACTACACTAGCAGAAAATAGAGTGCTAGACAATCCTGCATGGAAATGGTTATCTATTTTTGTTGTTGTTTTTATGCTGCATTTTTATACTGTTGTTTAATATATTTTACTTAAAACGTAATGTTTTCATACTATTGTGTAATTTCTTTTCAGCTTCCCTCTTCTCAATGTTCAAAGCGTCATCGTGTTGACAATGAAGATGATGTTCATGAGGTACAAAAACCGTTGAGGATATGCGCATAGAGCTCAAGAATGAGAGAGAAGAGCGGATTAGGATTGAGGCAGAGAGAGAGCATGAGCGAGCTAATTGCCAAAGACTTGAGGAAGAGCAGGCAAGGCTTGCACAACAACAAAAAGCAAACAAAGAAAACTTTCAAGCACAAATGAAACAAGTGATGGCAATGCTCCAGAGAAATGGTGAATCTGATTGCGAAGATCATTCTCCATCATCATCACCATGAGTTGCTCGGGTATGGTAGCTGGATATATTTGGTTGATGCTTCTTTTATGTGGTTTTTGTATGGATATTATGCGTAAGGTTGGTGTTTTTTATGGAAACCACTAGCACTAGCTGAATAGTTTTGTTAGTTATAATTCAGTCTACTGTATGTATGAATTGATGGATGATAGTGGATGGTATTGTTTTTTGTATGGAATATTAGCTCTAATAACATAATATTGATGAATTAATGTCGCTCATTATATGTATATTTTTTTGAAACTGCTCATTATATATATATCGATTGGTAGCGATGGTTGGATTAAAAAAACAATATATAATCAGAATAGAAAGGAAATACCGATGGAAAACTGGAAGCAAAATTCTTGATTTTTATATATCCATCAGTAGTCCCTTGCTAATTAGCGTGAAGTTTGCGATAGAAACACATTTGCTGATTTTTTTATGTTATATAAATCCGTCGGTAGTCCCTTGCTAAATAGCGTGAATTTTGCGACGGATATATATTTGATGATTTTGTTATGTTATATATATCCGTCGGTAATCCCTTTCTAAATAGCGTGCATTTTGCGACGAATACATATTTATTGATTTTGTTATGTTATATTTATTGTCGGTAATACATCGGTGAGATATTTTAAAACAAAATTATAATATATCATAAAACGACGATGAAGTGACGAAGAATCGACGTTAATTTCCATCGCAAAATTGTGCCTAAAATACCGACGTGCTTTTTAGCGATAGCCGTATTCTGCTGCAAATCCGTCGCTAACAAGCCTTTAGCGACGGATTAGCAATGGATTTTTCTGCTTCTAAATCAGTGTTTTCTTGTAGTGTAAAAAAAGAACAAAATATTATTTAGAATAAATTATCATACGTCTTATCATACTATATTAAAATTTAATATTATGAAGAAAAAATTATCATTGATTTTTTCTTCCCAGCGGAAGAATGAAATAGCCAGACATATTTCTTGGTTTATCCCTAATTTTTTTTAATGATTTAGTTGAATGATAATGAATACTTAATAGCCAAGAAATTTGATTCATTTTTTTATTTTTTTTGGATCAATGGTGTATCGAAGATAACCCTAGTTAAGCA
Source organism: Allium sativum (assembly GCA_030737875.1). NCBI lineage: Eukaryota > Viridiplantae > Streptophyta > Magnoliopsida > Asparagales > Amaryllidaceae > Allium > Allium sativum. The sequence continues at coordinate 604,593,574 of CM060920.1, forward strand.
TTCTTTGATTATCAGTGAAAAGATAAATCTTGGAAAATCATTTTCCTCTTCTGGAATTTCTTTTCCAATTTCTATTTCTATCCTTTTAATAATAAGGTCTTTGGTTATATGATCTATGTTAATAAAATTTCTTGAAACAAACCTTTGACAATTTTCAGGGGTGCATGATAAAGACACTATAGGTAATGGAAAATATATTTCTCCCATTCACAGGGAAACCAAAAATTAATGAAACATCTTTCATTGATAATTTTAATTTTTTCCCCCCAACAGAAAAACATTCCTCCTCAATAGAATAACAACAGATTAAATCATCTAAAATTTTAGAAGATTTTCTAATTTGCTTTGCTCCAATGTTACTTGAAAAAAAATCATTTATAAATTCATAAAAAGGAGTCTATTTTAAAAAAAATTAATTGATAAACCATTTTTTTAAATTTTTTCAAGAATTTTAACCAATGTACTAGACTACATCGGTACTGGACAGTCTGCTTTTTCTTTTTTTTTTGGCTCGCAGCATTTTTTCGCTTTTTGCTGTCTTTATTCTCCGGAGAAGAATCCGATATTTCCTTCAGACAGAAATAACAAAACAATATAAATTATGTTAAAATATAGAACTGTATTATAATACAATATTAAAGAAATCATTTTGTGCAATATAACATTAGATTAGTTCAGCATTTTCATACATTATAATGCTAGGTTAAACTGGCATTTTCATATACTGGTTAAGGCAAGGAAATGCCCTATAATGATAGGATAATCTAGCATTTTCATACAATTTTCAAGGGCTCAGCCACTCGCTGTAGTGCTAGGGTAACCTGACATTTTCATATGTCGGTTAAGGTCTCGGTCATGCTATGTAATGGCAGGTTAACCTAGCATTTTCAATAAATTTTTCAAGCTCTCGGCCACTCGCTTTAGTGTTAGCTTAATCTGACATTTTCGAACGCCAGTTATGGGCTCAATCATGCCATGTAATGGCAGGTTAACCTAGCATTTTCGTAAAATTTTCAAGGCTCGGTCACTCGCTGTAGTGCTAGGTTAACCTGACACTTTCATATGACAGTTAACGGCTTGGTCATGCCATGTAATGGAAGGTTAACCTAGCATTTTCGTAAAATTTTCAAGGGCTCGGCAAATCGTTGTTGTGTTAGGTTAACCTCACATTTTCATATGTCAGTTGAGGGCTCGGTCATGCCATGTAATGATAGGTTAACCTAGCATTTTCGGAAAATTTTCAAGGGCTCGGTCATTTGCCGTAGTGCTAGGCTAACCTGACATTTTTATATGTCAATTGAGGCTTGGTAATGCCATGTAATGACAGTTTAATCTAGCACTTTCGTAAAGTTTTCAAGGGCTCGGCCACTCGCTGTAGTGCTAGGTTAACCTGACATTTACATATGTCAGTTGAGGGATCGGTAATGCTATGTAATGATAGGTTAACCTAGCTCTTTTGTAAAATTTTCAAGGGCACTGCCACGCGCTATTGTGATAGGTTAACCTGACATTTTCATATGTCGGTTAAGGGCTCGGTTATGTCATGTAATGGCAGGTTAACCAAGCATTTTTAGTAAAATTTTCAAGGTCTCGGCCATTCGCTTTAGTGCTAGGTTAACCTGACATTATCATATGTCGGTTAAGGGCTCGGTCATGCCATGTAATGGCAGGTTAACCTAGCATTTTCGTAAAATTTTCAAGGGCTCGACCACTTGTTGTAGTGCTAGTTTAACTTGACATTTTCATATGACGGTTAATGGCTTAGTCATGCCTTGTAATGGCAGGTTAACCTAGCATTTTCGTAAAATTTTCAAGGGCTCGGCCACTCGTTGTAGTGCTAGGTTAACCTGACATTTTCATATGTTTGTTAAGGGCTCGGTCATGCCATGTAATTGCAGGTTAACCAAGCATTTTCATCAAATTTTCAAGTGCTCGGCCACTCGCTGTAGTGCTAGGTTAACCTGACATTTTCATATGACGGTTAATGGCTTGGTCATGCCATGTAATGGCAGGTTAACCTAGCATTTTCGTAAAATTTTCAAGGGCTCAGCCACTCGCTGTACTGCTAGGTTAACCTGACATTTCCATATGTCGGTTAAGGGCTTGGTCATGCCATGTAATGGCAGGATGACCTAGCATTTTCGTAAAATTTTAAAGGGCTCGGCCACTCGCTGTAGTGCTAGGTTAACCTGAAATTTTCATATGTCGGTTGAGGGCTTGGTCATGCCATGTAATGACAGTTTAACCTAGCACTTTCGTAAAATTTTCAAGGGCTCGTCCACTCGCTATAGTGCTAGGTTGACCTGACATTTTCATATGTCGGTCGAGGGCTCGGTCATGCCATGTAATGGCAGGTTAACCTAGAATTTTTAATAAAATTTTCAAGGTCTCGGCCACTCGCTTTAGTGCTAGGTTAACCTGACATTTTCGTATGTCGGTTAAGGGCTCGGTCATGCCATGTAATGACAGGTTAACCTAGCATATTTTAAACTTTTCTAGAATATTCTGCATTTTATTAACCTTACACTTTAATACACTAGTTAAGGGCTCGATATATCATGCACTAAAATGCTAGAGTAACCTAGCACTTTCATACACTGGTTAAGGGCTCGGTCATACGCTCTAATTCTAGGGTAAACTAGCACTTTTATACACTAGTCAAGGGCTCGGTCAAGTGCTCTAATACTAGCTTAACTTGGCACTTCCATACACTGGTCAAGGGCTCAATCATGCGCCATAATGCTAGAGTAACCTAGCACTTTCATACATTGGTCAAGGGATCGGTCATGTGCTCTAATGCTAGGGTAACCTAGCACTTTCGTACACTGGTTAAGGTCCTGGTTATATGCCATAATGATAGGTAACATAGCACTTTCAGCATCAAATACAGATAAATGCCAAATTAATGCTATAAATACAATTCAATGAACAAACAGATAAATTCTATAGTGCTAAATTAACTTAGAATATTCTGCACTAAATTAACGTAACAAATTTTTCCCTATATATCAATGCTAAATTAAACTATAATATTATGCACTAAATTAAACTAGCATATTATGAACTACACATCAATGATAAATTAATTTAGCATTTTATAATAGATTTATGTTTTTTTCCCTCAATTAACTAGTACATAATTTATAACTACAGCTACATCAATTATACACACTCAATTTAAGAAATTAAGTTTAATTTTTTCGAAATATTCTTATACCTGATCTCGTTTTTCCTTCTCCTTCTCCATCATCTTTCTAGCCTTTATCGTTGCTAGTGATAATTTCGACGAAGCCCTAGTTTCTTTTGCTGGTGGCGAATTTGGCGATTTATCTGATGATGATGACCTTAAATGACGACTTTCCATTAGACGATTAAATTTGCATTTGATTTCGAATTATTTTTTCTCGACGAAACCCTAACTGACTTCCGCAAATCCAAACTTTGAGTTTGAATTTTACTTGTGTGCAACCTGCGCACGATAGTATTATTAAAAGTAACATTATTTAATGTTTTAACATATAGAATAGAACTTTATTATGTGACATATAGTAAATTTTAGTGAAATATATAAACTATAAATTAATGTTGTTACTTTTGTGTTTTCGAGGATCAAAATAATACATTTGACATTTAAATTTAAAGGTTCCAATAAATGTCTAAAAGATAAATAATTGAGTTAAGATGCTAAAAATGCTACGAATGTTGAAATGACCCCAAATTTCGAATAGATGATAATATATGAGCTTATCAAACATCTACAAAATTTTGTTGAATTTGGATTAATGTAACTTTGAATATGGTAGGGGTGCTGCAAAATAGGGGGTGCCCCAAATCCTCATATATATATATATATATATATGCACACACACACATATATATATATACATACATATATACTTCCTCTTTGTTAATTCCATTTTTCTACTTCTAATTAAAAATGGCGGAATCTCCCTCGCCTAATCCAAATTCTAAATCAATGCAAAATCATTAATTTCATGAATCGGCGGCGTGTAACTCCGATCAAGTGGACAATGATACTCTATAGTCTTCTAATCACTCTACCATATTAATTTTATAAGTTTTAGTTAATTCGGAGTAGATGAAGAGAAATTATGGGGAAACAGATCGAGCGGTTTGGCCATTGAAGAAGAGAGAACAATGGTTGGGAAAGGTTGACCACGGGTTTGAAGAAACATAGGGTTTTGACCGTATTTCATAATATATATACACTAATATAATATTATTATTTAATCCTTTAATTAGTTCCTTTTCATTCAAACTCCAGATTAAACCCAACGACTGTCGTTTCTACCCAAATACCCTCATTCCGGACACAATGGGATATGTTTCTAAAGCAAATTCGACCGTTTCGATCAGTTTTTATCAAAATTTAAATTTAAATTAATATAACAGTCAATATTGAATTTGAACGTATATTTTAATTTGTCGGGCCACATACTGACTCCAAAAATTATGTAAATTGAAATCTATCTATGTTTTGACGATACGGATCCAACCAAAGTGGTTTCATCGAAAACGGAGGTCGTTTGCAAAATGGCTATTTTTAAGGGCTATATATATTGAAATATAAATAAATACCATGGCGAATATTTTGAATTTTAAACTGGCAATAACTTACAATTTATAAAGTGAAATCTAAATTTCTCACATTTGTTAGAAAGATATAATTAAACAGATTCTAATGTTTCTTGTTTTATTGAAATCCGGTTTATTTTGAATTATGTACATTCATTTGAAATTAAAAATTGAATTTTCAAACTACCGCGCCATTTCGAGTTCGTTTTATAATTAAAATAAATTTATACATTCTAACTTCGATATAAAAATTTTAAATCATATATTCTCAAAATAAATCCTCTAAAATATTTAATCTTCCATGAAAATCAATAAAAAATAATAATTTTTAAATTGGTTCCAAAATCTGGGTTGTTACAAATTGTTATCAAGAGTGACAGTTGTTATGGCAACGTATTATACAAGATGCAGAAATGTTAAATGAAGAGTGGGTTTTAATGGGCGATTTTAATAACTCTATTTCTCATTTAGATTTTAAAAAAAGGTGGGTTACCTGTTCCTTTTCTGCAGATCAGAGCCATTAATAATTGTATTACTCAATCTGGATTAATTGAGATCAAGGTTGTGCGATTTAACTATACATGGAGGCGTAGAGGTATGACAAACAATATTGATAAAATTATTGTAAACCATTTATTTTTGCACAAATTTACTGATATGAAAGCTTTGTCGTTATCCCAACTTTCGAGTGATCACAATCTGTTACTTTTAGATTTAATTCTTACATCTACATCAACAGTTTTCCCTTTTAGATATGCGAATGAATGGCATGTGAAACCTAGTTATGGTGAATGTATACATAGAGGCTTAAATATGAATGTGGATGGATTTCCTAGTTATAATTTTATAAACAAACTTACTGCTTGTAAAATGGAAATTAAAAAATGAGGCCAAAAGATAATGCTCTTCTTTTAAAAGTAGAAGCTATTTTCAAAGATAGAGAATTTGCATCTGATCTAGAGCACGAGAATTTGGAGTTATATAGAAGCATGTTGGACACCAAACAAGCTTTATTTATGCAGAAACATATTAAATTTTATGTTTGAGTGTAATGACCTGAGGGATTCGACGCCCGAGTTCCAACAATAATACATAAACCCATGTTATTTGAATAAAAGACATGAAAATATGAAAGGGGGAAAAAGCCAATTATCTCATTACAGTCAATATCCTTACATACAAAGTAACAGGCCGCAAGAAAGCCCGAAGCCCAAAGAAATGAAAAAGAAAATACAAATAATAAATATAAACAACCGTACTAATATGTACATATGTATACACTACTCACAACACTCCCCCTCAAGTTGGAGCATACAAATTATATATGCCTAACTTGCTGCATAAGAACTTAATCCTATTATCATTCAAAAAATTTGTAAGAAGGTCAGCTACATGCTCCTTTGATTTCAAGTAACCAGTGCAAATCCCTCTTTGCTGAATTTTCTCTACTGAAGTGGCAGTCCACTTCAATACCCAAGAAATATTTCAACTCCCCTAATTCTTAATATCCAGTTGTCCAGTTATGTTGTGCTGCCAAGCATATGAGAACTCTTATTTAAGGTATTTTGGCCACTAGTGGAAATGTCTCAAAGTAGTCAATTCCATATGTTTGAGCATACCCTTTTGCCACTAAACGTGCCTTTAATCTTTCAAGAGAACCATCTTATTTCATCTTTACTGAAAATTCTATCAAGAACATCTCCTTTCCCTTTACGCAATACAATGGGAAAATCAATGCTTGAATCGGGTGCACGAGTGCTTTCTGAAACAGGAACATGAAAAATTAATGAAGTACTTGGATTTAACTCCTCATTTCCATGTTGGTCATTGTTTGATTTGAATCTAGTAGGATATATTAAAAAATCATTATCTTCATTTGCTAACTGTTCATCATGACTCTCTGGTATTGGAGAGGTTAATGATGATGAATAAAAGTGTTCACTTTCAACAAAATTAACATCCACTGATACAATGTACTTGTAAAGACTAGGACAAAAACACTTATATCCTTTTTGAAGTCTTGAGTAGCCAAGAAATATACGTTTCACAAATTTTGAATCTAATTTTGTTAACTGTGGGTTGACATCCTTAACAAAACAGTTACATCCAAATACCCTTAGCTTCACTAGATAAATTGGTTTATCTGGACATAGAACTTGATAAGGTATTTGGTAATCCAGAACACTAGACGACATCCTGTTGATCAGAAAACATGCAGTACTTACTGCTTCCGCCCAAAAGCTTTTACGAACATTCAAATATCTGAGTGTACAACTTAAAAAATTGAACTAAATCCTTTGTTAATTCTTTTTATCTTAACTCCTCATCAACCCATTTTATTCCACTTTTAATCATTTGGTTATTTTCCACTTTAAAATTTTCATTTCAATTCTATTCATTCCAGTTAATCTCGTTATTAAGTATCGCCCATTTCAAATCGATGTTTTAACTCCACATCTCTTTTATAATCTTACTTAACAGTTTCAACATAAATCCTTTTTATATCTCTATTTCTTTTTATTTAATTCAAATGTTAAGCAAACATTTCATTTAAGTTATCATTTCTGTTTGAATATCTTTATAATTTTATTCACAAAAACTCTCGGGTTTTAAAGTATATACCCGATCATATACTCTTTTCACAATTTAACTATATTCCAATTACACTCTTGATTACTTACTTAAATCATTTTCTTTTATAAACTAATATTTAAACTAAATAATAAATTTACTTCAGAATTAACTACTGTAAATTTAGTTAACTACTTTATTAACTAAAATAAATATTAAATTTCCTTTAAAAGTCTAATAAAATTTAAACAACTCTTCGTTACTATTCCATTTGATTAATTAAAAGTAAATTAATCAAATAAACAATTCCAAATAAAATATTTGAATTAGTCAAACTCAACCCATGATTATCTCGTTAATCAATTCCAATTAATACTTCCTTCAAATTAATTAATAATATAATTAATTTAAATATCCCCATTTAATTGTTTCTAAAACAATTTATCCAACATTAACCATCGGTTAAGTTGTACTCATTTAACTATTAATGTTATTATGTAAGAATTTGTGTTATAAAAATCATTGTATAATTATTTATAAACTTAAATAATAAGTAATAAGTGTTTATTTCATTTATAAACTCCCATTCTGTAGTGACCCGAAAATCCGGTCCAATTTGAGCTGACCAAAAACACAAGTCCAACCCCAAATTGCACTGAAAATTCAAGAAACTAATAGAAAGAAGATAGAGGGTGAGGATAGATAAGGTAGAACTAATAGAATAGAAGAAGAAGAAGAACATCATCATCAGAGTAAACACGAATCTCACAGCGGAACGAATAAAATATAACATAACTTTTGAAATACAAACAGTTATATATACAATAGCACTTATCAGAGTTCAACACTTACAACAACAGCGGAAATAATAATAGCTATAGAATCCTGAAGCCTCCTGCTCCAAGCTCTCCAAGTGTATCTGTAAAATCCCGACTACTTGACTGCCCATACAAATTTAGGCACCCAAGAGTTTAGGGAAAACAAACAAATAAACTCCGGGTCAGTCATGGGACTGGTGTGAATAAAACTCCTAACACTTGGTTTAATAACGGATATATCATAAGACCACGCCGTGAAAACGGAACGGGTTTTCCCTTATGAAAATCCAGACAACTTTGTAAAGCAATATCATTCTGATATTATAATAATGTCTAAATACAAATAGATATCAATCTAGCAGAAACGCTTTCATCTCACGTTCTACTATATAGTATACAATCAAAACCGCAAGCATGTATTGGGTAATGGATTTCCAACTATGACAAGGTATGGAACCACCTTCCGATCAGTGTACTCTAGGAACGATACACTGGAGTTCAACAAGAACATCTTGCAACTCAGCCACACATGACCGACCACTCATTTCGCTTGAGTGTATCGAATGTACATCACCAACGGTTGGGATCAGCAACCATTTCCCGTATATATATGGGATAGCATTGATAGATTAAAAGAAGCAAGTGAATATTCTCTAGATAGGCGATTATACACCCTACTTCGGTGCGACTGACTTAGCCATGCTGCCTGTCCGATTTCTGTCATTTACCGGTTGATGAGGCTAGAAGCTACGATTTATCATCACATCAGATTCACTTCGAATACCACATTGTCAGATCCATCGAAAATCACTAATTGACGTCTACAACAGTACATTACGTGTTAGCTAAAGAAGTGCCTTTCTCCGCTTCCACTCTTGGTACGGTTGAAGAGATCAATGTACGTGACCTTTCTGGAAATACTCTGTCAGACATTCATCCTTACAAGTCATCCAGGAACAGGATGAACGAAGGCACTATTCAGTACATCCATCTTAGGCGCTGTTATCTAAGACTTATACAATAGCCCTTGCATTTTACTCCGTCTTCAATATCTTTGGCATATATGATTCGCAACGCTTATGCCAATACAGAGTGGTTCTTTGGATAATAATCCAACCGGTCTCTCCATATTAACAACGTAAAATGGTCAAAACATTGATAGTCTGTGATCTAACTATCAAAGATAAACTCGTGTGCACACAACGATATTATTTCCAGATGGAAATTATATCAATCAATCATCATTCAACATTTATCTCTTTAGTTCATTAATTCACTTATCACCTGTTTCCCTATATTCTAAATCTCTTATTTTCTAATTTTTAGAAAATATACTTTATTAACAGTGGAAAACATTTCCATTTCCTGTTTTCAATATTAGAAAACATTTCTGATTTCTTATTTGGAAAACATTTCCAAAGTTCCTTCATTGGATTTAAACAGATGTTTTAAATAAACACCGCTATGCCAACTCAAACAATTTACCGAATTCACTTAACCATCATTCACTATCAAACCTTACCATTCCTTAGTTAAGAAGGAAGTCAATCAAGTTATGGTATAATTACCTCTCAGACCTTAACTGAACAACGTTATAACTTCGAAATAGTAACAGTTTATCTTTTAAACCTTTAACAACTTCTTCACGTAACTCTCGGATTCAATTTACGAATCCACTTCTTTATTGAAAACATTGATTATAACGATAACGTTATAATCCCTACTTTCGAAATATCTAACTTCAATTATAACCTTTATTCTTTAATTCGAATAATTAAACCTAAACCTAATTTATTAGTGTATACTCTTGATTTAAAAACCGGAAAGTAAATATTACTTTCCCGAATTCGATATAATTGAATTCGACGTATAATTCTCTTTCGAGTAATCTCTATTTGATTAACTCTTCTTTGAATAACCTATATTCGATTATCTCTCTTCGAATAACTTATATTCGAAATCTCTCTCTTTCGAATAAACTATATTCGATCTCTTTCTTTCGAATACGATATATTCGAAAATCTCCTTTCGATTTAAACTAATCGATAGCTCCTTTCGATTAAACTAAAATCGATAACTCCTTTCGATTAAACTATAATCGATAACTCCTTTCGATTAAACTATAATCGATAACTCCTTTCGATTAAACTATAAGCGATAACTCCTTTCCTTTAACTCTATTCAAATAACCAATATTTGACTAACTCCTTTAACTCTATTCGAATAACCTATATTCGACTAACTCCTTTAACTCTATTCGAATAACCTATATTCGAATAACTCCTATAGATTAACTCATTTGGATTAACTCGGTTTGATTAACTTATCTTGACTAACTTAACTCAATTAACTCGACTTATTTAACTCCACTATATTAACTCCTGTCGAATAACTAATATTCGATTAACACTATTTAACTCCGTTTGGATAACTACTATTCGATTTGACTCCATTCGCTTGACTCTAGATCGCAGCGATCACAATGGTTACGCCTGATTCCCTCAGGAAACATCCGACCGCCTTAGGCTATTTGCAGCCCTGCGAATTACGCTAGCAGTCGTACTAAATGGCATCTCATTTGGATTAACTCTAGTTGTTCAATTCTAACTGTTTAACTCTAACTGGTTAACTCGAGCCGATTAACTCTACTGTTTAACTCTAACTGGTTAACTCTAACTGATTAACTCTAACTGGTAAACTCTAACTGGTTAACTCTAACTGGTAAACTCTAACTGATTAACTCTACGGATTTACTCTACTGATTAACTCTATTGTTTAACTCTAACTGGATAATTCTAACTGGTTAACTCTAACTGGTTAACTCTAATCGATTAACTCTATTTGACTAACTCGACTCGACTAACCCCTTTCGAATAACGTATTCGATTAACTAACATCGAATACCATATTCGATTAACTAACATCGAATACCATACTCGATTAACTAACATCGAATACCATACTCGATTAACTAACATCGAATACCATAGTCAATTAACTAACATCGAATACCATATTCGATTAACTAACATCGAATACCATATTCGATTAACTAACATCGAATACCATATTTGATTAACTAACATCGAATACCATATTCGATTTCTCCTTTGTGATAATGTTTATCCAATTAAAAAGACCCCCTTTTTAACAACGTTTATTCATTTATAAAGATTCACTTTTTAGTAACGGTTCTTCACTTTATAAATGTTCATTTAATAAGGGTTTCCTTTTTATAACTTCTTATTTCGTTATCAACACATTTCCTTTTTATTAACTCTATTTATTTTCTAAATATTCCATTTCCAATTCTATTTGTAAATGGTTTACAAATATTTCTTTTTTCTATTTTATTCTATTTGCAAATGGTTTTCAAATATTCCCTTTTCAAATTTATTCTTTAAAAATATTCTAACTCCTTAAATTTCCGGGAAAATTCGCCATAACCTCCTTTGTATCGGGAGCATTGGGAAAATCCCCAAACCCGCCACACAGGCCTTTCCATTCAAAAAGAAAATGTTTTGAAATTATTTCCTTTCTAAATATCTCCTATTTATAAATATTCCCATTTATAAATATTTCTTATTTATAAATATTTCTATTTATAAATATCTCTTATTTATAAATATTCCATTTATAAATATTTTATTCTCAATATCACTTTGAAAATCCCTTATCAACATTCCGGTATGTTATGGTATTCAATCATATCAAATCACGATGATCAATATAGTTCAACCACATATAATCAACACAGATTATATATCACATCATATAACACAATATATGAATAAAACCATATTAGAAATATTGAGGAACCCAGTTGGGTCCCTCCAACCTGTTTCCCTGCATCACAGATGTTACACAATAAAATCAACTTCACTTTCAGTTCAGTACGGATTATTCTGATAACAGCATCGATATATAAATATTTAACGGTTTATATATATATAATTTCCACTAACTGACTAGCAGTTCAATCAATCAACCAACACACAGAAATCAACAGATGATTAACAGTTCTAAAAATACATTATATAAAAATATAACTGTTCAGAGTTGGTGAGTTTTACTCACATTGGACGATCATCGTTAATAACGATAACCATCGCTCGATTTGATTCAGACGGACAATTTATTTTGCAATAAATTGTAATGAGCTCCGATGGACTTCCAGTCAGTTCCATCATGTAGTGTCCGTCCATACGATCCCAACGGATCTTGTTTCATGAAATTTCGATAACGTATGACACAGTTATGCTTTATACAAATTTAATACACTATTGAATTAAATAAAACTTTAATTCATATATAGAATGGGCCTTACTTATTCATTTGGCCCAAACCGCTTCACTAACAACCCAGCCCGCTTGGACCTTCTCCCCTGAAACAATTCCCCTGCTCCAGAAATGCCCACGATGCCGTGACTTCCAGTCACCATTATCGTCACTTCCACCTCCATTTTCTCCACCTTCATCACCCTACAAATCAAACAAAAATATCTACAAACTCTCTCATCAACTCCTCTACAACCTGAGCACCACGATACCTAGTTCGACGTCACCCTGGCAGTTTCTGTCAAGACCCCTGCTACAGGACAGCGTCCTTTATAGTCGTCGATCCCTTCCAATTTATCACCGAACCACAAACCATTTCTACGACGCTTCGTCTCTTCACACACACTTTGATATCCACCCATCTACGCTCAACTCGAGCTTAACATCCAGACCTCGAACCCAGCTCAGCACCTACGCCGAACCACACAGCATCGACACCCACCCACTACTGTATACCTCTCTACCACTCACGTTATGGACTAAAGTCCATCCGCCTCCCTCACATTAATAATACCTTACCACAAAAATGTAAATCTCACGTCCAGTATCCCCTTGAACTGCGCGCGTGTTCGAGTTACCCCACGGCCATGTCACTGCTCAGATGTCGATCATAGTCAATCGGATCCAAGCCCTCAAGAAGACGACCCTTTTGTAGTTGGAAATTCTTATATTAGAGGAAAGGATTGATCGGAAATTTTGGAAGAGGATGGGAGGTTTTGGGCCGTCAGTTTATTCTAGGTGGAGGCGCATTATTTGAAGAGTTTGACCTCGGGAGTTCTTTGACTGAGTAAATTAGGTTAACAGAGCACCCTTTTTATAGAAGGATTTTGGTCCATTATACTATTATATTATATAAAAACTTAACCATGGATTCCCGTATAAAAATGACCACATACGATCTTTGTTTCTGACAAACTAAGCTAATCCTAGCATAAAACAATACTCCGGATCCAATGGGACAGGTTTCGTCGAATTCCGACACCGTTTGTGAAAATCCTTTAGAAAATATCGATGAAAAACACCGAGCAATAATTCCTTAAAATTACAGAAAAAATCCTAAAAATATGAGGCCTTGACGTTTCACTAGACCTCTTCCTAAGGTTTCGTATGAAACTTGTTTCGTTGAATTCCGAGTTCGTTTGACCAGTTAACCATTCAGTTTAGTTTGTTTTAAGTTAAAAACATAGCGTACCCCACTATGAAATACTCTGTTCACGTAGGGACAGTTATGGACAGAAACAAAAATATCATTTAAATGAGTGATGTGCTCAGGTCCCAAAAATGTAATAATACTGGTAGATGAACTCATATTGTGAAACCCCGAAATGTCGATACAGGGTGCCAAATACTCCAAATAAAAAGTTGCTTATTTAATTAACTAAAAATTACAGTAAAATTATAAAAATTAAATTATTGCTATTTCCCAAAAGAACCTTGTCTAAATTCAAACCCGATCTCTAGTTATATCGAATAAACCGTTACGGTCGATAAACGATTCTATAGCGACTATTTCAAAATTTGATTTGGACATATCTCAAAATCTACACGATGAAATCCCGATTTTTCTCTTCCATTAGAAAACTATTATCAAATCGGTCTTGACGGTTCTTGTTTCACAGAAATCCGACTTAAAACGAACTTTGTACATTCAGTTGAAGTTCAAATCGCCAAACAGCGAACTGCAGCGTCATTTCGAGCTCGATTATAATTATATTATAATTCCACGTTCAAACTGTCGTTTATATAGTATATTCGTTATTCAAATTCAATTCCAAATTGAATTATACCTTATATATAATCCAATTCACACCGTATTGTGAATTCAGCTATTTTTGACTATTTCGACATTATAATATATTATTATATTTAAAAATTATTAATTAAATATTCAATATTATTTACTTCCAGTTATCGATATCGCCAAAACGATATTTAAATAATTAAATAAATTAATTATTCAACGGTCAGAAATGCGGGTCATTACACATTCACAACAATAGATTTAAATATCTATCTTCAGTTAAAAAATAAATTTTATAACTTCATTTCTGTTTATTTACCTGACGGTACGACCTCGATTTCGCCCGACCCCAATCGATCGCAAGATCAATTCAAGACCGTTCGAAACCCGCGTACGTTAACTTTGGGCATACAAAACATTAGAACAACAACACAGACTTTTATAACATCAATAATAAATGTTACATCAGAGTACAGAATATATCAAAGTACATCGATAAATAATACAGGGAAGATACATTTACAAGAAATTAAATACATTGCAGCGGAACTAATCTCAGCGGAAGGCCATCAATATTCTGGACACAGCTTCAGGCTTCAATCCAGGATCCTGCTTAACTATATCTGCAAAAAGCAACTCAACTGCCCGTGTGGAAAGAGGGCACCTGAATTTGCAAAGTGAAACAAACTACAGGTCAGTCGTGGGACTGGTGTGAGAATTCTATACTTAACTTATCTAATAAGTAGGCTAATCACAGGACCACGCCGCTAATGCGGAACGGGTTTACTCCATTGGATTGCCAGTGCATAATTAAAGTAAATCTTCAAATATCGCAATGCTTTTTAGAAAAATGAAACCATTATAAGACTCAGGTCCCATCACACAATGCAACGCACACCAGAGGATAGGGTTTTACCTTATAATGGTCAAAAGATGCTTGATACGTAAAAACGATATTATTATTAGTGTGTATAGATATATTTAAAACATTTCAAATATAATATCTATCCTAGACGGCATAGATACCATCTACTATGTCGCCATACTAGTAATACAATCAAAATCGCAAGGGCGTATTGGAAATTGGGTTTCCATCATGAGTCAAGGCTAGGGAGGAGCTCCTGACCGATTCGAGACACTCTAGCAATGCCTCAGGATTCGGACGCTGGTGAACCCTTGGATACAGCAGGGCCGATCCACAAATACTTTAGTGGATTAGTTATGCCTGAACACATGCTCCCCGATCCTATTGGAACTACAAATCAGCCGAGGGCGACCGATAAGAATAAACCGAGGCCTCGCCAAAATTCCATCAACCACATAAGCAAATGTCGGGCCGTGTTAAAGGCCAGCACCACTTCTAGCTAGAAAGAAACGTGTGCACTCTCTGCGTTCCCTTCTCCCGTTTTAGACTCAACCGGTGTGTGAGGCTCGCGAAGTCACGATATACACAAAGCTATGCCTAAATAGACTATGCTTTGATCATCAACCACAAGGCCTGCTTTTCAACAAAGCCTTGATCATTTGCATCTTAGCATGTCACATTGTTAGACCCTACCATATTATTGATCATCTACCAATATATATATATATATATATATATAACCTCTAAGCTCATGCGTCTTAGAGAAGGGTGATAAGTAAAGAATAAATTCTTCCACCAAACAGAAATATATAATCAGTAGCGTTCAACAAATACAGTAGAAATGAATACAATATCAGACATGCAATCCATTTACAAGTCCGCTCTGGGTCTGAGCGAAACAACGTGTCCGTCGATCTCCAAATGCGTTTGGACGATCATTACTAAATACCTTGCCTTGGGAGGCCAATTCAAGATACCAGTCATCATCATCCCAACGATGTGAAAACCTTCGGTCTTCAATCATCGTCTTCATCTTCGACTCTTGATCTTCGTGATGTTTATTCAGAATGGGTTAAACCCGGTCTTTCTGAATAACTCGCGTATTTAGTGATTAAAAAGTAAATATTGGAAGATCACACATTACGCCACATTCCAACTCAGAGTATTCTTTTAATAAAATATTCGTTTTTAAAATATTCTCATTAATTTTATCAAAGATAAACTCTGAAAATAAATCTTAAATCTCCCTTAAAGGATTTATTAAAACTCCAGTTTTGATTTGATATCAAAAATCATTATTACAAGATCATTTATTTTAAATCTATAAAATAGATTTATAAATTCCAAATAATAATTTCAATGTAAACTGGATTAAAGGACAAATGTCGTTTAAAAACACCGTCCATGATAAATCCACTTCACATCTCCATTTATTTATAGTTACAAATTCTAGATATCTTAATTAAAAGATCTCCCTTTAAATATTAATTATTATAAAAACATAATTTAAATTAATCATTAAAAATATTATTTATATAAAAGATTCTAAATAAGAAGTAGTCTTTATATTACAAATCTTTATCTTTTACAAATATTCTATGTTTTAACATATACTTGATTAAAAATATATTTTATGAAAATATATACACTTTATATAAAATGGATTTCTAATGTAAAAATATTCTTATTTAAAAGAACACCTGAATCGAACTGCATCTCAAACATTTACCATATAATTTGGATTATATGGATTTCATACACATCATATATTTGACAATATCAGTATATTCATCAAATCATCCATATCCATCCAAAGTGTAATTTCCACTGTGTAAGCGTTAAAATTAAATCATAACGCTCATCGCAGCATGTCGATCTAACGATCAACATACAACTAAATATTGTGATTAGTGTATGTAAATTTTTATCCTAACACCCGTGTGGGGTTTCAACCATCAAACAAATTATAAACTAATTTGTGCACTTGGGCGATGTGTGAAAATTATCGTCCCAATCACATATACAAGTCGGGTAACTTGTGAATGGAAGTGTAATACAAGATATAACCATGACCAGAAAAGGTCTCTATTGCAAATTCCTATTTTGCTCGTTTAAACTCAAGCAAGAATAGTTATATTGTTCTGACAATTCTAATGAGACAAAAATGATGATTTTTGTTTCGACAAAATAAATATTGATTAACTAACCTATCTTGACAAGTATATGTCTTGCCATAATATATATATATACATATATATAAATTGCTTTAACTAATTCATTTTGACAAAAATGAATATTTTTGACAAAATGTCTATTTTGGTTTAACTAGTAAAAATTGACTAAAATAAATAATTATTTCAACAATGTAAATTGATAAAAGTGAATATTTTGTTATTAACTAGTATAAATTGACAAAAGTGTTTATTTCATTTTAACTAATCAATTTGACAAAAATGCATATTTTGTTTCCATTAGTATTAATTGATAAAAGTGATTATCTTATTTCAACTAGTATAAATTTCCAAAAGTAATTATTTTAACTAATCAAGTTTGGCAAAAATGTTTATTTCATTTTAACTAAAACAAATTTGACAAAGATGTTTATTTCATTTTAATGTTTGCAAATAAAAATGTAACTTTTATTTTTGATGTTATATTGCATTGTGGAATGCAAATAAAAGAACAAACTTGATTTTTTTAGTATATTTACATTTGTGAATGTAAAAAGTGCAAATTTTATTTTCAATATATGTTCACATTTGTGAATGCAAATAAAGAAATAATTTTATTTACAATGCATATTTACATTTGTGAATGCAAATAAAAGAAATAATTTTATTTACAATGCATATTTACATTGAAAATGCAAATAAAAGAACAAATTTCATTTTCAGAATATATTTGCATTTGTGAATGCAAATAAAAGGGCAAGCTCTATTTCCAAAATGTATTTGCATTAGGGAATGCAAATAAAAGAACAATTTATATTGTAATGTATATTTGCATTAGAGAATGCAAATAAAAGAATAAACTTTATTTTCAATGTATATTTGCACTGAAAAATGCAAATAAAAAAAGTTAACTTATTTTTCATGTTATATTTGCATTAGTGAATGTAAATAGAAGAATAAATTTTAGTTTCAACATATATTTGTATTGGTGGACGCAAATAAAAGGGTAAATTTTTATTTCAATGTATGTTTGCATTAGTGAATGCAAATAAAAGAGTGAACTCAAAATTTCAGTTCTAAGATAACATATGTAACAACCCGTATTTTTAATAATCTGTTATAACATAAATTGAGGCAGAATTAAATTATAAAATGGGAATCAAAGGAAACGGGCTATGCCATTGCGTTCGTCTCGGAAAAATACGCGAAATAGAGTCCGAGTTTTCGAAAATCGGAGTACGTATGACCCAGTTAAGGCCCATGGAAGTTTTCAGAAATTTCCATAATTAAAACAGATTTAAATTTGAATTAAAAGCAAGGATCTGGGCCAGCTGGGCCAAGGCGGGAAAAATCCCGCCAGGACCCGCATGTCGACAGGCCTGTCGACAGGGTCCCTGGCATGTCGACTGCCCTGTCGACAGCCCTGTCGACAGGGTGTGCCCAGGCAGTCTAGCCTGGTGCACCATTTCTGATTTGGGCTTGATTGGGTGGCTTGGTTCTAGAGAGTTCCGAGATCTGACGGGCCAAAACTATCCTAGGGTTAATCCTATGGTCTAAATCACTCTAATCTTCTATAAATAAGCTCCTAATCCTACCCTAAAGCCTCATTAATCATCCTAGTAACTAAACTATGCCAAAATCCATCCTCTCATGGCCTCCACCCTCTTCATACAATCCCTAAATTAATTCCTAAGTGATTTTCCATGCATACAAGCATATTTAGGCTTGTATGATCCTCCTTAGCTTGCATTAAAGGCTTGTTTTTCAATTGGCATCATAAAGGAGGAGTCTTGATCAAGTTTGCTTGTATTTGGGGGTTTTAATTAGTTGCATAAGGGGTTTCTTGCATTTGTTATGCTCATTTGAGTCCGCATAAACATTGTAAGCCCTCTTACCCTCATTTTAGAAACTATAAAGTTAATGTGTGATGAAAGTTGGGGTTTATGTATGTTTATTGAGTTGTGCATGTTATGCAAGGGTACTAAGCCATGATTTGTATGTTTATTAAGTTATGCATGTATACTAAGCCATGATTTGCAAGATTTATAAGTTATGCATGTTTATGCAAGTTTGTTAAGCCATGATTTGTATGTTTATTAAGTTATGCATGTATACTAAGCCATGATTTGCAAGATTTATAAGTTATGCATGTTTATGCAAGTTTGTTAAGCCATGATTTGTATGCTTATTAAGTTATGCATGTTTATGCAAGTTTGTTAAGCCATGATTTGTATGTTTATTAAGTTATGCATGTTTATGCAAGTTTGTTAAGCCATGATTTGTATGTTTATTAAGTTATGCATGTTTATGCAAGTTTAAAGTGACAAGTTGTGCATGTTTTGACAAGTTGTGCA
Source organism: Allium sativum (assembly GCA_030737875.1). Classification (NCBI taxonomy): domain Eukaryota; kingdom Viridiplantae; phylum Streptophyta; class Magnoliopsida; order Asparagales; family Amaryllidaceae; genus Allium; species Allium sativum. The sequence continues at coordinate 604,613,027 of CM060920.1, forward strand.
TGTTTTGGCAAGTTGTGCATGTTTATGCAAGTTTAAAATGACAAGTTGTGCATGTTTTGACAAGTTGTGCATGTTTTGACAAGTTGTGCATGTTTATGCAAGTTTAAAATAACAAGTTGTGCATGTTTGACAAGTTATGCATGTTTATGGTAATATGCAAGTTCACTACGCTAAGTTGTGCAAGTCTAACATGTTATGCATGATTGTTGTGCAAGTTTATCATGTATGTTGTGCCAAGTTCCCTCTTCCTATCCTTTATGCGTTACTACGAATATGTAAGCGATAGAATGACGTTGGGGGTTTTGGGGTAAACTTAAAATACATGAAAATATAAGATTGGGAATTTACCTATTAAGTTAGGTCTACCCCTTGGGAATTTACCTATTAAGTTAGGTCTACCCAAGTAATTGTTTGACTTGTGATTATGTTTTGAAATAAAGTGGACATGACACTTAGAAAACATAAGTGTGGCCAACTCGAGGTTGGGTTGAGTTTGTAGCGTAATTCTACCCGGAACCGACCGGCTTAACTAGTGGCTACAAACAATAGGACCCAATGTGAGAAGTTGGTCATGGGGTGCCAAGACCCGAGGTTAGACCAAGTTGTGGTGTAAAGCTACCCGGACCCGCCCGGCCTAACTAGTAACCACAACAAGGTCTAATGTGAGAGGTTAAGGTGCATTAAGTTAATTAATGCCTCATGATTAGGGTTAAGTCAGGGTCCACTAATACTTAACCAATTTGGGGATTCGAGGGATTAGAATGTGGTTAGGTTGTGAACCGTTGATTACACTTAACTAGTTTAATCCATTTGGGAGTTCAAGGGATTAGAATGGGGTTAAGCCACACTTAACCAGTTTAATCCAGGATTAGTGAAGGGTTAAATCACACTTAACCCTCTTAAGAAACCCTAGCAGCGTGGTCTGTTCTAACAGTAATCCCAGTTTGGTATCATTTACAACCCTAGAAGCTAGGCTAGGGCGGGGCACGATTACTGGACAGATGTAAGCGACCAAAGGGCGATGGCCGAGTGGTACAGCGGTGCGGGTCCGGCGGGCTACGGACGTGCACGTAGTCCGATGTTGGACAAACTCGAGGCACGGGTACCAGTAGGTTAGGGCTGTGCATTATTGCTTAAGTGTCCGGGGTTGACACCCGAGGGCTTGATACACCCAAAAGGGGGACCCAGCACAGACTATCTACAACCATATGTGGGCCATATGGACACCAACACTTGACGTGTTAGGTTTATAGGGAGCCGATCGACTAGACCGTGGCTGGACCTTTTATTAAGGTCACTTCATGTTATTGGGCCAAAGTTTGGGCTAAGGGATCAATACCTGTTACGTTGGTTTGCTAGTACACCGTGGTGCAAAACTTAACCTTGTTTTATGCGATGACACCTCTATCTATCTTATAGTTGATTTATTCATGCCAGTATGTTGTTATCTATGATCACCTCAGTTTCCATCATGATGATTAACTTTATTAGTTTATAGACTGATCGTAGCAGGGCTTACTCAGTCTTTTTGACTGACCTGTTTTCTTTCGCCTCTTTTCTTCCGTTTCCCCCCCCCCCCCCCCCCCCAGGTTCTCAGGGAGGGAATACTGGAGCCTAGCTTGGATTTTAGCTGCTTCCTTGGATAGCTCAAGTATGCTTTGGACTTGAGCCGCTATGGTTTATCACTCTTATTTGGGGATAGTACTTATGTATTTTCAGTTTATCAGATGATGTATTTATCTAGACTTGTAATTTTGGGAAAGTGACATTTTGATGTACCAGACTTGTGTTTTGAAATGGTTTATAAATCTTCCGCTGTTTTATTTACTTACTCTGTTTATTTACATATATATATATGTTATGTCCTGCCTTGCTATATCATTATGCATGTTTACCAATAATGTCCCTCCAAAGCTAGTGCATTCCTTTGCGAGTGACCCTGGCGGAGGTGGGGTGTTACATTGGTATCAGAGCCAGGTTTACGAGAAGGGATAAAAAGGTTTTAAAAACTTTTGGAAAACTATTTTCAAAACCAAGTATTAAGTATTTTCCAAAGAAAAGTCTAGTTGTTTTTAGAGGCTATTCCCCAAAAGCCATTAGCACTATCCTTTGACTCCTCGTTTGAACTCTTTTCTTTTCGTTTCCAGCATGTCTGATAATCTCATCTTGCCCGAAGGGGTAGCAATACCCGATTGGTTTCGTCGGTACTTGGAAGTCACGGCACCGGTCCCGGGTGTCTCTAATGTTGTCTTTCCAGTTGAGGCCGCTGTTCCTCCTCGTCCTCCTTCCGTAGCTGATGTTCCTCTTCTCCCTCAGCCTCCACAAGCGGATTTTGCGGAAACTTGTAAGAACTTTAAGATGATGGGTTGCAAGAATTTCTTTGGAACCGAGACTTTAGTAGAGGCAAGGAATTGGTTGAAAGAGACCAAAGATCTTTTAGCCACCTTTGATATAGGTGACCGTAGGAAGGTTTTATTGGCAGTATGGTTGCTAAAGGAAGAAGCTGCACGTTGGTGGATAGTCACCACCGCTACTAGGCCAATCGAGACTAGGGATGACTTTAGAGGAAGGTTTGGACTGAGGTTCTTATTACTGAAGCAAGGGGACATGACTATTAGGGGATACATAGATAAGTTTAATCAATTGGTTCGTGTCGATTTAGACTTGGTTAATACAGCTCAGAAGAAGGCCCTACACTTTGCTCTAGGATTAAACGAGCCATTACGTGATTTGGCCCTGTCCCATATACCCTTGGGGGCGACTTTCGAGAGTTTAGTGAATTTGGCCCTACTTCAAGAAGAAGGTAGCAATGACAAGAAAGAGGTCAAGGCGAATGAGTCTCAAGGCAAGAGAGTAAATTCCGGGAAACGGGGCAAGAATAACCACAACCGCAAGAACAAGCCAAGAGGGAATAGGAAGTGCAACTTCTGTGGTAAAGTTGGACATATAGCCAAGGAATGTAGGAAGAAGGAAAAGAGAAAGCGGGGCGAATGCTTTGATTGTGGTGAGTCTGGACATTTCAGCAAGGATTGCCCAAGGAAGCAAGGGCAAGGTCAGACTCAGTGTGCAGGACTATCTGGAGGGCGAATTCATCCCCTCCACCCCGTTCTTCCAGCTCATGATAGAGGTAGTGTTTCTGTTGAAAATCTTGTTTACATTTTCTGCTCGTACTTTGTTTGATTCTGGCACATCGCATAGTTTTATTTCATCTGATCTAGTTGAAAGTTTGCACCTAAGTACTAGCCTAGTGAGGATCCCGTCTGTGTTTAAAATCCAATTGGGGGTTCTACCCGCCTGTCTGTGGTCTGAGTGGATTTGAAAATTTCTGTCTTGAGTATAGAATTCTCGTGGGATGTTTATATTCTCGGTTTCGGGGGATATGGGTTGGCTTTGGGCATGGAATGGTTGTCCTATTTTGGAGCCATTCTGGGTTTTTGTATATAGGGTTGTGAGGCTCATGACTCGCCTCAGCCGTACCCTTAGGAATTTCTAGCAACCCTAGGGGTCCCGTCATGATATGTTATCTTGAATCCCTCAACTCGTCTATCGATAGTTTGCAATCTGGGAGGGTGGTCCGAGAATATCCTGATATCTTGGGATAGATTTCCGTATTATTTGGTTGGTAATACCAAGCCAGCTTCGTGGCCGGTCAGGCACATGATCTCACGAGATGAGAGTTAAGGAAGCAAGTCAAGGAGTTGCTTGAGAAGAACTTCCTGAGACGAAGCATTTTCGAGTAGGGTGCTCCAGTAGTATTCGTTACTGATGTGGACGGTTTGCTTCGCTTGTGTGTTGATCTTCGTGAGAAGAATAGATAACCGTTACCAAGGATCAATGATTTGTTTGATCAGCTAGTAGGAGCATCCGTTTTCTTTTGATCTAGCTACCGGATTCCATCAGCTTAGGATGGCTGAGGATGGAATTGACAAGACTGCGTTTGGGACTCTAGATGGATTTTAGAATAGCCAGTCATGCTATTTGGTTTGACTAATGCACCCGCATAATACGTGATTTTGATGGGTAGGGTGTCTAGGGAGTCCTTGAACGAGTTTGTCAGGGTCGTCGTAGACGATATTTTGATCTCTTCAAAAGAACGAGGAAGAACATGCTATACATCTCAAGGAGGAGATGGATACGCTTAGAACCACCAGTTGAAGATCAAGTTCTCCAAGTGTCACTTTGGAGGAAAGAAGTTGGATTCCTTGGGGACATAGTTCCTAAGTAAGGCTTAGCGGTGGATTCCGCTAAAATGGTTGCGGTTTAAGACCAGAAAACTCTGAGGAGGGCAATTGAAGTAAGAAGCTTCCTCCGTTTGGCTAGTTAGTTAGCATTCCCGGAGCTTAGACTTACTCTTCTGGATCAAGAAGGGAGTTTCACGGGAAGAAGACCCGCAGTTAGTCAAGAACATGGACCAGTCGGTTCGAGGCGAGATGTTAAGTCACCTCGCTAGATATATTATAAAGGATGACTAAGGCGCGACAAGAGATTATGTGTTCCTCGAGTGAAAGACTTGGTAAAGAAGGTTCTTGAAGATGCGCATCACTCGAGGAGGTGGCCGAGTTGGTTTCAGGATACATGTTGTGCCACCAGGTTGAGGCCAAGTCATAGAAGCCCAGTGGGCCATTACCTCCATTGGGAGTTCCGCAAGGGAAGTATGAGAACATCTCGATAGATTATGTGGATGGACTACCTAGATCAAAGAAAGGGGATGCGGGTATGAGGGTCATAGTAGGTAGACTCGCAAAGAGTGCTCATTTCAGTCCGGTGAAGAGCAAGAGGACTGCGTCATGATTAGTAACGGTTTACCCTCAAGAAGTTGGCCAGTTTTGAAAGAGCCTACAAGCCATGGGTAGGCAACTGAATCTAGGTACGGCCTATAGGCGGATGGTTCATGTCGATTAAGCCTGAGATATAGAAAATCACGTTTATAAGGGCAATTGGCAATGTGGATTGGTATTTCCAAGAAAAGTTCTGTTGCATGGAATACTTTATAGTAAGTAGACGAGATCCAGGATTCACTAGTGAATTTTGGAGAGCTGGCATGAGATCATGAGGTTATAGTATGTTTAAGCCAGGTATACAGAAGGAAGAATAAGTGGAAAAGAAAGACGAGAGGCGATAATGAAATGCGTTCCAACTCGAATTTGGGAAATAGGAGTTAGAAAGCCAAGGAATCATGAAGTGAAAGATAGTCAAAGCACAGTGGAGTTAAGCTCAAGGAAACGTGACTAAGAAGAGTGAAGACTAGATACGCGCATCATATCTCTTCTTAAGAGTGCATCCTTGATCCTTGTTTTTCCTGTGGAGCTTGCTTGCAAGTTATCTTTTGTATATATCCTCTCGGTCCCATTCTCGATCTTATTTCTGTTGTAAACTCCATAAGGGGGTTAAGACTCATCGGTTAGTACTATATGCCAAAGTTTGAATGAAAGGAGTTTATCTAGTTTATCGTGTTTATCTTGTCATGAGAACCTTAGGTAGAAACCCTTTGGTTGAAACATGTGTTTGAAGCATGTTATGCTTGATGGTTGCAAGTGGTTGCAAGTGGTTGCAAGTGGTTGCTCGTGGATGCATTATACACGATTAGGCACTAGATCGGCTCACACACTCCTCATATTGCATGTGCATGAGTGTTTATGCTTATTCTTGGATGAAATTCGTATGCTATCACATGGATGTTGCATATGGATGTATGATTGAGCACGCATGTAGATATTATACATTATGTTAGGAATTTGCATACATATGGATTCATTTCACTGACATACATGTGCATTAAGGAGGTTTACTGTATCAGTAACCGCCTGATTTTCACTAACATACATATGCATTAAGGAGGTTTACTGTATCAGTAACCGCCTATCTTTGCATTAGGTAAGTACATATACACACACTTTTGCATAAGTTCATCCAGCATTTAGAATCTTGTAAGGACAGTGATTGCTCGTGAATGATTCTTTGAGTAGATGGATGATTGGATGGTAGGATACGTTCTTCCTAACTTGAAGATTTCGGGGACGAAATCCTTTAAGGAGGGGAGAATGTAACAACCCGTATTTTTAATAATCTGTTATAACATAAATTGAGGCAGAATTAAATTATAAAATGGGAATCAAAGGAAACGGGCTATGCCATTGCGTTCGTCTCGGAAAAATACGCGAAATAGAGTCCGAGTTTTCGAAAATCGGAGTACGTATGACCCAGTTAAGGCCCATGGAAGTTTTCAGAAATTTCCATAATTAAAACAGATTTAAATTTGAATTAAAAGCAAGGATCTGGGCCAGCTGGGCCAAGGCGGGAAAAATCCCGCCAGGACCCGCATGTCGACAGGCCTGTCGACAGGGTCCCTGGCATGTCGACTGCCCTGTCGACAGCCCTGTCGACAGGGTGTGCCCAGGCAGTCTAGCCTGGTGCACCATTTCTGATTTGGGCTTGATTGGGTGGCTTGGTTCTAGAGAGTTCCGAGATCTGACGGGCCAAAACTATCCTAGGGTTAATCCTATGGTCTAAATCACTCTAATCTTCTATAAATAAGCTCCTAATCCTACCCTAAAGCCTCATTAATCATCCTAGTAACTAAACTATGCCAAAATCCATCCTCTCATGGCCTCCACCCTCTTCATACAATCCCTAAATTAATTCCTAAGTGATTTTCCATGCATACAAGCATATTTAGGCTTGTATGATCCTCCTTAGCTTGCATTAAAGGCTTGTTTTTCAATTGGCATCATAAAGGAGGAGTCTTGATCAAGTTTGCTTGCATTTGGGGGTTTTAATTAGTTGCATAAGGGGTTTCTTGCATTTTTTATGCTCATTTGAGTCCGCATAAACATTGTAAGCCCTCTTACCCTCATTTTAGAAACTATAAAGTTAATGTGTGATGAAAGTTGGGGTTTATGTATGTTTATTGAGTTGTGCATGTTATGCAAGGGTACTAAGCCATGATTTGTATGTTTATTAAGTTATGCATGTATACTAAGCCATGATTTGCAAGATTTATAAGTTATGCATGTTTATGCAAGTTTGTTAAGCCATGATTTGTATGTTTATTAAGTTATGCATGTATACTAAGCCATGATTTGCAAGATTTATAAGTTATGCATGTTTATGCAAGTTTGTTAAGCCATGATTTGTATGCTTATTAAGTTATGCATGTTTATGCAAGTTTGTTAAGCCATGATTTGTATGTTTATTAAGTTATGCATGTTTATGCAAGTTTGTTAAGCCATGATTTGTATGTTTATTAAGTTATGCATGTTTATGCAAGTTTAAAGTGACAAGTTGTGCATGTTTTGACAAGTTGTGCATGTTTTGGCAAGTTGTGCATGTTTATGCAAGTTTAAAATGACAAGTTGTGCATGTTTTGACAAGTTGTGCATGTTTTGACAAGTTGTGCATGTTTATGCAAGTTTAAAATAACAAGTTGTGCATGTTTGACAAGTTATGCATGTTTATGGTAATATGCAAGTTCACTACGCTAAGTTGTGCAAGTCTAACATGTTATGCATGATTGTTGTGCAAGTTTATCATGTATGTTGTGCCAAGTTCCCTCTTCCTATCCTTTATGCGTTACTACGAATATGTAAGCGATAGAATGACGTTGGGGGTTTTGGGGTAAACTTAAAATACATGAAAATATAAGATTGGGAATTTACCTATTAAGTTAGGTCTACCCCTTGGGAATTTACCTATTAAGTTAGGTCTACCCAAGTAATTGTTTGACTTGTGATTATGTTTTGAAATAAAGTGGACATGACACTTAGAAAACATAAGTGTGGCCAACTCGAGGTTGGGTTGAGTTTGTAGCGTAATTCTACCCGGAACCGACCGGCTTAACTAGTGGCTACAAACAATAGGACCCAATGTGAGAAGTTGGTCATGGGGTGCCAAGACCCGAGGTTAGACCAAGTTGTGGTGTAAAGCTACCCGGACCCGCCCGGCCTAACTAGTAACCACAACAAGGTCTAATGTGAGAGGTTAAGGTGCATTAAGTTAATTAATGCCTCATGATTAGGGTTAAGTCAGGGTCCACTAATACTTAACCAATTTGGGGATTCGAGGGATTAGAATGTGGTTAGGTTGTGAACCGTTGATTACACTTAACTAGTTTAATCCATTTGGGAGTTCAAGGGATTAGAATGGGGTTAAGCCACACTTAACCAGTTTAATCCAGGATTAGTGAAGGGTTAAATCACACTTAACCCTCTTAGGAAACCCTAGCAGCGTGGTCTGTTCTAACAGTAATCCCAGTTTGGTATCATTTACAACCCTAGAAGCTAGGCTAGGGCGGGGCACGATTACTGGACAGATGTAAGCGACCAAAGGGCGATGGCCGAGTGGTACAGCGGTGCGGGTCCGGCGGGCTACGGACGTGCACGTAGTCCGATGTTGGACAAACTCGAGGCACGGGTACCAGTAGGTTAGGGCTGTGCATTATTGCTTAAGTGTCCGGGGTTGACACCCGAGGGCTTGATACACCCAAAAGGGGGACCCAGCACAGACTATCTACAACCATATGTGGGCCATATGGACACCAACACTTGACGTGTTAGGTTTATAGGGAGCCGATCGACTAGACCGTGGCTGGACCTTTTATTAAGGTCACTTCATGTTATTGGGCCAAAGTTTGGGCTAAGGGATCAATACCTGTTACGTTGGTTTGCTAGTACACCGTGGTGCAAAACTTAACCTTGTTTTATGCGATGACACCTCTATCTATCTTATAGTTGATTTATTCATGCCAGTATGTTGTTATCTATGATCACCTCAGTTTCCATCATGATGATTAACTTTATTAGTTTATAGACTGATCGTAGCAGGGCTTACTCAGTCTTTTTGACTGACCTGTTTTCTTTCGCCTCTTTTCTTCCGTTTCCCCCCCCCCCCCCCAGGTTCTCAGGGAGGGAATACTGGAGCCTAGCTTGGATTTTAGCTGCTTCCTTGGATAGCTCAAGTATGCTTTGGACTTGAGCCGCTATGGTTTATCACTCTTATTTGGGGATAGTACTTATGTATTTTCAGTTTATCAGATGATGTATTTATCTAGACTTGTAATTTTGGGAAAGTGACATTTTGATGTACCAGACTTGTGTTTTGAAATGGTTTATAAATCTTCCGCTGTTTTATTTACTTACTCTGTTTATTTACATATATATATATATATGTTATGTCCTGCCTTGCTATATCATTATGCATGTTTACCAATAATGCCCCTCCAAAGCTAGTGCATTCCTTTGCGAGTGACCCTGGCGGAGGTGGGGTGTTACAACATAAAAAGGGTATTTCATTGTTTTACACTTTTCTATGTGTTCTAATAACAAATAAAAGAATCCTTTTATTTTTTTATACTTTTCTATACATTCTAATAACATATAAAAGAATATTTTACATGTAAATATTTTTCTATGTATTCTAATGTCAAATAAAAGTGAATTTTATTTGTATAATAAATTCTAATTTTTAAATGACAAATAAAAAGTAGATTTTATTTGTCTAATAAATTATGAGTTTCAAATGACAAATAAAAAGTGAATTTTATTTGTGCAACAAATTCTAAGTTTCAAGTGACAAATAAAAGTGGATTTTATTTGTGCAACAGATTCTAAGTACATATTTGTGTTGTAGCATGTACATAAAAAGATGGACTTTATTTCTATGTCATATTTGTATGGAAAAATACAAATAAAAAGATGAACTTAATTCTTATGTTATATTTGTATTGAAAAATACAAATAAAAAAAGATAAACTTTATTTCTATATTATTTGTGTTGAAAAACACAAATAAAAAGATGAACTTTATTTCTATGTAATATTTGTATTGAAAAATGCATATGAAAAGATGAACTTTATTTCTATGTAATATTTGCATTGTAAAATGCATATAAAAAGATGAACTTTATTTCTATGTAATATTTGCATTGTAAAATGCATATAAAAAGATGAACTTTATTTCTATGTAATATTTGCATTGTAAAATGCATATAAAAAGATGAACTTTATTTCTATGTAATATTTGCATTGTAAAATGCAAATAAATAAATCATTCATATTCTATGTTTTATTTGTGTTAGTAAACACAAATAAAAAGATGATTCTTTTGCTGAGTTATATTTGTGTTGAAAAACACAAATAAAAATAATAATTCATTTCTATGTAACTTCTGAAATTAATTTCTTATTTACATATAAAATGTAAACAAAATTGTTACTTTCATTTCAGAAATCAAGTTTTGACAAAAAATGATATTTTCAATTCAACAATAAAGTCTTGACCAAAAATGTTCACTAATATAGTTTTGGCCAAAAATGTGATCTCTTATTTCAATACTTAAGTTTTAATCAAAATGTTATTTTCATTTCAATTTTAATTATACTGAAAATATAATCATTTTACTTCAATTTTAATTACATTGAAAAAAAATATAATCATCTTATTTCAATTTTAATTACATTGAAAAATGTAATCTTTTTAATTTATTTCTAATTACATTAAAAATGTAATCTTTTTGATTTATTTCTAATTACAATAAAAATGTAATCTCTTTTGATTTATATATTTTCTGTTCATATTCTATTGTAAATAAACAAATAAAAATAATATATTATTCGTTGTTCAAATTTCACTGTTCATTAAAATGATAGAATAAATAATTTAATACTTTAAATAAATTAGAGCAACTATATTACGATTTAAATCTGAATACAATATGATTTAGATCTAATTTTAGATCTAATTCTCTAACCACAAATACATTCAACAATATATTCAATTCAATGAAGATCCAACCTATCATGAACAACAAAACAAACCACCAACAACAATCAACCATTCATCAATCACCGAACATTTCAGATCTGAGTTTACATCATAATACGATTATTTTTAACGCAAGAAAATAATTTATAATTAATTAAATAATAAATTCAGAATTCTCACCTAGATTTTTGCTGAAAATTTGACTATCTCAGAATCAGTTCTGGTCTGCGCCATCGCGAAGCTCTCGGAAAGACGAGTCCAACGCAACTTACGGTTCGTCAATCGGACCTCGTATGAGAGAGTTATTGATTTTTAAAGATTGCATAAATTAAATATTAAATAATATAAAATATTACTCTTCTTCTTCCACGTTCACGTTTCAGCCGAACCCGAATCTTCCTCCTCCAATCCTCACGTCGCACGCACCATAGGGCCCCCTACTGCCAATCGGACATCATCACCTCGTGCGCCGTCGACCACCGCACCTGCGCACCCCCACCATGGCCAACTCGCGGGTCCCTAGGCGCCTGAAAACCACCACGAACGCGCCGCCTTCCTGCTCCAAATTCGCGAAATCTATGCACCAAAACCCGATCTTAACCGTATAGATTCGAAGCTCTCTGAATTCTCTTCGATTTGGTATATAATTTGTAGATTTTCGTTGAACGGATTGAGAGAAATTAATGTTTGAAAATGGGAGCTTTCTGGCCTTCGAATGAATAGGCGGCGGCAGACATTTTCTAGGGTTAGGGTTTTATTTTCGGATTTTTTTATTATTTTATTATTAAAAATGTGTTAAAAAGGTGAAAATGCGGGTTGTCTCCGAATTGGGCTTGCTTATTGTCAATCTTAACGTTTTGAGGCCTTCTGAACGCAATGGGATGGGTCTCGAGGTCCAATTCCGAATTCTGTAGAAAATTTATTTAAAATTCCAAAAAATTAATTAATTAATTAATTAAATATTGACCGTACATTTAAATATGCTGGGGCCACATATGACCTCAGAAAATTCTAAAAAAAAATATTTTTAGCTTTCTTATGACGATACGGTTCTAACAAGACCAATTTCGTCGAATTCTGAGACTGTTTGAAAAATGGCTATTTTCAAGGCGTTTAAATTTAACTGAAATAGTCAAAACACATTTTCTTTTTCCACGCTCACATATTAATTCGAAAAATTCTGGAAATTGAAATCTAGCAATAATTTGACATTCCGGTTCCAACAAAAGTGGTTTCGTCGAAAACGGAGGTCGTTTGAAAATTGACTATTTTTAAGGCCAATATATTTAATATTAAAAATACATTTTTAATCAAATAATTTCTGAAACTCAAAATATATACGTGTTTACTGTTTTTCAATGCAGAAACATCATTCCGGACTCAATGGAAGTGGTTTCGAGTCGAAATTCCTTCATATGTGAAAAGTAGCCTTTTGGGCCATATATATTATATATATAACTTCTACAGCGACCTTTCTAAATATTGAATTGGCCATAACTTTTGATTTCCGCTATGAAATTTCAATTTTTCAGATTCGTTAGAAAGATATTTTTAAATAGATTCTAATATTTTTGGTTTCACTAAAATCCGTTAAATTTTGCACCCTGTACGGTCAATCAAAGTTCAAGTTTGACTTTTCAAACTACTGCGTTATTTCTAACTCCATTTTATAATTATATTCATTTTTAACTTCAATTAAAATAAATTCTAGCCATTATTTATATAGATTATATTATAACCTCAAAATTCATTAAAATTTTCTAAAATAAAATTTTAAATTGATTCAGAATTTGCGGGTTGTTACATCTGATGCTACTTACTCAACCAATATAACCCATTGGTTAAAACCACACAAGTGTTGAATTTCCAATCAATAAAATCAATTGTCTAATCCATATTAGTGAAAAAGTTCATATAATTATAATATGAAAATAACAATAAATTTGGGGATTCCAGTTGGATCTCTTCAACCTGTTTTCCCTGCATCCAAATACGTTATCTCAAATAATAATATTCGACAGATGTAATATTCAGTAATCCAAACATTTATAATTTAATTTAATACGTTTATATTATTATAAACGTAACCAACAAGGCAAGTTACCTTATTTGAAAATAATCGTTAAAGTAACAATTAGATTTTATTCAAATTCAACTAACGATTTAACCCAACCATTTGATCCTATACACATATATATATATATATATATATAATATTCAACACACAATAAACAATTATCAACCATAGCTCACAAAATAAATCCCAACTTATATAAAATATAAATGGGTAAAAACCAAGTGAGTTGTACTCACTTTGATTTGATTCATTGAACGGTTCAGTTACAGTTAAATTAAACAGCTGTTTAATTTAACCGTACATTCTCGTTGTCTCCATTTATATCCAAACCGGTTCCATAATGTGGTCTAAAAATGAAGCACATGTAATATAAAACAATAGATCCGAAGTCGATACGAGAAGCTCAAATGAGTCAGAGAATTAGAACAGATGGTACTAGTCCCACAAACGGCGAAAATTGGAAAATAGGAATAGTAAAAGAGTAGATGGTGGTTTTGAGAAGGAATAGAAGAATAATATGATAAACAAGGAGGAAGAGCAGTCAGAAACGAAAAAAACGTTAAAGAAAGGATGAAAGATTTTCCAGTCGCCATTGCTGGAAAATAAACCGAATAGATTTGTTATTATTGTTTATGTATATTATTTACGTTGTGTGACTTATTTAACTTTATATACGAATAAAAAATAATTTTATTAATTGACTTAACAATTATTAAATTTATATTAAATCCGTTGATGTATGTATATTTTATGTATGTATAGATGAATTGACAATTATTTACGTATTATATTCAAAATATGTTTTTTCTCATTTATATTAATATGAATATGGTTGTATTGACATAATTATAGACGAATCAATGAATAACAATTCGCTAAAGTTATTTACATAATTTTCATATTATATATTTAATAATGACATATGGTCTTAAATGTAAAATATTTGAAAAGAATTGAGAAGCACTTTGTAAATGATCATAAGAAATTTTAATTGTAGGTATTTGGGATTAGAAAACATCAATCCAAACTCACCGAAGTGATCGGGCAAGTGAAGGACAGATGAGATCCTTTATTTTTAGATGATCGATTATGTCGATCATGCTATTTTAAAGAGATCGATCCCATACTTCGCGTGATCTACCAAATGAACATGGAATGATCCAGCGAGCCAATCAAACTTTTTCTGAGTGATCAGACTAGCGGTCAATTTCTGATTCCAAAACAAACGGTCATTTTCTGATTCACAAAAATGAAATCACTTTTCTTTTACATATTCAAAATTCTCCTCATAAAATATGATCAGTCTTAAAATTCCATGAACAAAGAATCGAACAAATAAATCTTTATAAATATAACCAAACTTTTATGTTAATTAAATATAATAAATATAAGATCTAGCAATTTTTTTTTCAAATTTCAGAACTTTATGGTATAAACATTAACAAATGTAAGGCCACTTTGAAGTTAAATCTAACAAATAATTTTTTTATAAAAAGACGACCAATGTTTAAAATTCTTTACCGATAAATTCAAACTGTCTGTTTGCACATACTTCCAAATCGTAATATCATTTGAAAATAGGATTCGGCAAACATAGTTTTGCCATGGTTTAAAAAATTCATCTTCGAATACTAACACACTATAAAATTGCATAATTACTTAAAAAGATATCTAAGAAATAAATTATTAATTAACAAAATATACTATATAGAAAATAATTAATAAGCAAAGTGCGCAATCATGCGTAAACCGTAGCAACTTCACTCATATTTTATAAATATGGATCATATATTAAAGAAGGATCATCAATATGTACAACAAGTTATGTTTACATGTTATACAATTTGTTTCAACAGAGGTGTCTACTTCGTGGATAAAATAATTGTAATATACAATACATTTAAAAACTACCTTTATTTTTAAAACGGTTAAAATTTGTGTCGTTATTTTTTTTCAAACGGATTTTTTTTTTTGAAAAAACATAAACAAAATTTAAAAACATAACATTGTATAAAAGTTTAATGGAAATTTTGATAAGATGTTCATATTTTCACAACTTTAAATAATATCGTTGATATTCATAACGAAAAATCAAATAATTTATAAATGATGAATGATTTAAGTTTCTACTAAATTTTGTGCAAGATACCCGCATTTGATTATCTTAACGTTTGATGAATTAAAACAAGGGCTTTTGTACAAAATTATTACGTTTACACATGGGAAAAAAATTGGCAAGGACAAAAATTATAAATTTTTTGTTCAAAAGGACAGGCCGTTAAATAATTAATTTGAAGGAAAAAAGCCCGGTCCATTAAATCGTTCTGCCAAAAAACACTTTCGTCCGTTCACTCAGAAAACACTCTCATATTTTATTTTCATTCCGTTTTATTTTAGAAAAATTGATCACACTCTCGAAAAAGTTAAAAAAATGCCTTCCGAAAACCCTGAGAATCTGATTGTTGAAGAAGCACAAACAAAATCGACTGAAATTCAAACTAAATCGGCACAAGTTGAATCTGAAGAAAATCAAACCGAAATACAATGTGATCAACAGCCGATGGAAGCTGAAACCCTAGAAATCGAAAAAAATCAAGTCGATTCATGCGTTGAAACCCTAAATATAGTCGAGCAAGAAGGACATGCAAATCAGGAAGTGGAAGTTACCGTATATATTTTGCTAATGCTGCTAGTTTTAGGTGCATGTTAGTATCAGATATAATTCTTTCTTGTTAAAATTATTTTTCCACTATGTAAATATCAGTTTTAGGAGCCTGGTAGTATCATTTATTTTGATTTATGGTTAAAATTCAATTTTACAGTTTCTTGGTATCACTTTAAAGTGCTTGTAAGTACCAGTTTTTTGATTTATCACTTTAAATGTCTGAATAAACAACAACAAGTTATGGTCAAGGAAAAAAAAATCTTTATTGCAAAATCGAGAATGGTAGTCCACAAATTTTATTTGCATGTACTGTTTTCATACTATGTTAATCAACGTGCGGAGTACATATCATCCAGCTTGTGGGTTAATACTTAACAGGGTGTGTATGTCAGAATTACTTAATTATTCCTATCTAGACTAGAAAAGTGGTATTCATTGAGAATTAGACCTTAAAATTAATTTTTACAACATCTTGATATCAGTTAGATAACCTGTTATTATCAGTTTTTTTTATTTGTAGTTAAAAATTATTTTTCCAGTATCGTGATATCATATTTCATAGCGTGGTAGTATCAGTTTTTTTGATTTCTAGTTAAAAGTTATTTTTACAGTTTCTTGGTATCAGTTTTCATATCCTGGTAGTATCATTTTTTTGATTTCTAGTTAAAAATTATTTTTACAGTTTCTTGGTATCACTTTCCATATCCTGGTAGTATCAATTTTTCTGATTTCTAGTTAAATATTATTTTTCTAGTATCCTGATATTAGTTTTCATAGCCTGGTAGTATCATTTTTATTTCACAATATCATATGCCTTCTTATATATACGTGTGTACGAGTATTACAGATTATAGATTGGTTTACAAGATATTGTGCTATAATTGAAAACAATTATGCAATGCCAACAATGGGAACAGTAAGTAAAATTTCAGGCCACTTGTGTGCGGTATTTTTTTTAATTAGTAAATAACAATATTATTTATGACCAGAAAGCACTGATTGACAAAATTCAATCACTTATAAAGACAATAGCTCTTCCGGTATTAGAAAAAGCTGTGAAAAATGCATACTCGGAGGTTATTTACTTTCCACTGCATTGTCAAAATCACTGGACGCTAGTGACTTTAACATATGCAAATATGCAGTGGGTGTATTTCGACTCCAATCTGCCAAGAAGATCAAACCCGAACAATAATGAAAGTTTGAAAGCTGCACTAACATTGGTATGAGATACTTCTCAAAAACAAAACAATATAATTGCTATAAATTTTATATTTATAAATATGAAGACACTACTTGTATATGTATGCATATATATATACATATATATATATATATATATATTAACAGAGAGCTGTAGCTGAGGAACTACTACTGCGGTTATGGAAAAAAAATGTTACAAATAAGCAGCTCAGCACATCTAAAATGCTTCAAGAAGAGTGTGCACAACAAGACTGTGACACGAAATTCTTTATCATATATTAATTTTCATACCTAGCATGCATGAGTATTTATACAACTAACAACATGATTTCCTTTGTACAGGCTTGATTGTGGGATATATGTTATGATATTTGTAATATCAATGAACAGGGAAGAGATTCCTCTAAAGGTTGCCAAGAAGAACATGTTGAAATATAGAGCGCAGCAAGTGTATGAAATTCTGGCAAACAAGAGTTATTGTTGGGATTTAGGAGACTTTATGTCTAAAACGACCCAAACTTCCCCGTGAATGAAAGCACGGATTGCTTTGAGGACAAGCCAAATCAGAACACAAACAAAAGAACATTTCATTGTTTATTACAACAATTTCATCAGAATACAAGAATATAACAGATTATGAATAAATAATATACATTTGATCAATATTAGAGATTTAAATTACATTTAAATACATAGCAGTGGAAAATAATACAAAACACAACTGAAAGTAATACACGGATACAGAGCTTTCCGAATATCGCTTCAGCTATAAATCAGGATCCTATGAATATAAATCTGCAAAACCAAAACAACTAGCTGCCCGTGCGGAAAATAAGGGCACCCGGAGTTTAGGTTAAAACAATAAACTCCAGATCAGTCATGTGACTGGTGTGAGAACTAAAACAGTTATTAATCTTTAATTTAAAGTTAGGTAAATCCAGGGACCACGCCGTATAACACGGAACGGCTTTCCTCCCCAGAATACCAGTGCATAAAAACAACAGCGCAATGCTAAATAAAGAACAATGAAGCTATTATAAGACTCAGGTCCAATCACACAATGCAACGCAAGCCGCAGGATAGAGTTTTTACCTTATAACAGCCAAGAATGCTTGGTACGTAAAATTTCATGTTTTATTATTACTATAAGAGTATAGTGTCAAAACAATTTCAATCATAAGTATCAATCATAGACGGCATAAGTGCCCTATACCACTAAGCCGCCATACTAGGCTCTACAATCAAAACCGCAAAGTCACGCATTGGAAGTTGGATTTCCATCTGTGAACCAAGGCAAGGGATCGTCCTTACCAAATTCGAGACGCTCTAGCCCGCCCCTCAGGATACAGCCGCAACTGTACCTTGGATCTTCAAGGCCGGTCCACATGGAGTGGATTAAAATGCCTAAACAATGCGTTTCCCCACCCTATGGGGCGTCAACTGGTCATATCCCGACCAAACTATCGGCCCCGAAACGACCGATATAACCGAGGTGCCTCATATCCATCATCCACATAAGTAAAATGCCAGGGCATGCAAAACGCTGACACCACTCCTAGCTAGAAGGAAACACATGCCCTCCCTGCAGTCCTCTCCCGTTTTTGTTTCACAACGGGCTGTGAGGCTCGCGAATTAACGCTATACAAATCTACGCTATATTAATCAACCACAAGACTCTGCTTTTCAATAAAAGCCTTGATCATTTGCATCTCAGCATGCCACATAGGCAATTCACGCTATGCAACCGATGTCTCTCAATCACACAGAATGAAATCCGATGTCAGACACACATCCATTTACAAGTTCGTTCTGGGTCTGAACAAAATTGGAGGCACCTTATTCCTCCCCCATATGTCCAATACAGGGGAGGGGCCCTTGTATATCCTTCGATCTCCAAGTACATCTAGATGATCACCACTTATTACCTCGTCTTGGGTGTACAGCCCAATCAAGACATCAGTAATCATCCAAACGATGTGAAGATCTCCGGTCTTCAACCACCGTCTTCATCCTCGACACATCGTCGAATCTCCAGTTAGTTTCTGATTTTCTTAACTCCATTGGGTCAATACCCTAAGTATTAACCCTGAATAATTCCCTAAGTATTAACCCTGAAGGCCGAAACCAACATTAGATCAATACCCAGGAAACCATTCAACTTAACTAATCTCCAGTTAGTTTCTGATTTTCTTAACTCCATTGGGTCTAAGAACAGTATTATTAAAGATACCACTCACGACAACCCAAAATCTTATTCCTCTCTTTTACTGGGTTAAAGAACCAATGTCCTTTAAAACACTGTTTACGATAAACCCAAAATCACATTCCATTCCATCAGCCTTTAACCATAAATTAGCAAGTGAACAATTCCCTAAGTATTAACCCCGAAGGCCGAAACCAACATCAGATCAATACCCAGGAAACTATTCAACTTAACTAATCTCCAGTTAGTTTCTGATTTTCTTAACTCCATTGGGTCTAAAAACAGTATTATTAAAGATACCATTCACGACAACCCAAAATCTTATTTCATCGTTTATCGGGTTAAAAAACAAGTGTTATTTAAAACACCGTTCACGATAAACCCAAAGACCAATTTCAATTCAATTCCAATTAAATATTAATTAATCGGTATACTTCATTAAATCTAAATAAAAGATTTAATCTTTCCTCCACTGGGTTCAAGAATAGTGTTAATGAAGATACCATTCACGACAAACCCAAAATCTCATTTGATACAAGGCTATGAATAGAAAATATATCAGCATATATTTAATATCAAATTCTTGAATCAACAAATACCGTATTGGAATAACGATATATATATCTTCCAAATTCCTCCACAATATCCATATAATCACGGAATCCAATATCGAAATATTCCGAAGATAATTTCGATTCAAATCCATTCAATTCATATATTGGAAATTCTGGTTATTTTTAAAACCATTTCAAATCCAATTTATTTATTTAAAAATATTGGATTTTTAATTCTAGTTCAAAACTAGTTCATTTCGAAAAGAAAAAAAAATTATCTTTTCAAATAAGGGATTTTTCATCCCAATTCTTTCCAAATCATTTATTATGATTTTACACAAATTATTGATATTTTTAATAATTTTATCAAGGCCCGTACAGTCAATTTCCATAAACGGCCATCGAACTGCACTTACAACGACCTTTTCCAAAATTGATTTAGACATAATTCCAAATCCAACCGTTAAATTTCTAATTTCTTGTATTCGTTAGAAAGCTCTTTTCGATACAAACCCAATGGTTCAGGTTTTAGTAGAATCCGACGATCGGATCTCCCGTAATGTCCATTCGAAGTCAATGGTCGAAATTCGCGAACTGCGCAGCGCGGCGCGTTCTATTCAGGCCATTATATTTATATAATATATATATTTCATCGATTTCCATTTAAAAATGTATTTTATAAATCGTTTTAAATTCGTTTTCAAAACGGTTTCAACCTCATTTTCAATTTCTAATCAAAATTGAATATTCCATATCATCGATATATAAATGATAATATTTTCAAAACATTAGATTTTGAAATCAATTCCTTTTCAATATTCATTATAAAAATGAATAAAATCGATATAAATATCGTTCACGTCAAAATGGCGTTAATCTAATCAACAATGCTTTATATTTTTTTTTAATATATACGTGTCCATCCCAAATCGGACATCAAAAATCAGATTTTGATCTTTTACTGAATATTATTTTAAAATATTCCTTATTTTAAAATAATCGTTATTTTAAAATATTCATTCTTTGAAAATATTCATTATTTTCTGAACTTGGATTAGACACAGTCAATTACTATATAATGTTGTTTATATGGATTTCATACAATACATTTACCCAACAACAATGAAATACAGTCAACCATCATCCAAAGTGCATTCTACACTACATAAGC
The DNA here is from genome assembly GCA_030737875.1 of Allium sativum. NCBI lineage: Eukaryota > Viridiplantae > Streptophyta > Magnoliopsida > Asparagales > Amaryllidaceae > Allium > Allium sativum. The sequence goes on from CM060920.1 coordinate 604,633,656, forward strand.
ATTAAATATAAATATTCAACGCTTAAACAGCTTGTCAATCAATCGATCGATATACAGCTAATTATTGGGATTAATGTATGTCATATATCATCCCAATACCCGTGTGGGGTTTTAATCAACAAATACAAATTTATTTGTGCAGTTGGGCGATGTGTAAAATTTATCATCCCAATTAATATCAGTCAAATGTGTGTACATAAACAAACCGTTCGATTTGTAAATAAATATTCATTTTATATACACGTTAAAAATTATATTTTAACTATATATTTTATTCCATTCCACATCACACAATCAATTTTCACAACACAATCAAACAAACAAACAAGTCGTCGATGGTCTGTGGACAACGGGTGTCGGGTACTGCTAAGCACCGTCAGCATCCTAGTGCATATTTTAACTAGAAAATAAAATAAAAGTGAGAAGTTCTCACCTTTGGGTTCCACTCCTCCATTCTTTCTTTCTGAACTATTTGAATTTGTTCAAAATTCCAACGCATCCCTTTTCATGTTGTTCCAAGTAAAAATCATATTTTTATTATTCAGTTTTGTATATAAAAATCATATTTTTACATCGCTACTTCGTTACAAAAATTAAATTTTTATAATGCTACTTTCTATATAAAGTTATATTTTTATTTCTAATATATATATATATATATATATATATATAAAAATCGAATTTTTGTCATCATACATATATCAAAATCATATTTTTATCTCGTTATTATATATATACACACATCTTTATACCGTTGTTATGTACATAAAAATCTCTTCTTTATATTGTTGTTATGCATTCAAAAATCATATTTTTATAAATCGGTTTTCTCTATAAAAATCATATTTTTATCATCTCTACAATATAAAAAATCACATTTTTATTATTTCTACAATATAAAAATCATATTTTTATAACTTCTTCAATATAAAAATCATATTTTTATAACTTTAAACTGAGAATAAATTCACCTCTTTATACATATAGATCACATATATTTTTCAAATATTATTACATCTAAAAACTGAAAAGAAAATAAAAATAAATGTAAACAAATAGAAACTCACCTTATTTCGATTTCTATTTCGTCTACAGAGGAGGAGGGGGTCCACCTGCGGCATCAGAGGTCGGGGAAGGCTGGTGGAGGCCGCGGCAGGCGGTGTTAGGTCGGAGGCGGGCCATAGGGGCGGTGGTGGGCGGTTCTTCGTGGAGCTAGGGTTTGCGGGGTTCGAGAGGCGACTACGCGAGAGGGAGGGAGGAGAGAAGGAGAAACAACGCAAGGGGGGTTCCGCCGGTGGAGGTGTGTCCAAGGCTGCAATGGGGGGGGGGGGGCGCAATCTCCCCCTTTTTTCGATTTTGAATAAATGAGAGGGGGGTTGACTGAGGGATAAGGGAGGGAGGGAGTGAATTATTTAATATATATTTTATTATTTTTAATTTCAAAAAGTAACTTTTTATTTCAACCTCCAAACGAGATCCACCGATTGTCATCCATACCTAATTACCCCCATTCCGAACACAATGGGATATGTATCGTAAGCCAGTTTGGCTGTTTCAATCGGTTTCCATCAATATCAAAAGATAAATCTATATATTGAATTTTGAACACAAATTTTAATTTACCGGGGCCACATACGGACTCTAAAAATTCCAAAAAAATATATTTCTAGCTTTGTTTTGACGATGTGGTCCTAACAAAACTAATTTCATCAAATTTGGAGACAGTTTGAAAAATGGCCATTTTCTGGTCGATCCAAATTGACTAAAACTGACAAAACATGTTTTCTTTCGCCACGCTCACATATTGATTCGGAAAAATATGAATTTTGGAATCTAGCAATAACTTGACATCCCAGATCCAACAAAAGTGGTTTTGTCAAAAACGGAGGTCATTTGCAAAATTTCCATTTTTAAGGATTATATTTCCATAGCGACTATTTTGAATTTTCAACTGGGCATAACTTTTTGTTCCCATTATGAAATTTTGATTTTTCAAATTCGTTGGAAAGATATTTTCAAATAGATTCTAATATTTTTGGTTTCGCTAAAATCCGATTTATTTTGAATCCTATACATTCATTTGAAATTTGAAATCGAATTTTCGAATTACCGCGCCATTTTCAATTCCTTTTATAATTAAAATAAAATATTTATATTCTAATGTCGATTCAAATAAATATATGTGTTCTAATTCTGTTCAAAATAAATTTCTCGTCGTTATTATTTAAAATAAATCGTTTTAAATATTCAAAATTCATCAAAATTGCCAAAATAAAAATTTTAAATTGGTTCGGATTTTCCGGGTCATTACAATGTCTAATCTTTATTTGGAGAAAAAATGATTATAGTTGGTAGTTGGAATTGGTTGGCAATTAAAAATGTAAATATTATGATATTAGTTTCAAAACTACTTGTTTTTAGTTGTTGTATATGATGTCAAATGTTGCAAATGTTCAACATTTCTTGTGGGGAAAACTGTTTTTTATGTATGACGATATGATATTAGTTTGGAATTGTTGGCTGTTACAAATGAGTTTTATGCTGTCAAAATGTATGTATCATGTGTCGTGAACTGTTTTATGGTTGTGTCTACGAAATTGATATCTCATTTTTTTTCAAACAGATACTACATTTTTAAAAAAAAAACTGATACCGACATCGACAGAAAACTAATACCAACTTAATACAATTTTTAAAAAGTGAAAAACTGATATTAGATTTGGTTCAAAACAACCCTAGTGTTATTTAAAAAAATCCAAAACGGATACCTGTATGAATGAAAAACTGATACTAGAAAACTACTAACTATACAAAAATTAAAACTAATATGTGAGTAGTTAACATTATAGAGTGCATCATACCATGACTTCTACCACCATGTGATTTATTATATGCTCGATCATGTGCACGGTCATGTGCTCGATCAAGTGCTCGGTCAAGTGTTCGGTCATGTGCTCGATCATGTGCTCGGTTACGAGCTCGGTTATGTTCTTGGTAATGAGTTCGGTTATGTTCTCAGTCATGTGCTCAGTCATGTACTCGGTCATATGCTCGATAAAGTGCTCGGTCATGGGCTCGGTCATGGGCTCGGTCATGAGCTCGGTCATGGGCTTGATTATGGGTTCGATCATGTGCCCGGTCATGGGCTCGGTCATTGGTCCGGCCATGGCTCGGTCATGGGCTTAGTTATGATATCTTTATATTGTTATTAAAAAACTGATATTATAATGCATGTAAAACAGTTACCACTGTGCTACCAAGATTACATTGTTATAAAAAAAACTGATACTAGAATGAATGTAAAGCAGATACCAAAATGCACTCTAAAAAACTGATACCAGCATTAACACAAAACTGATACCAACTTACTACAATTTTAACAAAACATGATAAAAAAGTGAAAAACAGATACCAGATTGATTCAAAATAGATACCCTAGTGTTGTTAAATATAATAATCCAAAACTGATACCAGTATGAATGAAAAACTGATACTAGAAAACTACTAACTATACAAAAATTAAAACAAATATGTGAAAGTAGTTAACATTATAGAGCAAATCATACCATGACTTCTGCCACTATGTGATTTCTTATATGTTTGATCATGTGCTCAGTCATGTACTTATCATGCGCTCAGTTACGAGCTCGGTTATGTTCTCGGTCATGAGCTCAGTTATGTTCTCAGTCATGTGCTCAGTCAAGTGCCCGGTCATGTGCTTGATTATGGGCTCGATTATGGGCACGGTCATGTGCTCGGTCAAGTGCTCGGTCATGTGCTTGATTAGGAGTTCGGTCATGGGCTCGGTTATGTTCATGGTCATGTGCTCGGTCATGTGCCCGGTCATGGGCTTGGTTATGGGTTCGATCAAGTGCCCGATCATGGGCTCGGTTATAGGCACGGTCATGGGCTCGGTTATGTTCATGGTTATGTGCTCGGTCAAGTGCTCGGTCATATATCCCGTCATGGGCTCGGTTTTGGGCTTGGCCATCGGCTCGGTTATGGGTTCAATCATGTGCCCGGTCATGGGCTCGGTTATGTTAACGGTCATGTGCTTGATCATGTGCTCGGTGAAGTGCTTGGTCACGTGCTTGGTCATGGGCTCGGTTATGGGTTCAATCATGTGTCCAGTCATGCGCTCGGTTATAGGCTCGATCAAGGGCTCGGTGATGTTCATGGTCATGTGTTCGGTCATGTGCTCAGTCAAGTGCTTGGTCATGTGCCCAGTCATGGGCTCAGTTATGGGCTTGGTCATGGGCTCGGTTATGGGTTCAATCATGTCCCTGGTCATGCGCTCGGTCATGGCTCAGTTATGTTCATGGTCATGTGCTCGGTCATGTGCTCGCTCAAGTGCTCGGCCATGTGCCCGGTCATGGGCTCGGTTATGGGCTTGGTCATGGGCTCGGTTATGAGCTCGGTCAAGGGCTTGGTTATGTTCACGGTCATGTGCTCGGTCATGTGCTCAGTCAAGTGCTTGGTCATGTGCCCGGTCATAGGCTCGGTTACAGGCTCGGTTATGGGCTCGGTTATGATATATTTATATTATTATTAAAAAACTGATACTAGAATGCATGTAAAACTAATATCACTGTGCTACCAAGATTAATACCTTTACATTGCTATGAAAAAGCTAATACTAGGATGCATGTAAAGCTGATACCAAAATGCTACCAAGATTGATATATTTACATTGTTATTTAAAAACTGGTACTAGAGTACATAAAATAATGATACCACAGTACAACCAAGATTTACATCTTTAAATTGTTATAAAAAACTGATACTAGAATGCATATAAAGCTGATACCTGTGTGATACCAAGACTTCTGCACGTAGGGCCTAATCGGGTACTCCAACAACGATTCTACACCCAGTAGAAATTAGTTAACCGAGCGGGTACCCATGATACGTAAAAGACTTCCGCACGCAGTGCCTAATCGGTTATCTATGACACATTAAAGACTTCTGCACGCAAGGCCTAATCGGGTGCTCCAGCAATGATTTTGCACCAAGCAGGAATTAGTTAAGCGAGCGGGTACCCATGACACGTAAAAGACCTCTGCACGCAATGCCCAATCGGGTACCTATGACACGTAAAAGACTTCCGCACGCGAGGCCTAATCGGGTGCTGCAACAATGATTCTACACCCAGTAGGAATTAGTTAACCGAGCAGGTACCCGTGACACGTAAAAGACTTTAGCACGCAATGCCTAATCGGGTACCTTTAACACGTTAAAGAGTTCAGCACGCAAGACTTAATCAGGTACTCCAGCAATGATTCTACACCCACTAAGAATTAGTTAACCGAGCGAGTACCCGTGACATGTAAAACACTTCAGCTCGCAATGCCTAATCGAATACCTATGACATGTAAAAGACTTCCACATGCAAGGCCTAATCGGATACTCCAGCAACGATTCAACACCCAGTAGGAATTAGTTAACCGAGCGGGTACCCGTGACACGTAAAATACTTCAGCACGCAATGCTTAATCAGGTATCTATGACATGTAAAAGACTTTCGCATGCAAGGCCTAATCGGGTACTTCAGCAACGATTCTACACCCAGTAGGAATTAGTTAACCGATTGGGTACCTGTGACACGTAAAAGACTTCAACACACAATGCCTAATCGGGTACCTATGACACTTTAAAGACTTCAGCACGTAAGGCCTAATCGGGTACTCCAGTAACGATTTTGCACCTAATAGGAATTGATTAACCGAGCGGGTACCCGTGACACGTAAAAGACTTCATCACGTAAGGCTAAATCTGGTACCTATGACACGTTAAAGACTTCTGCACGCAAGGCCTAATCGGGTACACTAGCAATGATTCTGCACTAGTTGGAATTTGTTAACCGAGCAGGTACCCGTGACACGTAAAAGACTTCCGCACGCAATGCCTAATCGAGTACCTATGACACGTAAAAAACTTCTGCACGCAAAGCCTAATCGGGTACTCCAGCAACTATTGTACACCAGTAGGAATTAGTTACAGAGCGGGTACCCGTTACACGTAAAAGACTTTCGCACGTAATGCATAATCGGGTAACTATGACACGTAAAAGACTTCCGCATGCAAGGCCTAATCGGGTACTCCAGCAACGATTCTACACCCAGTAGGAATTAGTTAACCGAGCGGGTGCATATGGCATGTAAAATACTTCAGCATGTAATGCCTAATCGGGTACCTATGACACGCAAAAAACTTCCATACGCAAGGCCTAATCGGGCACTCCAGCAACGATTCTACATCCAGTAGGAATTAGTTAACCGAGCGGGTTCCCGTGACACGTAAAAGACTTCAGCACGCAAGGCCTAATCGGGTACTCCAGCAACGATTCTACGCCCAGTGGGAATTAGTTAACTGAGCTGGTACCCGTGACACATAAAAGTCTTCAACACGTAAGGCCTAATAGGGTACCTATGACATGTTAAAGACTTTAGCACGCAAGGCCTAATCGGGTACTTCAGCAACGATGTTGCATCCAACAGGAATTAGTTAACCGAGCGGGTACCTGTGACACGTAAAAGAATTCGGTAAGCAATGCCTAATCGAGTACCTATGACACGTTAAAGACTTCCGCACGCAAGGCCTAATCTAGTATTCCAGCAACGATTCTGTACCCAGTAGGAATTATTTAACCAAGAGGGTACCCGTGACACGTAAAAGACTTCGGCACGCAATGCTTAATTGGGTACCTACGACACATAAAAGACTTCAGCATGCAAGGCCTAATCGGGTACTCCAGCAACGATTCTACACCCAGTTGGAATTAATTAACCGAGCGGGTACCTATGACATATAAAAGACTTCAGCATGCAATGCCAAATCGGGTACCTACGACACGTAAAAGACTTCAGCACGCAAGGCCTAATCGGATACTCTAGCAACGATTCTACACCCAGTCGGAATTAGTTAACCGAGCATGTACCCGTGACACGTAAAAGACTTCGGAACGCAATGCCTAATCAGGTACCTATGACAAGTAAAATACTTCATCACGTAAGGCCTAATCGGGTACTCCAGCAACGATTCTGCACCCAGTAGGAATTAGTTAACCGAGTGGGTACCCATGACACGTAAAAGACTTTAGCACGCAATGCCTAATTGGGTACCTATGAAACGTTAAAGACATTCGCATGCAAGGCCTAATCGAGTACTCCAACAACGATTCTGCATCCAGTAGGAATTAGTTAACCGACCGGGTACCCGTGACACGTAATAGACTTCCGCACGTAATGCCTAATCGGGTACCTATGACACGTTAAAGATTTCCGCAGACAAGGCCTAATCGGGTACTCCAGCAATGATTCTGCAGCCAATAGGAATTAGTTAATCGAGTGGGTACCCTTAACACGCAAAAGACTTCAGCATGCAATGCCTAATCGGGTACCTATGACACATAAAAGACTTCCGCATGCAAGGCCGAATCGGGTACTCCAGCAACGATTCTATACGCCGTAGGAATTAGTTGACCGAGCTGATATGTATGACACGTAAAAGACTTTTAAACGTAAGGCCTAATCGGGTACCTATGACACGTAAAAGACCTCTGGACGCAAGGCCTAATCGGGTACTCCAGCAACAACTCTATGCTCAGTAGGGATTAGTTAACAGAGCCGGTACGTATGACAAGTAAAAGAATTCCGCACGCAATGCCTAACCGGGTACCTATGACACGTAAAATACCTTTCGACGCAAGGCCTAATCGAGTACTCCAGCAACGATTCTACACCTAGTATGGATTTGTTAACCGAGCTGGTACCCATGACACGTAAAAACTTCCAGACTCAAGGCCTAATCAGGTACCTATGACACGTAAAATACCTCCCGACGAAAGGCCTAATCGGGTACTCCGGCAACGATTCTGCCCCCAGTAGGGATTAGTTAACCGAGTTGGTACATATGACACGTAAAAGATTTCTGGATTTAAGGCCTAATCAGGTACCTATGACACGTAAAAGAACTCTGGACGCAAGGCCTAATTGAGTAATCTAGCAACGATTATGCACCCAATAAGGATTAGTTAACCAAGCTGCTACATATGACACGTAAAAGACTTCTGGATGTAAGGCCTAATCGGATACCTATGACACGTAAAAGACCTCCGAACGCAAGGCCTAATCGGGTACTCAATCAATGATTCTACGCCCAGTAGGGATTAGTTAACCGAGCTGGTATGTATGAAACGTAAAAGACATCCGGACGCAAGGCCTAATAGGGTACCTATGACACGCAAAAGACCTTCGGAAGCAAGGCCTAATCGGGTACTCCAGTAATGATTCTACACCCCGTAGGGAATAGTTAACCGAGCCGGTACATATGACACGTAAAAGACATCCAGATGCAAGGCCTAATTGGGTACCTATGACACGTAAAAGACCTCTGAACGCAAGGCTTAATCGGGTACCTATGACATGTAAAAAAAATCATACGCAAGGCCTAAACGGGTGCTCCAACAACGATTCTGCACCCAGTAGGGAATATTTAACCGAGCTAGTACCCATGACACGTAAAAGACATCCGGACGCAATGCCTAATCGGGTATCTATGAAACGTAAAAGAGTTCTGGACGCAAGGCTTAATCGGGTACTCTAGCAATGATTCTGCGCCCAGTATGGATTAGTTAACCGGGCTAGTACCCATGATATGTAATATACATTCGGATGCAAGGCCTAATCGGGTATTCATAACACATTATATTGGTTTATTTATGAGCTCAGTTATGTGCTTTTTAATATAAACATAATCTAAAAAAAAAATCGATACTAGAAAGCGGATACCATTATGTTTGCAAAAATGATATGCTATTTATAAAAACATAATTTATAGTGTGCTTCCAAAAATGATACCAAAACTAATATACTAGTTAATTTGCAAAAATGATACCATATTCACAGAAATAGTATCTCAATATTAAAACTGATACCAGTTAGCTTGGGAAACTGATACCACATTTGATTAAACATAATCATGGTACCAAAACTGATACCAGTATGCTTCCAAAACTGATACCGGAAACTGTATAATACAATCTTTAAGATAAAAACGTTACCAATACATTCAATAATTGATCTCTACAAATCAAGTAACATAACTGATAGATAAAAAGCATCGACTAAAGCATAATAGTAAACCAAAAATTCAATGAATACTCACAACTAAACTCCCAAATATGAATGCACAAAGTGAACAAAAAAGATGTAAAATTTGCAGTACAAATTTAAGAAAATATCAAATCTTTGAAGCTTGACAGTTGCGCTTAGTGTAGCCATACTGCTTACACACACCACAACGATTTTGCTTATTCTGAAAAAAAATGCAAATCCTCCTTTTTGTTTGGTAGAAGGTCTACCAGCACCATGTTTGTCTTTAGGAGGCTTAATGACATCTTTAATGCAATGGTCAACAATGGACTTATCATAGTTTAGAATTGGATTCACTAGATTAGCATAAGAAGAATGATAAGCATGTGCACAAGGAAAACCAGTAACCTACCATTGATTGCAAGTGCAACTCCGATTTTGAAGATCAACATGATGAGAAGATGGAGACTTGACCTCAAATATGAATTCTGAAGATTTGTAAACAACACAACCAAACCCTTCATTAATCAACCCTTTTAACATATTCTCCATGGATGGACAAAGAATGGTAGTCCACAAATGACAATCCTCTCTCCTTTTAGCCATATTTTCCATAATTTTAATCCTAATTCCCTCTAAGCATGAAGTAATTGGCAATGCTCTTTTCTCTATAATCCAACTATTTAAACTTTCAGCTACATTTAAACTATACTCCCCATATCATTTACCCTTAAAAAACAAATCAGCCCACTTATCAAACAATTTATCCTTCAAAAAGTTCATGGTTGTAGTACCTCCAATGTCAAAAAAAATAGAACACAACCTAAACAACTCAACAACCAAAATATTTGTATTCTTCAACTTAACAGTTGAAAGCAAGTTTTGTTCCATATGAAGATAACGAAAACTATGAAATGCATTCGGGAAAACTTCATGAACACCCAAAACTAACCCTTGATGACGATCTGAAATAAAAACCAAATCACGTGTATATTCAAGCATTTTCTTCAAGTGACATTAAAACCATCTCCAATCATCCACATTTTCAATGGAAACTACACCCATAGCTAAGGGGAAAACCCTGCAAATTAAATAGCAGGTAAATAGACAATCAAAATAAACATGAATACATGTGAACAACAACTGATACCAATCAGTACCTAAAATTGATATCAGAAAACTGGAAATAAGTAATGAAAAACAAAAATTAGGAAAACCGATACTACCAGCCACATAAAACTGATACCAGAAAACTGGAAAATTAATTTTTAACATGAAATCAAAAAACTTATACTACCAGGCTACTAAAACTGATACCAAGAAACTAGAAAAATAAATATTAGCTGGAACTGAAAAAATTGATACTACCAGGCTACGAAAACTGATACTAAGAAACTAGAAAAATAAACATTAACTAGAACTTAAAAAAACTGATACTACCAGGCTCCTAAAACTGATATCTAAAAATAATAAATAATAAGAAATAATAGAAGTTAATAAATAATAAAACTGATATCAGTTCTGTACATAATTTTTATGAACATGCCACCAATACCACTTGCCTGAAGAGAATGCAATATAGAGTCACTCAAACATATACTATTTTACAATATAAAGCTGATACCAAATCCATTAAGTACATAGCATAACACATTACAATAGTGTAATGTAAAGGATCAAACAAAAATGAAAACAAGCTAAACAATGAGGAAAATTTGATACATCTATGAACACAATTTAAACAAGAAAAAACAAAAATACTCAGTATAAAACATACAACCGGTTGTTGCTGCACACTGAATCCATTAATTAACCAATTCAAATTAATAGGAGAAAACCTGAATAGAAAAGATTTTTTTGCAGAAGATGTACATAAAAGAAAATTCAGAACAATGAAAGCAAAAACTAATCGTGTAAAAGGTAAATCGAACCTGAGAAATAATACTTACCTAAATTTGATTCCAGCTAATGAAAATCTGCACAATCAAAATCCAAACAAATTAATCCAAGAAGATGAAAATCGAGGCAATGGAGAAGATGAGATTTAGTTGGTCTGCAACGAAAATGAAATCTGCGATGAAAATGAAATCCGCGATGGAGAAGCCGAAATTAGGGAAATGATAAAATTTCCAGACGAGATTCTAAGGCGTGTGAGGTCAGCAACTTATATATTGTCCTGGAAAAAAATTAGATGGACTGTCCTTGTTGATAAAAAGCCTAAATTTTTTTCCTTTACACTATTTTCTTGTTTATACATATCCGCAGGAATAAAAAATTAAGATTCATTTCATTCCTTCCAAATTAAAAAAACACAATTACGTTTATCATCCTTGTTTTCGGTGATAATGGAGAAACTCTTCCCCCTTGCCTTTCTTTACCACGTCTCCGACTATTACTCCTCGTGCAATGGAATAATTTCCCACTCAAGAAACTATCGACCATGTTTCTCCCTCTTCTTTTTAGAATTGGTGCTAATAACTTCCATAAGAGCAAACCCCAATCTGCAAATTTGGCACGGCGGTTCTGGAACTTGGCTTTTATTAACAAATCGAGGTAATTTTTTATTATTATTCTTGGATTTTCACTGTATGATTGTAATTTAAGGTTGCAATTTTTGTTGTAAACCTAGGAAATTATTTGTAAAATAAATACCTGCCTCGATAGCCGTAAGTCCAGTGACCATCTGTTTCTATTTGTTTGTAAAATAAAAATGCATCATTCATATGTAAAAGCTATTTACATACATATAACAACAATATGTGAATATCTGGGACTATCCATTTTTTCTCCTGTGACTGTATTGTTTGAACTTTGTTTGATTATATGCAATTAGCATGAACATAAATTTCCGAAGGGCTGATGAAATTACTGACCTCGTTTCAAACTACATACGATGGATATTTATTATATGTTCAAACCGCTTCCATTTACTTAAAGATAATTTTGCAGATAATAATTTATAGTTTGTTCTGTTTGAATTCATATGCGGTTGTTATTATTTATTAGAGGTATATGTCTTTATTGTTCTGATGTAAATTTAAGTTCATTTGTTTATTTAGTGTAATGAAATACACACTTTTTATTATGTATTTTAAAAAAAATGGCTGAAAACAAGCGAGCGAAAAAATTGCAGTCTTCCTCTACCACTAATTCTAAGGCAAAACAGGCTGATATGTAGAAGATTGGCTCGATTTCCTCTCTTTTATCGGCTATGGTCAGGTTTTTTTGTCAAATTGGATAAGTATTTGTTTGCACATTAATTTATAATTTTTCAAATTACAGACATAAGAGTATAGGACAACACACAAGAAAATCGCAACTGCTTTCTGCACTTACACGTTGCGCCCCATTTCCACCTCAATCCTCATCACCAAATGTACCTTCACCTCCAAGTACAGCTCAACGTCAACAGCCTTCGCCGCAATCTCCATCCTATGCCAATGCTCGGGTTGAGGAGAATAACAACGTTAACAACATTGAGATTCAACCAAAACCTAAAAGAAAGAAACAATGCATGACACAACTAAAAGGGATTGGAATGCAAGATAATTCGAATGCAAGGATAGAAGTCGTTTTCAACGAGAAAGGATAGCCTATAGGTGATGCTTCTGCACCTTTCGCATCTTTCATAGGAGCTTTAGCATGTAATAAAGCTATCACGGTTGATGACTGGAAAAATGTTTCTAGCACTCAGAGAAAAGATCTGTGGACACTTGTTTTGGTAAGATTACTACAATATATTTCATATTTGAGTGTGAAAGCTTATATTTATTATTATTCCCAAATTTCAATGTTTTTCAATTAAGATACAAAATCGATGAGATCCATAAAGATTATGTCTTTCAAAAGATGGTTGCTTCTGTAAGAGGGTACAGATGTAAGGTAGGCAAAGCTGTAGAAAAAGCTCTAAAATTGGACGAAGCTGAAAAAGTAGCAAAACTTGCTATGTTAAAGCCTGGAAATTTAACTGACAGCCAATGGAATAAATTCATTAAACAAAGACCTCCGTAAAATTTCAGGTAAGTTGTGATTATATCTTTTGTTCGTTAACTGCTGCAATAGATATGTAATGCTAAGTGAAATTAGTTATAATTTCAACAAAATAATTTTTGCATGAAATAGCACTAAATACAGTGCTTTACCATAGTTTAATGTCACATACCTGATTGTTTAAGACATATTTACTTTGAAATTTATGTTGTTAATATATCCATATTCCTTTGTGTCGTAAAGATATTTTATAATTGACTTTCTGACATAGGCGAGAAGTGTTCTAATGAAGCAAGTGAGGAAAAAGCATACTCATCCACACACGATGAGTCGATTAGGATATGCAAGATTGGAGCAAAAATTGATTAATTAATTTTTTTTATTTTCATTACCATTATGTTAATTTCGTTTGGTGTAGTTATCTAACTTTCAGTCATACATGATGTTGACGTATAATTATAGAAGCAAGAAAACCCTGGACAAGAAGCTACTAGAGCAACGCTATGAATAAAAGGACATATGAATAAAAAAGGAAACCCGACAAATAAAGCTGTTGAAAACTCAAGTGTTAAATAATTCTATTTATTATACAGTTTACTTGTGTGTTATTAATGATGTATTAACTAACATTGCATTGTATATTTAGTCTTTTAGAAAAAAATTCAACAATTCCATCAGTCACAGTCGAAGACATAGAACCAATCATTGATAGATGATGCTTTTTTACATGTTCTGGGGGCTAATCGACCCGGTAGATTAAGAAGACTTGGGTTTGGAGTTACATCTTCAAAGCTAAAAGCCCAATCACAAAGTAGCACAATGGTGCGTTCACTTGAAGAAAAAATAAGAGCGCTAGAGGCCAAAGTTGATATACTTACCAAGGAAATAATAACATTAATTTGAGCAGTTCCAATTTTTCTTGTATCTTCCATACATCATTATACCTATTAATTTTTAACTACAGCAGTTCTAGGGGCTAATTGACCCGGTAGATTAAGAAGACTTGGGTTTGGAGTTACATCTCCAAATATAAAAGCCCAATCACAAAGTAGCACAATGGTGCGTTCACTTGAAGAAAAAAATAAGAGCGCTAGAGGCCAAAGTTGATATACTTACCGAGGTAATAATAACATTAATTTGAGCAGTTCCAATTCTGCTTGTATCTGCCATACATCATTGTACCTATTAATTTTTAACTACTGCAGTCATGCCAAAACAGCGCCAGAAATGGTGTTGATGGACAAATAAGTGAATCTGATGCTATGCAGGTGAACTGAAAAATAATTCTTAAGTAAACTTGTTTTCGTCAAATAAATCATTGTCTTTTTGTATAATCATTCATATTTTCATTTTGTTTGGCAGTCAAACCATACCGGTACCTCGGAGTTACCTGCTTCAGTGGTTGGAGCTAAATGCAAGCTGTTGAGTTGGTACAAGGAGGGAGAAGTGGTTGCAAAAGGAAAAATATTTTCTACAAATACCACTGATTTGGTTCACTTCAAACCATTAGGGCTTGACGCATGGAGGGTTTTTGTCGAGTTTGTAGTGAATGCAGAAGCTTTTTTATGGCGAAGCACAGATGAATTTAAGGTGGTTGGAGATGCAATAGGGTCCACAGTTGCATGGAGCAAAGAGTATATCTCTTTTGATCTTAGTTGCTGAATAGTTGCTTTTAGGAGTTCAACATAGCATTTTCCTAGTTTATATCATGTACCTTTTATTTTGACATTTGCATTTGTTTTTCCCTTCTGCGACAGTTTAGTTTGTTATTATGGACTATGTTTTGTGTTTATTTGAATAGTTTGTAGTGTTTGCAAACCCTTTTTAACTCGGCCAATATAAATATACATTGTCAGTCCCAAGCCCAGATAAAGGAGAAGGGAGAAAAAGGGAGTCGCTATGGTTAGTCTCATGTCATTTTCATCTAACTCAGGTGTTCACTGTATGCTTATTTTCATGATTATTGATAAATTCTGGGTGATTTTACTGATGTACAGAGTTTACAGAATTGACTATATTTTGTCAAGTTTCTGGTATGCAAATGCTCTAACATGACACCAAAGTTTCCACTTTTGTATCTCAATTTTATAGTATTTTATTGGATAGATACTGAATTTTGTTATGTTTTGCAGTGCTAGATTAACCTATCAAGAACCAATCTTGTTTAGCAAAAAGAATAAAGCATTTTTCCTAAAGGTAATACAAGTTTGTTGTTTCTTCACTCTTTTTCTTATTTTTTTTGAATTTTTTTCATAAACTTAAATGATATCATTTGGAATGTTAGGGTCTTTTTGGCTTGAAGTATTGTTTATAAACTAAAACAAACGGCCCATTTGTTTGTTTGATAGATGGTAAATAACTAACCAGGTAAGGAGACTACGTATGAAATAATTTAAAAGAGTGAAAATTTGATTTTCATGATAAGACATTTGGGCTATAAGAATAAGTAACTGAACACTCTTGCAGTATATTTAGATATAAGTACGTAAAATTGGGTTAGACAGGATAAGTTTTATAATAATTCAGATCCAATGTTTAAGAAGAAGATTAAAATAAAAAAAAATCAGAAACAAGGTTGTTTTCAATAATGATTTGACCAAGCATTAGCATTTTAATTCAATTCATCCTAAGAAGCTTGAAATTCGTATTCGTTTTCTTAACCGATCTGTTTGAAAATTTGAGTCTGTGTTTCCAGTATTTTAATGCTTTAAGGTTAAAACTGAATTTCAACCTTCTTGTACAAGGCTCTAAGCTCCATGCTTCATTTTTTTGGACCTTTGTTTATTTTTAGAGTAGATGTTCGGTCCTTATAGATGAAGCAACTAAACGTACCATAATATGCAAGGGGGAAACCATACAGATTTTTAATTTATGTGTATGTTGAAAAATACCTATTCATTTGTAAATAGACCTCCATGCCAGTGTCATTCGGAAATGGATATCTGAATGAATGCTTTACATATCATTTAAAATAAATAGTTTAGTGTATATATCTTGTGCAGGATAATTTGTAGTAGAAGTTTTTTTGGGTATTTTATGGAATATATTTTTTAAAGCTAAAATGTAGTGTATTCATAAATGTGCTACCTGAGGCTTTTTGCAGAATAATATAAAAGACAAAAGGTTATTTATAAACCTTTGAATTCCAGTTAGAATTCACATAATTTGAGTCTTGGATGTTGGGGAAAATCCCTCCACGCTTAATTGCAGTTCGTAAAATGTCAACACATGCACATATGATTCAGTTCAAAAAATTTATGTTGTAGAAAAATAGATTTACTGAAATTTGAACATACATCGTTATGTTCTCTAAGTAGATTTCAAAATGAATACACCTAACAACTTCTAATGCTATTTAAGGGTTACCATCATTGTCGTTCGATGTAATTAGTTAGCTGCTATTTCAATAGTGCCTACTGGTCTTTTGGGTTTTATTCTACCATGGATATCTAACCTATTCTTTTTCAACCTTAGTGTTTGTAAAGCATGCACACAACCAACAGAAGTTGTGTGTTATGGAATACACCACCAAATATAACATAAATCTGTGAGTCAACCAGCAGATTACATATCATTAACTTTTCTAGTCTTATTGTCCTAAGAAGGCTTTGGGCAACTTATACGATATACGGGTTAAAATTTAGATCAACATCGATACATCAATAAAACTGTTGTTATCTAATTTGATGTATGCATATATTCTTTGTTACCATATAAAAAAATGCAATTGTGCAGATATCAAATAAAAAATTTAACGTGCAGATATAACGTAATGCTGACTTTAAACGCTCAGTGTCTGCTTGGAATAGTTTGTTTCATCATTCATTTCAGATTTGGTAGTTTGCTATCATTAATATATGCTACAGTGTTTTTCTTGTTAATTTTGTTTTGTTATTTTGTTTTTGGTTTTGTTTTTTAAGGCATTACATAAGAAAGTGTATGAGCATAAAGCTAGTGCTTATATTCAGTACAAGCACCTTTATTTTTTTATTTTTAGAAAACGGTATATTCTTAAAACATATTCACAATATGCATATGAGTATAGTGGGGTTACTGTTTGCCTTGGTTCTAAATCCATCTTACTTCCTGAGCTTTCAAGAACGCTACCTTTGAGAACATGCGGAGGTATTATTTCATAGCTCTAATTACCCGAGAGAAGTGTTAGGTATGCCAACTTTTGAATGTTCTATATGTGGATCAAAAATTCTTTTGAAAATAATAGATTGCTTTCAAAGTTTGCGGTATAAGTTTAGTTGGTGGATCACACGATCCTGTGTTATTTTATTGATTAAATTCAATGGGATATGATTTTGCAAAAATAAATACCTGAATTGTAATATTGATATCTGCTATTTTTAGACATCTCAGACTTGATTTTGAGTAGAGGTTGTCGTGTATTTAGAAACTTAAAGAGGGTGTTTTACGAAAGTAACCCTCTCCTTACATCAAAGATCCAATGGTTTAAAGCAGTAATGCAGCGAAATGCCCTAATGGTCAAAATCCAATCTAATGGTTAGTGGTTCATATTTACCTTTTAATCCTAGGTTGGTGATCATATTTCATATATCTTTTCTTTGATTCTGACTTTTAAAATACATTTTTCCTTGTATATTCTTGAAAATACCTCAAGCCAAGATGAACACAGTAGTTAATAAAGATTATTTATTTATTTATTTTAGGATGAAGTAAACCCCATAAAACTAATGGACCCTCAGTTTTATCGGGTGCACGGCTTGCATTCCAAGAAACCCAAAGTGTGCTAATGGGATCAACATGAGACTGGAATTCCCTAAGTTACTCATCAACGGTTACAAATGAAGAGTCAAGTACACAAATTTTATTTCAACCCACAAATTTAGTTAGTAGCCCCCCAAATCATGAAATAATTGGTAAAACCCCAAATTTAGTTAGTAGCCCCCCCATTTTAAAAAAAAACCAAAAATACCCTTCCACGTAGAGGGACTACGTGGTTTATCGGTGTAGCTCATAGTTGTCCTACGTGGTTCGTCAAAGTACCACGTAGATGATCTCCGTGGTTCATTCATGGACCACGTAGAGTTACTACGAGGTACACCGAAAAACCACGTAGTACAACTACGAGGTGTTCAAAAAGTTGGAAAAAAATATAATGGAAAAAGGGCATTTTGGTTATCGTATTTTTTCGATGAAATGGGGGGTGTACTAACTAAATTTGTGGGTTGAAATAGAATTTGCCAGTCAAGTAATACATATGAAGAACTTCTTCCTAAAGCTTCTCAAGTTTATCCATCTGTTGAAGATTGGGAACTAACCGGAGCTATAGCAGGACTTAGAGCGATGCCACCTCTCACTCCTTTAGGATCCCTTCCAATTCTTAGCTGCATTGACAAATTTGTTACTGCTAAGAATAAGTGTAAGTATTAGTTATTAAGTTGCTAAGGAGCAAGAGGGCTTCTTTATCATGGGCTGCTTGGGAGGTTGATGGCTGAAGCTGTGATTTCATTTGATGAAAATGTGTTGCTTTCTGAACTGACCTCATGGATGAAGAAGAGTAAAAATGGTTGACATTTTATTGTCTTCTCCTTTCCCTTTCTTTTAAACACTCTGTTACATTGTTGTCATTTTTTTTTTGCAAATCCTATGGTTTAAATCTGGTTTTGGATAGAAATCCTAGGGTGTTTAATATTTCAGAAACAAGCTCATGCCGAGAAATAAGTGCGAGATATGCAAACATAGATGGAGCAGGAGGAGAAACAAGTAATTGTTTTGATTGATGTCTATTATGCTAAATTTCGACCCAAAGAAAATTATAGAATTGATCATTGCATTGTATCAAAACCTATTTAACAGTCTTGTTCCATGTTTTTTTGTCCCCCGCCAGAGAATTAATGAAACATTGGATGTTGAGATAACAAATTGGGCTGCTGGTAAAGACGGCAACTTGCAAGATCTGGTCTCAACTTTACAATATTTAAGTTCAAAGTACTTTTGCAACAGTTTGTAACCTTTTGTTTAACATATTCTTCTGCATCTTAATACATAACAGTTCAACTAATTTTTTTTCTTATGCCTGATATCTTTTGATTTCTTCATATCTGACTTGGTAAAAGTTAAGGAAAATAACCGAGTTTTAGCAATAACCGTCCTCTACAATGCCCGCGTTTGATTGTTTAATTACCTTGCATTTTTTGTTCTCTCATCCACTGGTGGACAAACTAAAAATCATCAGTCAGTTCACCTTTGCTCTGTTCCCTTCCTGTGTTCGGACTATACGATTAAGACCTTCTCAGACAAGTTTATACACCATTTTTTTAGCTTAGCATACTTAATGACTAGATGCGTAACAAACATTTGATTAAATGTAGTAGGAAATGTGCAAGCCATTTGTTATTAACACTTGGTTCTCTCTTTGACATGTTCTTCTTTAAGCATTTCATAGTGTTCAACAAATTATGATGCTGCCCTTTTTAAAAAGTTTGTACTGCCATAAGACCATTGTATGGGCATACGAAGTGCACCACACTGTACTTGAGAGTCGTGGACACATTCACCAAGGGTGCTAGCAATTGTGGACTGTTATTTTAAAATATCGTTATCAGTTTTGGCCTTCATGGTCCTTTTAATCTGATAATAGTGATTGCCTGTTTACCTACTTGAATAATTGATTACATGTCATACTACTTGCGGGAATGCTCTTATAATTATTTATCACATTTTATCTTTTGGATTCTACTACTCTTTCCCAGCGGTATTATACTATCATACTTCAATAACTTATATGTTTTAAGTTATTCATCTAAAGGAAATTATGTGTACGAAAATTTTGCACCAAGGATTTGTAGTTTGCTTATGCTGGTGTATATATGTATTAAATTTACTGGTTTGCAATTAAAAGTAGTTAAGTTAATTATTTGAATTTGAAATGTCTTTACTCTTTTTAAGAGCAATCATGTAACAGATCACTAAAAACAAAACGGCAGTAAAAAAAAATAGGACTCTACCGCTGTGTACTTAATTATACATCACTTATAATTCAGTCAGTGCAGGAATTATTAATTTGATTTCGCATGAGCCTTAGCATATTTTATTTTTCATATTTACCATAACGATTAGAATAATTGCATACCCCTTAATATCATTGAAGGAATGAGGGTAATTGTATAATTATTAGAGAATATAAGTGGTAAATGTACAGTTAAAGACATTAGTTTTTTATCTTTTATTGGTAGTTTCAGTCAATGATTTTGTTAACTTCATAGTACATATAAGACATATGCTCCATATAGTTATCAAAAAGTTAGAACTTCGTCTATTTTGAATTTCACAAAGTAAAGTTTACGTTCTGTTACCATTTGCATAAGAATAAATATATTAATATGACTAGATTGATTAAATAAAAAGGCATAGAATTAGCTAGCTTCTAACACATAGGAAAATAGTCTTTATGTATTTCCTTTTACCTAGGTTTCTTGGTTTGAATAGAAGGTATTGTTCCATGCATAGTTGTGAAGACCGAACCGTACGTCAAACCGTGACAGTGAAAGGTCCAAGGTTTTCGTGGTTCAACCGGTCAGACCGTGAGAACCACGCTAATAGTTTATTTTTATTTTTTGACTTAAATGTAAAATTAATTTAAATATAGATAAAATTTAAGCAATTATGACAAACATCCATGTCCAAACTACCTAATTGAAATAATTATAGTTGTAAATTTACTAATTTTCTATAGTAAAAGAGGATTGGTTCAATAATAGTTCGTAAAATGTACATAATAATGAATTATATAATCCAAAATTTAATAACAATTGCTATAAAATTATTTGTTAAATTTATTATAGTAAAAAATAAAGAGTGAGGTAATTATATTTTTGCAAATTTGAAGAACCGTGAGGTTCAAAGAGGTCGAACCAGAGGTTTTTATAGGATTTCGAGGTTAAACCGTGGGTCTGTGAACGCGCAAGGTTATTTCATTTTAAGAGTCGTGGCGCTCCAAGGTCGAAGGTCAACCGCGGTCGAACCGAGGTTGGGTTGGGTCTTTAAAACACTGGTTCCATGTAGCAGCAGGATTTAAACTGTAGCATTTTCTACGGACTTTTTCTCCTTTCCTTTTTCCCCTTTTTAAATTCATTTGAAATTTATATTTCTGTTGAAGAAGATAAGCCATGTTAAGTTTGATTGCTCCTTTTCTCTTTTAGAGTTTTATCTCCTGTATGTCGGAAAACTACACATCATGTGTTTCACAGTAGGTTGTGCTAGGGTAAGCAAGTTCATATTTTGAAGTCTGGATAGCAACATGTTAACTCATATTTATTTAATCTTTTAAGAAGTGCATTTCTTGTTTTACTTCTGTTCATGTTTGTGCCATGTATGAATTATAATTAGGTACTTTGGCCAGAGTGTGGATGGCGGCCTGTGTCTTTGACTGATTTGATTACTTTTAGTGCCGTAAATATGGTTTACATGAAAACTACATTGAATCTACATCCAGATAAAATGCATCATGCAAGTCTTTAACAGAAGTGTATCGGCAAGAAGGTTTTTGGTATTCTTAAGGTATATTTACATACATTTATACACAAATATTTAGACTCCATATTGTTTGTTTTTTTAAACAAAAAGACTGACATTGATTTAGAGAATTGAATAAGGAAGCAAAACCTGTATCAACATATTACAGAGCGGACGAACAAAGGGCACAAATAAAAAATGAAAAAACAGTGGCACTCTAGGATGAGGCTACGTTAATAATTAGACCAATGATCCATTTAAGGATGATAACTAGAAACTGAGAAAAGAGAAGGAAAACCACGACACCAGCTAGGATAGTTGGAAGACGTGGACTCGTCGAGCTGCTTTCATCTTCCCCTTCATCAGAACTTGGGTTTTCAGGTGAATTTGAACTGTCCAGTTTAGACTGAAGATGCGTCACTTGAGTTTTCATTTGAAAACTTGTGTTCCCAAATTGAAGAACTTGCTTGCATTTTGGGAGGGAAAAGGAAGGAGAATAGGCAGTGGTAGAGATTCGGCGATGAAATCCTATACTAGCCGGAATTGAAAAAGAAGCGGCCGCCATTGCCGAATTCAGCCGATCAGGAAGGGGCGAACAAGGTTAGCCCCATATTGTTGTTTGTGTTGCACATGCATGAAGATTTACCACTTTAATCATCTTCGAAAGCTGTTTTCTCTAAAACTTTTCGATTTTCACGTGAATTAATAAATCATTGCACGCCTAAAAAAATAAAATCTCGTAGCAATTGTAAATGTTATGTTCTTCTTGACCAATATTTTATTAAAAATGAGCCCTTTTCTCATAACTTGCATTATACAATTCTTAATGGATAGTGAATTTATATTGGCATATGCCACAATAAATATTCGGAAGTGCTATTTGTGTTAATGGAAATGTTTAAGTACATGTGGAAGACTTTCAAGCAATAACCCAAGTAATCGTCGCAAGAGGCCTCAAGATTGTGATGATTATGAGTACATTTGGTGGAGAAACTGCCTTAGACAAGATCTCCCAATTAATGGGTTGCTACAACTTTTATTGTTTTGTTAATTTGGCACGTTACTCCAGCAAAGTTAAATGGAGGGATAAAAAATTTGAAGAAAGCTAAAGTGTGCATGTATCCATGTATTTCATTGGCAGTGATGATTTACTTGATATGTTCTTCAGCTTCCTGCTCATGTCCTATTGTCCTTTGTGTAGGTGCGACCTGTTATTCTGCCATGAATGTATTTCTCAAAGGATTGTGTTAAGAATACTTCTTGTTTTATCTCTTTGGCATAGCAGAAAATATAACTATAGGTTATTCCTTGTGAATTGTATTTGTTTCTTATTTATTTAATTGTTGCACAGCATGAATTCTAGAGTTGCAGCTCGCCTAGACTTTAGTTTCTCGAGAGAAACAACTCAATCCTTTGTGGAGCTTGCCAGTTCTGTGCTACGACTTGACAAGGCGTTTTGATTTACCAATTGTGGTCTGCTTCAGAATCTTTTTCACATAGGTAACTTATTTGATTTACTTTTCTTATTCTTTCTACTTTTTCCAGGGAAGACTTTTGATGGAAATAAATTATATGTTTGCTTATGGTTCTGCCGAAGCTTTTTTGATGATGTTATGGAGGTCTAGTCTCTTAGAGCTACTTTTACCTATTCAGACAGCATATTTTGATTCCCAAGGATTTCGTAGGAGGGATGAGAAATTAAACATGTTGTTGGCTTTATTCTCAAACATGGTAGCCATCTTGCTCCTGATAGACCATGCCATAATAGCTTATGGGTGGCATTATTAGCTATCCATGAAGCATTGCTGAGAAAATCTCGAGATTATTTAGTTGTAGCTACGTTTATATGTGCACTTAAAAATGAGGAGATCTAAATGAAGCCACTAAATAGCTAAGGCAGAAATTCACCATCTGAAATCGGTTTTCCTGAATTGTTAGTGGAGCCTCAAGGATGGAATTCAAATGAGGAGTAAGTGAATGATTTTTTGGATTGTGCTTCCACAATTCAAAACGCATTGAATTCTATGATGGACGAGTATTATGTTTCAAAAGCGATACTACAGTATCTTCGTGCTCCAACTTCTGATATGGTTATTATTCCACTGCAAGCCTATTTGAGTGTTTGTATGTTATTCTGTAATAGAAAGAAATATAATTATATCATATGACAATATTTGTGTATAGTTGCGGAATATGGAATATGGAAGGATTATTGTTGAGGATGATATTTATCATGTTTGTGAAATGTCATATATTTACGATTGTGTCGTTGAAATGATGTTGTATTAGGTTTAGTTATGATGTTTTAAATTTATAGTCTACAATCAAAACAAAACACTTTGTAAACGTTGTATTTTACTGTTTATAATAATTTATCATTGTTTTAGAATTCAATTTACAACGTACCAAAACATTGTAAAAGTTACTAACTAATGATTTCTTATGAGAGATGTAGAAGAAGTTTCGTCAATATTTATTATACATTATTGAAAAATTATTTTACAATATTTTTGGTTTGTTCGTAAAATTATCAAACATAATGTTTAAGTATGGACGTACTAAGTTTGTTTAGAATGTTTTACAATTGTAGTCTAAAATATAATCATAACTCTATTTGAATGCTGCACGCATTACAATTTATAATATTTTTCCACCGTTCTAAGCTATATTTACAATGTATAAAATATGTTGTAAAAGGAATTGACGATTCCTTTTAGGTGATGTAGAAAAAATTTCATCGATGTTTATAATTCGTTGTTAAAAAATTATTTTACTATATTTTTTAATCATTGTAAAAACCCTTTCTGATTAATATAAGAAATTATACTACAATCAAATAATGTTGTTGATTACAATCTACAACGATCTTTATAACACAAAGTAAATGATGTAAAAAAAATCCATAGTTAAAACTATGCATATGACAACGTCAACATAAATGTTATAGATGTGTTTCAACAACATGTATCAAACGTTATAATAATGTGTATTTGTTATAGTGTCCTAATATATTTTTGCCTGTGATATGTTCTTATTTTCCTTTGGTTAGGTTTCAGTAAGATTACCAATTCAGTCCTCTTCCTTTGGTTGAATTTCTTTTGTTTCTATCGAAGGTTGAAGAATTTTCATATTCATATAGAACAAAATTCTCTCTTTTATCTCATCAGCGGCGATCCTAGGTTGCTAGCTGAATATAATATTCATCTTATTCATCAGATCTTCTTTAGTTAACTAAATACTTGGTAATTATATCTTGATAAGAAGAGTTTCTAAGGTTCTTGTTAACTTCAACACAAGGAAGCTTTATGCCATTTCCTCAGCCACCGAGTGTTAACTCCAAAACAGTCGTGGAGTTAAATAAAATTTCAAATTATAATAGTCGTTGATCCTTTTTAAGTTGAAGAAACTTTATGTTCTAAGGATTTAACTCCAAAACAGTCACAACTAACTATTTTTAGAGTTGAAGAAAATTTCAAATTATAATAGTCGTGGATCTCAGATAGACAACATCTAAATAAAATAAATAAAGAGCAAAGCCGAAGAAGGAAGAGAGAAGACAAAATATTTTGAGTAGTTCGACTAATTATCAAGCCTACGTCCACTTTATAAGTTCTATAATTGATTAAATTTCTTTACAAGTTGACCTAGTTACTTCCTTAGTACAAATGGATAAGTCACAAGCACAAATGTTGGCTGGAAGATCACAACAACCTCCTTGATGACTATTGTAAGGGAAAATAAGCTTGAATAATGATTTAAGCAGCGTAACGATAGCCAATTCCAATGATTCCCTTTATATTGCAGAGGGTCCTATATTTATAGAAGTTTGAGAGTGAACTGGTCCAGAGTTTCACCATCAGAGAGCTCGTATATGAAGCACAAAGTCACGCCAGAAAGTTGAAAGTCACTAGAGCTATCCTTATGACTCGGTGCTAAGTCATGCTTAGGACTCGATGTTGAGTCATACCTATGACTCAGTACTAAGTCATAGGTTTATATTATTTTAAGTTGAATCTTCTTTCATTTAGTACCTAGTCTGATGCTACCTATACAATTTCATAGTTTGACGAACTAATTTTTGTTCTTTCATACTTGAGCCGGATTGAACTATAATTTGAATTGGATGAGTCATTGTGTACTTGAGCTACGATGCTTGAATTGCTATGAAACTTAATGGATAGGCTTAGAAGTACGAAAGGACTACTTTCCAAGTAGAGAGGTTGACTCGTGAAAATTACTTAGTCCCATTTAACAAAGTATTGATTCATATAGATTACATGGAGCCCACTTATATACTTACTGTGTTTTCGGTCTATTTTCCCTAAGGTCTTTGTCCATCTTTTATTGAGTTCTTTTGTCATGTTTTCGGGTCATTCTAGCTTAGTCTCGATATTATAATTCTTTTATATTTTTGCTCGAGTGAAAATCAGGTTAACACAAAAATAAATCAAAACTTATTTAGTAAGTATTTAACTGGATATTTTTAGTTACTCTAAAAAGAATGCAATGGTTCTATGTGCATTAACAAAATTAAAAGACATTTACATGCCAAACCTTAACCGATTCAAAGAAAAAAAACGTTAATTATCATTTTAATAGAATTTATTTTCTATAATAAATAAGAGCATGTGTTACATATATTAGAAAGGAGATTGTAATTAACAATATAATTAAATCGGTTCTACATATCTTTATGCATTCGCCTTAATCGTCAAAATAATAGATCTAAACATCATTTTTCCAGTATATTCTTTAAATTTATTAACCGGAAACAAACCAAATCAGATAAGATCATAAATGGGAGAGAGGATCAAACAAATCATTGGGTAAAAAATCCAAACTGAAAGTGAAATGAAACAAAATCAATGACAATAAGCCAAGCAAAGGGGGGAAGCGATAATTCGAATTGGATTTGAAATGTAAATATCTTCAAAAAGCATTTCAAATGAGTGCAAAGATAAAGATGTGTTATGATGTTAAACAATAGTTAATTTCTTTTATAATTATATCTACATTAAGGATTTAAATTGATAATTTAAGGTATGAATCTATGTGGGTAGAAATAGTTGCAAAGCCTTAGATGGTAATTTTATAAATTAATTATTAAAAAAACACAGATAGGTTGGTGGAAATTTATGCATAATTTATAGATACCAACTTTTGTATGATAAGTCTACGTTGTTTTCGGATAAATAAAAAGTAACCAATATATATTTGCATTTACTTTGAAGTAATTCTATTAATCTTGAAATATATATAGGTTGATGATAGAAACTGCCATGAATAATCAATTGCAACATCGTGTACAACCATAGCGCTTAACTAGTTAAAGTTATGTATAGATAAAAAAAGAAAATTCGCCTTAAGAACTATTAAAAATGGACTTATGCATCTATATTTTGAATCTACAATGAAGACAAATAAAATAATTATCAAAAAACTTAGAGACATTAACTCGACTTTTAATTTGTTTCAATTGCCCAAATTTAGAAAACACGAACCAAAAAGGAATTAGTTCAATTTCGACCTTATTCATACATCGGGATTTATTTATTGACATTCGAATGCTTAGGAAAAAGCCTAGGTCAACCACGAACCTGAAGGCACAACCAAAAATGGCTTGTTTAGTTACTAAACAAGCCACATAACATTCAGGTGTGGCTTGTTCACTTCGTCGTGGCTAGTTGGTGGCTAGTTGGTGGCTAGTTCGAACAAGTTTGGTGGCTGGCTGAGTGAACAGAGGCTGGTAGGGTATAACGACAAAGACTTTATTGTAATACCATTATAGTGGGGAAATTTTTTGTTGTTATAGGTTATAATGGCAAATTCATTACTGTTATAATGGTATAACAACAAAGGATTTGCTTTTATGCCAATAGAATCATTATACAAAAACAGCTAGTTCAACGGCTCTATTTTCTTCGTATATCTTCCGCCTCTTCACCATCTCCTCCTTTCATACAACCATATCATCATCTTCCTCAACTTCTAGTTCTATAAGATATCTTCTGCATCCAAATGACCTAGCAAAAAAGTAATTGGTGAGAAACCCATGTTCAAAGCTCATTCCACCAGATTTTCCACCAGATTTTCCAACCAATGTCCATCACAACAACAACAAACGGTCCGTCTATCACTTGAGTATGGATACTCATCGTATTCAAGTTTTCCCTCTAGCTAGCCTTATCAATTGTTTCCTCCTACTAACTTTCCTCCCATTCATTCTACCGTCCTGCCACAGTATTATCAGCAACGCACTATAGTAAGCGCATATGACGAACTTCCTACCTTGTTTATTGCCTCTACGGGTATGTGGTGGAGGTAATAGTAAGAACAGATGAAGAAAATATCGGTCGTAGAATCTAGGTATGTCCATTATGGTCAAACGATTGTAACTACTCTTAATGGGTTGACAACCATTTACGTCCAAGGGGTTTATCATACACTAATAAGTTGGAACGGGGATAAGACGTCTTGAAACTGTTTTAGAAGTGCTCCACATTGAATGTGACGTGTAGTTTATTTATATTTTTTCTCGTGAACAACCGTTATACCCTAATGATTAGTGTCAGTTTTCAATGTATGCATGACAAAAGTATATTTTGATTTATCCTTTTACATGATGAATTATTGATTTCAGTAGTTCAGATGGATAACAAACATGATTAAGAATAGTAATGGAATAATATCTACATAAAAATACATGAGATGAACAATAACGACATGACATCTACACAGAAATAACATGACATGAACAATAATGACAAACAGTACAACACTTGAACAATAATGATATCTACAAAGAAATCACAAGACATGAACAATAATCACATATAGCACAATATATGAACAACAATAACATCAATACACAAACCAAATACACAATGGTTTTGTAATACATCGGAGCAAAAGAATAAATACATCAGACCAAATGAACTACAATACATACGATCGTCAATCTTCACGTGGATGGGTCAGACATCTATTATAACTCTCATCATCATCATCATAATCTCGACCACTGCCGGGACCCACTAAATACTCATTGTATATCTATGTCAGCAAATCTCATCTGCTCTTCCTCTAATTGTGCAAGTAGTCGAGTTGTTGCTTCTACCTGCCGATATAGCTTACCGTCTTAGTATTCTAGGCTATGCCTATGCTCTATGTATCATGTATGTTTGATCCTCATCTGCATATCATAAAGATCAGTGTAGGATATCTGAGTCAGATCAGGATAATGATTGTGTGCTGGAGGATGAAACACGTTAACTTAACGGTCTAGTCCTATGATAGGGACTGTCATGGTCCATCCAAAATGAGAAGCAGTTGCCATGTGATCTGTTGTACGATAACCCTGGTAGGGCTATGTAATATCCTCAACAATAAGGAGATATATGCCTTGTCGTATAGTAGGACTAACTAAATATATGGCTACTACATGTAATGGTATTAACGGAATGAGTGAAAAATCTATGTTAGAAGTCAATGTACGACTGATTGGTAATAACAAAGCTCTAGGTTGTCCATCGACCTACGACCCCGTAACTAGCTGATTTGATGGGTAAATCATGCATCTATAAGTATGAGGGTGTGGATCATCGGGAATATCATCAAAGTCATACAACTATCTCCAACACCTTTCACTAAGATACCAATAAGAAACTAACGCCGAGGGACAAGATATGAGAAGGAATCTCCCCCCTGCAAGCATCTTAACAATATATATAAAATCAATCCCAAAATATATTCTTTCATGAAATGGATGCCATATAATATTGTGTTTATACATCCTCGAGCCGATCTGGTTGTGAGCAACCGAATACACATGGTGGGATTCATTATCCCTGGCCTCCCTATTATCTGCCGTCCAAAACGAAATGCAAGGGAAAAAAGCAGACCCGTCAGATGTCAGAGTGACGAAATGAAAATTCTTGGAATACTCAAATACTAGTATTATAATAACTCTCAAAAACAAAGAAACATGTTCATTTGAAATGAGGCACTGCATATCAGGGCATCAATATAGGTATGCAAGAATAGGCGTACCTCGGTCATATAGAATAGCACCACTAAAATGCAACTTAGAACACGACCCCAATAAACCCAATAGCCAAACTACCGCTCGACATGCTAAAATACAGGTTACCCATGAGGTATAAGACAAATAATCGTGCAAGCTCCTGATCATTATAAAGAGAGTACCGATTAAGTATGTTTTCCATGGTTGCACGGATAGAGCTGACTGTAATAGCGGATTCGATATAATCTGACGCATCGGAAACGTTAAGATGAGGCAGAAGATCATGAATAAATGCACGATCACGCCATCGACCACCATTGAAAAGTAGCAGTGGATGTCTAGCTATTCCTATGCTAATGCCTATAAGCATGGAGAAATCAAGCGGTGTAATTTCTAGCTCACCGCGAAATGTGGGTGGTTTTATACCCCTGAAAGCAATAGCCGCGTACAGTTGCACATCACCACGTTTAACATGGTTGAGTCCTAAATTTGTATAGTACATAATAAAGTAAACTACATAGTGATAAATTAATTAATATTTTTAGTAAAATGGTCGTTATATTACAAGAGAAATAGTCGAATCTAAGGCCACGTAATTGGGCTAGACTTTATCCTTATCCACGAGATATCCATAAAAAAAATCTAAGCGTGTTCGCTAACGAACCACATAAATTGATATTTTGCAGCTATTAAATTTTAATGTAACGCCGCACTATATATTTCATCTGATAACTTATTAAAATTATTTTGATCATATAAAAATTAATTACAGCCAAACTCTTCTGTGTGTTGACATGTATTTCGTCTTCTGGAATAGCATAGGAAATTTCGATGTGCTAAAGTTAATATCAAAAATTTCGTCAAGGTCGATGACTCCAGCAGAAATTTATCCCACACTTCTCTGTGTCCTGCCAACTTGACCACCCCTGCAACCTTCGCGACCACGTCGACTGTATTCTTCTTTGCCTCCATCCTTGTTCTCAAGAATTTCAGCGACTTCTAGAAGATCTTCTATTCCATGTTAGTGGATGTACAGTGAAACTCATTGTTCTTCTCCACTCCCACTTGTGCCACCAGCGTCGTTGCAACTGCCCTCTACATGCGTGAAATTTTTGGAAAAAAATTATCATTTTAGACATTTCTTCGCGTGTATATCTCAAAAATGTCCTTTAATTTAGACAGAAACTAACGGATTTTGGTGTTTGGATGGGGAAAATGATGGGAAATATTGGTTTTCTTGGGTGGAAAACGAAATAGAGGAGAATAGGAAGAAAATGGAGTGCGGCTAGGGGATGTAAGGGTTTGGGTTTATAACGACAATTTTTTTGATGCTACAAATGCTAACATGTAGCTAGTCTGCCTATCTAGTGGCTGGTTCTATTCATTCAGTTCTCGATGATGAAAGAAAATGCGGTGAACAGAACGGATTGCTGGTAATGGTTTGATGCATGCCAAGTATGGTAAATCAAGGAAGTTATCCATGTTTCTTCGACTTGGGGGAGTGTTGACGTGGGGAATTGGTTACACACACCAATATCCGATGATTTATGGGTCGCACAACTAATCCAAACACAATCCAAGCACAGGCCACAGAATACTGAAAAGTGAATAATAGTGAATTTTATAGTGCTCCGGCAAGCTGTGCCTACGTCCACTCCGAGGTAACTTTATATTTTATGATTTACAAAGTTACAAGTACAATCCTTCGTCCATTTATTATGTTCACAAAGTAATGAAGTGAGAATAGCAAAGCCCTTGCTTCTTCTCTACCAACTTAAAAAGCACAACTCCAATATCCAAAGTCCAAGAATATGAAGCTTCAATGTCTAAGAGCTAATATGTCCAAGTTATGCCAAGATGTTCCAAGTAATATCCAATGTCCAACTATACCCAAAATTGAAAGCAGAGTGCAAAAATATTGTAGGTAATCTTCTATATGATGTTCGTAAATCCAAAAAAGCATGCAAAGTTCGTACATCCATATAGGAAGCCATTAGAGAGCTCTAAGCCAAGCTTTCTCGCGTGTAGGAAATGAAACAACCAAAAGATCCTAAAATAATTCAAGTGTTGGGTTATTTATAGGTGAGGGGATATGATAATTTGTATCCTTAGAATTTTTTATTTCGGGATCGGTATCGAATATGGGAGTTCACCATTCCCTATGCTTCAAGTCGAAGCACTATATTTCCGAGCCAATCCATTTTGTCTCCTCAAATACGAAAAGAACATTTTAGTATCCCAAGTGTTAACCAAAATCTAAGTCATCTTCGTTGCTTTGCCGAATACGAAAAGCCAGATATGAAATTAGATTTGTATTCCTATCCTTCCCCCAACCATGGAGTGCCAATTCAAGAAGACAATATATAAATCACATTTCGTATCCCCTTATTTTCATAGTATCGGGGATACGAAAATTCCGAAGTATGAAAACTAACAAGCCACAAACCGAAGAAGAGAAATGATGTCGATCCCTGAGTAAGCCACATTTTCAACCCTTTTCAAGTACTTCGCGACTTCAACCAAATCGCCTTAAACCTTTGTAAGCTCTCACTCGAGTCTCGAGTACTCCAAATAACCAAGAATCGATGTGTGACTACCTTGAAAAAAAGCGAGTCAACACTTGCCCCTCGAAACATGTCTTTCTGTTGGAAGACGCATTTCGAAGAGTCTAGGAATCCAAGAATCTAGAAGTCGCAAACCAAAAAAATCCTCATTGAAATCCAGTATACAAAAACTAGAAAACCAGCAGCTACCATCATGCCAGATCGTATTAATAGAAAACCCGAAATCCAAAAAATCGAAGAAATTCAGCGATCATGTTGTATCGTAGTATGAGAGATTAACCATAACCAGAATAACCAAGGTCGGGAAACTGAAGAAACCTAAAATCCAGAAAACCAAGATAACCAGATGTGGTATATTCCTAACCTGTAAAAATCGAGTGATGAAGGAGGATGGCCTATCATCTGGTATAGAACATGCCTTGGGGTCACATTGGTCCACATACACATGGGTAGGCCGATGTAGCCATCTTAAGCCATATAATGATGGAGGTCTATTGTTGGGTACAGAGCATGCCTAGTTGTCACACTGGTCCCCGTAAATGGGTAGGCCGACGTAGCCAGATGATAAAGGGGGATGGTCTATTATTGGGTATAGAGCATGCCTAGTGGTCACATCGATCCCCATATATTGGGTATAGAACATGCCTAGGGACAGCCTATCATCGGGTACAGAGCATGCCTAGGGGTCGCTCCAGTCCTTGTATATAGGTAGGCCGATGTAGTCGTCCTAAGCCAGAGAATGAAGGAGGATGGTTTATCGTCGGGTACACAGCATGCCTAGGAGTCACACCAGTCCCCATACATGGTAAGCCGATGTAGTCATCCTAAGCTAGACAACCTGAAATGTATGTGAAGGAAGTTGGATGGTTTATCGTATGCAAAGAGCATGCTTAGGGATTAAGATCTAATCCCTTGCATGGGTAGGAAAATTTGGCCCTCCGAAATTCCAAGCTAGATGATGAAGGAGACCAGAAGGTTTACCATCCACAAAGGGCATGCCTAAGGATTAAGACGTAATCCTGTGCATGAGTAGGCAGACTTAGCCCTCCGAAATCCTAGCCAGAGTAACCAAACATGAGTTTAAGAAATTGGACGGAATCTCGTCCGTAAAGAGCATGCATGAGGATTAGAACCTAACTCGTGCATGGGTAGGCAAACTCGGCCCTCCGAATTCCTACAATCATAAAAACCACAAAGATTAGTTAATTATGAGGTGGATGGTTTATAGTCGGGTACAGAGCATGCCTATGATTTAAGACCTAATCTTGTACGTAGGTGTGCCGACTTAAAATCATCCGAAAACGAAAAGCCAAAAGTAATATATTCAGAGGTATAGTATCCAGGAAGCTGGAACCAATATAACCTAAGCCCGAGGGGTAAAAACCAAAGTACATGAGCCAGAGATCCAGATAAACATAAAGCCACATCCAAAAGCCAGAAAGCCAAAAGCCAAAAACCAAAGAAACCAAGTTCGAAATCCATGAGTTGCATTAGGGATGGGCGCGATTCGGTTCGATGCGGTTTGAATCTCAAATCGCTTCCGCACCGCATTAAACAGTTGATCAAAAAAAACAAACCATTATACTAACCATTCAAATGGTTCGGTTTCGGTTCGGTATCGATGTAATACGGTCCGGTTTTGGTTCAGTTCAGTTTGAACCCGTATTAAACATGAAACAAGAAAATTACTTCGATCAACAATTAGTTTACAATTGTATGACATTATACCACCTGAAGATTAAAACACATAGTGTTATCTTTAATTAATATAACTACAACATACGTTGAAAATAGAATATATATATATATATATCGTTAAATTAAAAGTTAGATAGGAATTTGTTAATTTTTTTAATCATAACATTATCGGTGTAGCTATGCGGTTCGGTTCGGTTTAATATGGTCGGTAAAAGTTCAAACCGCAACCAAACCGTACCATTGTGAGTCGGTTCGGTTTGGGTTGTTTGCTTTAGAGAGAGAATCTGGTGCGGTTTTCCGCATCATTTTTGTGGTTCGATCTGGGCGGTTTCCGCATTGCGATGCGGTTTATGTCCGCCCCTAAGTCGCATATCCAGAGAAAACATATCAACTGATGACCAATCACCGGGGCCAGGCCCTGGTCCATTTCTATTCCGAACTAGAGCAAGTAGTTGTGCCTGTCCCAGTTCTGCAGCCATATTTCGAACATATTCCGCCATCTCTCCACTTCTGACACGCTTTTCAATGACATCCCGAAGGTGCTGACACATATTGGTGTTGTGACCATCCAGGTCGTAAAACAACCAATGCATTCCAAAATCTCTCTCCTTCTAAGATGGCTCATGAGTAGGAGGCTTCCTAAAGGGAGCAACTGGGTGAACTTCCAAATAGATCTGCTCTAAAATGCGATTAAGCTCCATGTATGAAGGGAATTCGAGCTGATACCACTGATATTCACTCTGCTCATTCCGAGGATCGGTTTTTCCTTTGCCTTTTCCAGAGTTGGACATTTCTTCTCCCTTAACAAAATTAACCTCGAGAATTTTCTTTTCGGTTCTTACATCTTCCTCTCTCATTAAATAATTTGCTTCGAAGTAGAATTCACCAAGATCCCTCGGTGGACACCATTGAAGCGAGATCATGAATATCCAAGAAACCAAAAACAACAACCATCAAAACCATCGATGGATCTGGTCGATCGATCGATGCCACCGTCACATTGAACCTCCCTAGAAACTTGCGTAAGGTCTCACCGGACGTTTGCTTGATCACCGTAAGGGTTATCACATTCTTGTGTTGAGCAATGTGAACCCTGAACTGTTAGACAAACTTTCCAACCAAGACACTCTAGCTATTCATTGATTTGTTATCCAACTGTATGAACCACATGAAAGCAATATCCATATGATAGAGTGGGGATCACTTCGCCACGACATTCTCCGAAGCCGCTAGTAATTCCATGTAGCGCATATAGCGCATCAAGTGAATAGTCGGATCCTTCCTCCCGTCAAAATTTTCCAACATCAGCAATTTGAAATTCAGTGGTTTCTGAAAATCCTGAGAGAAAGGGCTGTGAGTAACACAGTCCAACTCCGAGAGAGACACTCCTCCTTGTGTATATTGCCAAATCACATCAGCAATCTGACTACCTCTTCCATTTCCAAGCAAACAATTACAGTCGTTCAATCCTACACCAGTGCCGCTGGAGTCAAGTCCAGAATTAGAAAACTGTTGACCCCTAATAAGAATATCCGGCTCCAACCTAGCCTGATGTTCCACCACTTACGCAAATTCAACTCCCGAAATAGTGGGAGTTACTGCATCTAAACCTGCATGCACCGACGCTAGAGCAACATTTCCAGTTTTGAAATCCAGAACTTGACCAACCGAAGCATCTTGAGATGAACTTCCATCATGATTGGGGGTGCTTCCCCCGATCCTAGCTGATCCAGTAAGGACTCACGGATTGGTGTCGATAAGGGGTCGAGTTTTGGGAATTGCACCCAAGTCCTGAGCTAAACCTTGAGGAACACTAGCACATGTTCCCGTAATATTTCTAAGGCCCAACGGCCTTCTAAAATCTTTGATCCGAGCCAGAAGAGTGTTCATAATCGCCTCCTACCTTCTGAAATGCTTGTTTTCCCTTTCCAAATGTGAAGTTAAATCCTTAACCACTCCATCGAGCTCTTCTCTAGTAGCATAATTCGATGTATGTTTAGTAGAGGGTACTTCCTGACTTTCCTCTATTCCCACTTCTTTTAAACAAGCTAATGAGATTTATTTCCTCTTAACTATCCTTAGAATTTTGAGCAATCCGAATCCTCAGAAATCCAAAGTTGCACGACACCCTTTCTGACATGTCAAAATGTTGACTTGGCGAATTGGTCACATGCCAACACCCAATGATTTATGGGTAATGCAACTAATATACATACAATCTAGGCACAGAGTACTGAAAAGTAAAAAACATTGAGTTTTATAGTGGTTTGGCAAGTTGGGTGTTATCGATAAAAATTATGAACACCCAATATAAACTTTGACAATGCATATGTGATGACCTCAGAGAATAATCGATCTGAAGGGTGCCAACAGATAATTCAGCCTCAACAAGCTCAGCTTATTCCTCCATTACCTAGATATCAAGACCTCAAGCCCGAAGATTAGTTACTCTTCCTTCAAGAGGTGAGTATCACGCTTACGAAACTTAATGGCCAACAGTTACCTTGGTATAAGTACATTATAGGCTTATAGAAGGTTGAGAACATCATTACAACAGTGGTCCTTAGATTAAGGATTGAATAATATACATTTTGTTGAGAAGAAACAGGCTAAAATATCACAACAATTGGTTTTGAGGACATATCATAGCCCTTAATGACTAAAATGATACTTCCACATCGATCCAGCCTTCGAAAAGCCTTGGTTGTGTCGGTTATCGAGTCAGAAGGCTACAAAGGGCCCCTTTTTAGAATGTTGTGCTATATTAGATTTATGACGATGGGTTTGAAGCACGCATGAACACCGTAAAGAGGGGAATTCATTGATTTTACTCAATGAATTTCCCTACTTGTATGATTTTGTGTTCAAACCTCTCACGAAAAGAGGTTAATGGTAACTTACTGTTCAATTCATATAAACACAAGATTATTGAATCGAGGGAAATTCCAGTCTCGATTTTCCCTTTTTGTATATTCATTTTAAATGTATTACAATTGTTGTGGAAATCCCCAATTTGATTTTGAAATTAGGGTTTGCTCTTTAAGAAAGGAGTACAAGATTATAGAATGATAAAATGATCCTCAAAATGTGACCCCTGGGGTCTTATTTATAGACAATTTGGGCCCCTTTTTGTACTGCCTCTGTTGGAAGCCCGCCTTCGGTTTATGTTATCGGCGTCGAACCATTTTGGCGGTTTTCGACGCTAGCTTTCAGGTATCGTTTTCTTTGGTCTCGGAACCGCTCCTCTTCTGGATTCTCTTTATCTTGATGCTTCTACGGAGGAAGTGACCATCTGCTATCGGTTTACCTTCAGGCATGCTTTACTACTTTCTTCTTTGTAACCTTTGACCTTGCTTTCAATATCGCTACAAAGCCTTTTGGTAGCGATATCACTTTTTCTGGAGCTTTTGCTTTCACTTGTTCTCGACATTGGGATCTAATGATTGATTGCTCTCGGTATCACTACCAAGCCTATTGGTAGCGATAACGCCTTCATTGGAACTACTACTTTGCTAATGATCCCTTGTCTCTGCTTATCCCTGGTATCGTGTTCCGACTCTTAAATTGTCTATCGGCCTTGACTCTCTTTCGGTTGCTTAACATTCAGTGTCGGAGCAAGTGCTTTCGGCTTATCCTTATTCCTTGCTTTGGGTATTTCCTCTGGGTCTTTATTTCTTTTCCTTTGTTACTGAAACCGGATCAATAGTCATTCCTTTAAGTATTGACATCAAGCCAACTATTCTCAACATGTTGGTGCTGATAACATGTATGCTTCCTTCTTGATTTGGAGTCGACAACGCGCACTATGGCCTTTAATTGATGTTGATGATGCCCGTACTCTTGGCTATCAATTTCGGCTTTCGGATATTGCTTACTGCTTTCGGACATTGCTTATGGCTTCTGGATATTGCTTACTACTTGATTCCCCCCTTTCACCTTGGCTTGCTTCTGGTGTCGGATTCTGATAGTAACATTGTGTCTACGCCCATTTCGAAGCAACTTTATATATTATGTTTGCCAAAGTTACACACTTAGACTACACCATAAATGTAATTTAGCTATGGCTAATATCTGTTTCTAACGATGTTTAATACGATTCCTATTCATAGCTAAAAATGGTGTCTTTAATGATTAGATACGGATTTAAACCGTGCCTAATTTTCTCAACAGATACGACATATGACTGTATCTAACTGATATATTAGATACGGTTCAAAGCATTAACTAATTGCTCTGCTGCCCATACATATATAATCACTCTGAGACATATCAAACGAAAATACTATAATACATGATCAAGAGCAATAAAACTATTATTTAACACGTCATCAAGAACAATAAACATCTTATTTAACACATCATCAAGAACAATAAAATATCTTATTTAACACACGATCAAGATCAATAATACATCTTATTTAAGCACATATTATAAGAAGGCAAATGGTTTTCCCACACTAGCTTGATATACCCACAGTATTACATGTATTTAAATTAACATGCAGCTGTACAAGTCAGTGAACAAGGATGAAAACTGAAGTGCACACAAACACCTTTTAATAACCCACGGCTTCCAACAACAAGAAGATTAGCTTGTGTTTGTGTCGCTGCCTCACAAATAACCTCCTTTGGATCGCCATTAGTTATCAAAGTGTTTGCTTGCACCTGCCAGTATCAACCAAAACATCAATATACCATCAATTTCACACACTACTCATGATATTTGGGTTACAAGATTGAAAAAATGAAGTGCACACAAACATGCAGTTGTACGAGTCAGTGAACAAGGCTGAAAAAATTAAGTGCACACAAACATGCAAGGTTCAACCAGTCTGCACATTATTCATGGCATGACAAAGCAGACAGTCACGTCTAAGTACAAAAAAAAAAAAAAAGACAGCAAGACAAAACAATAGTCATAGGAAAAAATGTGTACACAACATCATGTAAATGAACTTTGGTTCAAAATTGTCAAGTCCAAATCTGGGTTCATGATTATCATATAAGTACCAAGTGATACTGGGTGATACCAAGTGTTATCAAATGTATAATAGTCTGGGTTCATAGTAACAAGGTGACCAACAACTATCAAATGTAACATAAAGCAGAAAATCATATATAAAGTGCTTAACATACCTACAGTAGCAGTGCTCCCTTTTCAAGTTAGGGGTAAGGTTTAATTATGGTTCCTATAGAGCTTTCCGACAGCAATAGGAATGTTGTCAGAAGTTGGTGGGATTAGAGTAATCCAAAGCGCCCCCTTTTGACTAGCCTTATCCCACCAACTCGAACAAAGTTCTTATTGCTGTGAATAGCTCCACCGAAATCAAAAGCATAAGTAGTAATTTCCAAAAGATCAAAATTTCCAAAGGTGTTGTTGGTTACACAAGTAATAACCTATGTAACGAACCACACCTTTGGAAATTTTGATCTTTTGGAAATTGTTACTTAAGCCTCATCCCTGTATGAGAGCACAAGTAGAATCGTAGTTCTTTGGATGGCAGACTTTTTTATCTACCACAGTACCTATTTAGGAGACACAAGTTATACAATTTAATCAAACATTATCATGAGATAAATTCAAGTTATACCTCTATGATCAAACAAGTTATACTTGTGTGGTACATAACAACCCTAGCTTCATCACCTAATTGAATTGGGACTCGCTCAGTCCTTCCTGATATGGTCTCGGTTAAGATCTCGGTCATCCCTGCTTGAGAGCACAAGTAGAAATCATAGTTTCTAGGATGATGGACTTTGTTATCTACCATAATACCTATTTATAAGACATAAGTTATACAATTTAACCAAACATTATCAGGAGATAAATTCAAGTTATACCTCTATGATCAAACAAGTTATACATGTGTGTTACATAGCAACACTAGCTTCATCACCTGATTGAACTGGGACTCGCTCGGTTATGAGCTCGATAATGTAAGTTTGAATATTATGATCTCGGTGTAGACAGATTTCATTGATCAAATAGCATTGAAACCTAATAGTCATGTAAAGACACTGCCTCCAGCTCACAAGATGACACATGCAATTAAACACTCACCACAAACCCAAAAACCAGTTCATAAGACGACATATGCAACTAAACACTCACTTATGTTCAAGCATTAGTGGTTCCAATATGCTAAACAACTGTTTACACTTAAATGTAACTAAAGTTCACAACCAAATGAGAAGAGATAAATATAACTGTTCAAAATCTCACCTTGGTGCTTTGGTGATGATGGCAGAGTGGTGACGAGGTGCTGGAGGTTGGTACTGGAGGTTGGCGACAAGGTGCTGATGGTTTCCGACGAGGTGTTGAACGTTGTGCATGTTGGTGCTGTCGTTACCGCTATTGTCGGGGATTGGTGTTGGAGGTTGCCGAAGGTTGCCGCCGAGGGTTCGTACTGGAAGCTACTGCCATTTTCTTTTCTTTTTTTGCATCCGTTTGTTTGCCTTAGAAAATAAAAAATGATTTAAGGAATAAGGATAGGCGGGGGGAAACGAAAAGGGATATGACATTTTGTGTGTGCACCAAAATTAGGCACTAGATTGGATGAGGCTATTAGCCGTGTCCAATTTGATACGGCTAAGATCCGCACCTAAATGAGAGGGAAAGTGGATTATTCAGCGGGAAAGCTTTTCGTAGCTGTATAAACATACATGAATACGGGTTTAGGCGTATCATATTTGATGTGGCTAACTGCCATATCATATGTGGAGTAGCAAAAACTGCATTTTGTTTTAGTGTTACAAGTACAATCCTTCTTCCACCTATTACGAAGTAATGAAGTGAGAATATCAAAGTCCTTGCTTCTTCTCCACCAAGTTCAAAAGCCCAACTCCTATATCCAAAGTTCAAGAATATGAAGCTTCAATGTCTAAAAGCTTCTATGCCCAAGCTATGCCAAGATGTTCCAAGTAAGTTCCAATGTCCAACTATATCTAGAAGAGCAAACCAAATGCCAAAATCTTGTAGGTAATCTTCTATATGAAGTTCATTAGTCCAAAAAAGCATCCAAAGTTCATAGATCCATGTAGGAAGCCATTAGAGAGTTTCAAGCCAAGCTTTCTCGCATGTAGGAAATGAAATAACTAAAAGAACCTCAAATAAACCAAGTACTAGACTATTTGTAGGTGAGGGGATACGAGAATTCGTATCCTCAGAATTTTGTATCCCCAGAATTTCGTATTTCGGGATCGATATCGATCCGGGATTAGTCCTGAACCGGGGAGTTCATCATTCCCCATGCTTCAGGTTGAAGCACTCCGTTGTCAAGCCAATCCATTTTGCCTCCTCATATACGAAAAGAACATTTTGTATCCCAAGTGCTAATCAAAATCCAAGCCATCTCCGCTGCTTTGCTGAATACAAAAAGCTAGATACGAAATTAGATTTTGTATTCCCATCCTTCCTGAACCATTGAGTGCCAAGTCAAGCAGACAACAAACCACATTTTGTATCCCCTTATTTTTGTATCTGAGGATAAGAAAATTTCAGAGTATGAAAATCAACAAGCCAAAACCGAAGAAGAGAAGTGATGTTGATCCCCGAGTAAGCCACGATTTCAAGCTTTCCTATGTACTTCGCAACGTCAACCAAATCGCGTTAAACCTTCGTGAGTTAGCACTCTAGTCTTGAGTACTCCGAATAGCCAAGAATTGACATGTGATTACCTTAACAAAAAGGCAGGTCAACAGAGAGGGAGTCCACAGAACTGAACGGAGTTGTGTAATGAGATGGAATAGTATCACACTCGGTGACTTCTCAGTGTTAGAGACTGCGGAATGGATCGTTCAAGCAAAGCAAACACTAGAGGAGGGTGAATAGTGTTTGTAATAATTTAAACAAAACTAAAAACTAGAGAGAATTATGGGATGAATCAAACACTACAAACACAATCACAGACACAGATTCAAACAAAGAAGCAAAATAAACAGAAATAAAAATGCAGAAAAGGAAAGAACACACCGGATTTTATACTGGTTCGGATCACTCCTACGTCCAGTCTCGCACAACGCTGGATTGTGCAGGGTTTTATTACTATTTCCAATAGTCAAATACAACCTCCTTGATTTTATGGCTCAACAAGGAGACATCGACTCCTATCCCTTGATTTCACGGCTCAACAAGGGCACATCGACTCCTATTCCTTGATTTCACGGCTACAAGGATATACCAATTCCTCTTTGACTTGTAAACAGGG
This sequence comes from Allium sativum, assembly GCA_030737875.1. Taxonomy (NCBI): domain Eukaryota; kingdom Viridiplantae; phylum Streptophyta; class Magnoliopsida; order Asparagales; family Amaryllidaceae; genus Allium; species Allium sativum. The sequence continues at coordinate 604,675,717 of CM060920.1, forward strand.
TTTATTCAACCCAAAAAATTACAAAACAACCCTATAACTCTTCAATAGCACTTGATTCAGAGAGTAGAGAGTGTAAAGAGAAGAAGTTTGATCAAAACAGAAGTGAATTCGGCAGAGTATAAGTGTAAGAATCATAAAAATGATTAAGAATAATGGTGGGATGAAAGAGTATGAAGTTAGAGAAGAAGGTATGTTAAAAAATTCGGTTTTAACCTCTTTTTATAGAGTATGAAGGGTTGCAATTGTTCTGAAGCGTTTCAAATAGTAAAAAGACACTTCCCTTCAAAATTAGAAAAAAAAAGCAGTTGTATGTCGACATACACTTTTTGCTATGTCAACATACTCATGTGTGTTTTTCATTTTCAAAGCATTTTTCAAATATTTTGATATAAAACTAGTTCTGGAAATTCTTGAGTAAAATTCTAGTGTTGTAAACTAATATTATATGATAGAAAATCATATGAAAACATATTTTTTAAACTATATAAATATATTTATAAAATTATAAGGTTTTAAACTATATAAAGTATAAATATAAAGTATAAAAAATTAAGTTTGAAAAACAAAGAAGAATAAAAATAGAAACACATAGAAAAACAAAATAGAGAGGATTGAGGTAAAAATTGAAAACCAAAATAGAGAAGATTGAGGACAGAATTGAACGTTTGAATTTGAATTTGAACTGCTATTTAGAGTCTTACAAAATGTAGACTCTATAATTATATTAATCTTGAACTCTTGAAATCTTGATTACTCATGAGTCTTGAAATTTCTCTGATCTTTGAATCCCTATCATCTTTATAACTGTACAGTCTTCAGTAATTTTTCATGTATATAATTTCTGCACACACACACACACACACACACACATATATATATATATATATATATATATATATATATTCTATACAAAAAGTGTTATCATATATTTTATAATTAATGATAACTGAAATAAGGTTGTTGTCATCAAAACTCCATTCTCCAACAATCTCCCCCTTTTCGATGATGATAACCTTAGTTTATAAAATATCATACCTGTATATACCTGTTAGATGATGTTCCTTATATACTCCCCCTGTGTGTAAGAATTCTATAAACTATGCCTATATTCTATAATTTCACCCCCTTTGGCATTATCAAAAAGAAATTCTAAAAGAACTCCCCCTGAGTCCTAAATCTATAATCATAAAATACTCTCCCTAAATCCTATATCTATCTATATATATTCTATTAGAATATTATATATAACCATCCCTGATTCTATGATACCCTTATACCTCCCTCCAGCTCTATGATTCTAAGCCTAAAAAATTATAAATGCCCCTAAAATTATGACTATACTAGTCTAATAGAATAATAAACAAGGCAAACTAATCAATGTTTATAATCAATTCTAACAATCAATCCAAACAAGCAATTCAAGCAATTAATTCAAGCAAGACATTCAAGCAATTTATTTAAGCAATTAATTCAAGCAATCAATGTAAGCAATTAACCAAATCAATCAAATTAAATAATATGTGTTAATAAACACTTCTTGAACCTTTAATTAAACCTAGAAATTATAAAACTCCCCCTTAATCTAATACAAGATTAAACTTCCAATTGTTAGGGGTCATCACCAACCAGTGGCTTAGCCTATACTCTAGTTCCTTTAAAACTATAATAAGACCTTAATATAGACTTAGAAATAACTATGATAAGATAACCTTAAAATTATGATATAAGTGAAGTAATTCAATCCAATCAATGAATCAATTTAAGTTTTGTTGTCACAAAACATCAACACAAACATGAAACTAAACATTTCTTGTAACTTCTATCTATCCTAAAACCTATAAAGCTCATCAACTATAAATTCATAAGTATATTTCTATCAACAACTAATGAAATTTAACCATGTCAAGTAAGTAAATCAAGTTATTCAAGTCAAACTAACTAACCAAATAAGTCAATCAATTCAATCAAATTAATTAAGACAAAGTAAATATGTTATGTATTTAATTAATAATCATATATTTCTAATAAAAACTTTCCATACTATATGCTTGTTATGTGTGGAGTTAAAGTTAACATGTAATGCAATGTGTGAAGTATGTTGATTACAATGTAGTATGAAATGTATGTCATATGCAAAACAATATGAAATGCAACTTATGGTGTGAATAATCTTGATTTGAAATGCAATTGTAATTTATAATGATGATATGAAATAAGATGTATAATAATAGTATGCAGAATGATTTGGTGATAATATCTATTTAGGTAAAATATATTCAAAGTACTATCTAACTATTATAAATTATTTGAATCAAACAAAGATAATGTTAATTTCTAGACTTAGGTTAATTATTTTAATGAAATTGATTAAAAGAATAATAAAGATAAAAATTTAATTAAAAAATATTCATGATAAGTAGTAAAATATTTAGAAAAATTATTGTAAAAATTGAAGATCTTTCTAAAGAGAATATAAAATTTGTATAATATAAAGTAAGCTACATAAACATATATTCATAAGTACATATAAAACTAATTTAAAAAGAACTTAAAATTTAATTTATGAGATATACATTAATATTTTGATACAAATCAATTTTGAATTTAAACTTTAGAAATCAAAACATATTTATTTGCTAAAAAAACATTTATACTTTAGAAGGAAACATTGTAAAGCAATCTATAAAACTTCTTATATTTAAACTACTTAAAAAAATCATTTATATATATTTCTTTATATTAAGTAAAATATACAAGTTTTATAAATCTAAATAGGAAGTCAAAATAAGTATTAAGTTACAGATAGTATTTGTGATAATGTAACCCAAAATTGTTATGAAATCATAAGAATAATATATAAGTTAAACTATGCATGTTTAAGCAATACAAAAGATGAATAAGTTTATATTTTATAACAATATGAAAAAATTCTAGCAACTCTGTATATAATATTAACATGTTTATATAATTTTATTAAATTATATATTTTAGTATATATTTTGAAACGTGATATAAGAAAATAAGCATACAGATAAATTTAATAACTAGAATTTTAACTGGCATCTTCTAATAGAAAAAGATGGAGGGAAGTTTGAAAGTTTAAACCCTTGAGATAAAAAAATCTAATTTCATTCTATAGGCTGATATGTTAACATATAGATATATGTATGTTGACATATATGTATTATTTCAAAGGGAATATTGTTTTGTGACTATGGTTTTAAAATATCGATTTATATTTCAGGTTTAGCTATTTCTTGAAATAATATTAATCCTAACAAACATCCAAAATTTATTTTATTATTATATTAATTTTATTATAATTATTTTTGAGTTTCAAATTTCAAATTTCAAATTTGAATTTTAAATTTCAAAATTAAATTTTAAAGTTTAAATTTCAAATTTAAAACAAAGCAAAGCAAGCAAAACATCCATTCAACCAACAATTTAAAAATTAATTAAGGCGTACCTGGTTTTAGATCCATTTCTTCAATATTATCTGAATTCTGAATTGATCTTCTGGAACTTGATGATGAGATCTGCTCTATTGCGACGGGGTCGTTTTTCTGATCAGGATAGTGTATTCATTTGCTGAATTTGAACACCGTATGAGAAAGAAATTGAAGATCTAGTAGTTCAACCAACTTGGCGCCAAAATTTGAATTTGAATTTTGAATTTTGAATGAATGGACACTTCAACTAATATATAAAGGCCCAAAAGTCATGTCTCTTCATAACCACTTCTTTTCTTCTTCTTCTTCTCGTTTTTCATTTTTATCAAACTTTCAAGAGGCATAATCTCTTTGTTTCTTAACGAAATTGGACAAAATCAGCGGGAAATCAAAGAGGAATTCAAGGACTACGATGTAGTTTGGGGATGAATTTGATGGTATTGGGGTGCAGCAAGTCGAAACAGTAAGAGGTATGCATAAAATCCCGTAACAGTTTTTCAGTTTTGAGTCGCCAACTTCAAACTACCGTATCTTACTCAATTTTGATAGGAATTTGGCGATCTACCCATCAAATCGACCGTGAGAACGAGAACTACGATCTGGAAAAGGATTTGAGACAAAATAGTATAACCTGTGGCTGCAATTTGAAGATTCTTGTTGGCAGTTTTGATTTTCTTCTCTCTTTATTCACCAAAACTTCATTTTGATCATTACTTGATCAATTCTTGACGGATTTACATGAGACTAGTGGCATTCCGAATAAAATGAAGAGAAGTACAGTATTGAATCTAGTTGTAGATAAGAATCAAAAGTTTTTACTTATCTGGTACCCATTTCTGTGTTGATTTACATTGTATATTTTCATTTCTTCTTGATGTCTCTTCACCAATCATCGTAAATCTTCTCCTCTTTTTGATTTCTTTTCAGAGTTTGAATTTTCAATAGCCACCATTTTGGAATTTGAATTACTAATAGCCACATCGCTCATCTTTTCAGAATTTGAATATCCAATAGCCATATAACACATATTTTCCTGTAAAACAACACAACTTTTCAAATAATCAAATAACTTTTCAAATAATTCAAATGTCTTTTCAAATATTCAAATGACTTTTCAAAATAACTAACTACAATAATATCATGAAGGTTTTGTAACATATCCATAGGTCAAAAATTTCAAATTTTAAAACATTTCAAAGTTTCAAATTTCAAAAAAATCAAATCATAGTGGCTTGATTTTTAAATAAAATTGACTCCAGAATCATCTAATACTTGATGCAATAAATGAATTAAAACTAGTATTCAAAATTTGCCATTAAACATTTTCAAAAATCAGATTATGAACTTTTTGAAAGACCTTGCTCCGATACCAATTGCTATGGACCGCGGAATGGATCGTTCAGGCAAAGTATACACTAGAGGGGGTGAATAGTGTTTGTAAGAATTTAAACAAAACTAAAAAGTAGAGAGAACTATGGGATGAATCAAACACCACAAACAAAATCACAGATTCAAACAAAGAAGCAAAATAAATAGAAATAAAAATGCAGAAAAGAAAAGAAAACACCGGGTTTTATACTGGTTCGGATCACTCCTACATCCAGTCCTGCACAACGCTGGATTGTACAAAGTTTTATTACTATTCCCAATAGTCACATACAACCTCCTTAATTTCACGGCTCAACAAGGAGACATCGACTCCTATCCCTTGATTTCACGGCTCAACAAGGGCACACCGACTCCTATTCCTTGATTTCACAACTACAAGGATACATTGATTCCTCTTTGAATTATAAACAGGGTTTATTCAACCCAAGCAATTACAAAACAGCCCTATAACTCTTCAATAGCACTTGATTCAGAGAGTAGAGAGTAGAGAATGTAGAGAGAAGAAGTTTGATCAAAACAGAAGTGAATTCGGCAGAGTATAAGTGTAAGAATCATAAAAATGATTAAGCATAATGGTAGGATGAAAGAGTATGAAGCTAGAGAAGAAGATATGTTAAAAAATTCTGTTTTAACCTCTTTTTATAGAGTATAAAGGGTTGTGACGTCTCTGAAGCGTTTCAAATAGTGAAAAGGCACTTCCCTTCAAAATTAGAAAAAATAGCAGTTATATGTCGACATACACTTTTTGCTATGTCGACATACTCATGTGTATTTTTCATTTTCAAAGCATTTTTCAAATATTTTGATATAAAACTAATTCTGGAAATTCTTGAGTAAAATTCTGGTGTTGTAAATTAATATTATATGATAGAAAATCATATGAAAACATATTTTTAAACTATATAAATATATTTATAAAATTATAAGGTTTTGAACTATATAAAGTATAAAAAATTAAGTTTTGAAAAACAAAGAAGAATAAAAATAGAAACACATAGAAAAACAAAATATAGAGGATTGAGGAAAAAATTGAAAACCAAAATAGAGAAGATCGAGGATAGAATTGAAAATCAGATTTTGAATTTGAATTTGAACCTGGAGTGTTATTTAGAGTCTTACAAAATCTAGACTCTGTAATTATATTAATGTTGAACTCTTGAAATCTTGATTACTCATGAGTCTTGAAATTTCTCTGATCTTTGAATCTCTATCATCTTTATAACTGTACAGTCTTCAGTAATATTTCATGTATATAATTTATGCGCGCGCGCGCGCGCGCACACACACACACATGTATATATATATATATATATATATATATATATATATATATATATATATATATATATATATATATATATATATATATATAAAGTGTTATCATATATTTTATAATCAATGATAATTGAAATAAGGTTGTTGTCATCAAAACTCCATTCTCCAACACTCAGGCTTGGACTTCATGAATTTATAAGCCGTTGAACTCGACATGGTGTGAAGTTCTATCACGATTATATGCTTTGGAGCATTTAAGCACTAATGAGGAGTCCGTCGATGCTTTTGGAGCAAGTAGGCCGAGGCATGTGATGTATACTTGATGCGGCCCATTGTTACCAGTTCTAACAGGAGGTTGATACTAACTGATAAAGTGGACCAAGGCTTTGTGATGTATGCCCAGTGTGATGCATAGAGAATAAGATACCAGTTTTAATAGATACTAGATTTAATAAATGCTTTGTGATGTATTTTGATGTATGCCCATTGCAGGAGGACAAGCAGTAGGTGGGTCGACTGGGAAAGAAAGATGCATAGAGAATGCTGTATATCATACTGTATACATTAAGCAGACTTTACTATGGTGTTATTAGGAGAATTTATCTATGTCAGATATAGATATTGTAAGCACCACGGTTATTTTGAAGTTATTCTTTGTATTCACATTTTGTTCCTGTGAGATGTCAAAAGTGTTAAATATTCTGAAGTTGTATCCATTTATCACTGTGCCGTGTAAACCAACAAAACCCAAACGACCCGTACTTCTTGGAATGGCACGAGTTCAAATGTTGTTTTGACGTTTGATTGGTGTGTTTGAAGTGTAGGTTGTTGCATTATCTATGTTTTTATTATTATTTCCTCCATAAACTTGCGATTATTCATTCGGGTATGTAACCAATTTCCATTCTGTAGACAATTAAAGCTCAAAAGTAGAAGTAGCTGGCTTACTTGACCATTAATGTTTTATTTTGTTCCACTATTGTAAAACAAAAGTTATATTAATGGTTAAGTGAATGTTTTAGCATTTTAGTATGTGAAGCATATCACTATTATCCATGTTAGTATATTTAACTTCGGGTGGGCAGGTTTTGAAATATATTCAAGTGCAAGCTGTGCAATGAAAAAATATGTTCTACATATAACTATGTTGAGAAAAACTATTTAAACTTTTCGTTTAAAATTATTCTGATGATGGATATAACATTATCGACATAACAACTAATGGGTAAACTTCAAAAAAAATTAAGGTCTCTTTAGATAGAGTAGGAAAGGAAGTGTTCATTGGTTAAGAGTTGGCAACAAATCTTTTAGTTTGAATTTTTTTCTTTTTTATATAAAAAGAAGAATTTCTATTGGATGTCATTATGTCTTTTTATTTTCCTTTCCTAAAATTTAATGCCAAATATGTTTCCATGTCAAATGCTTTAATTGGGATATAAACAAGACCTTAGTAGCACTTTAAACTACACAGTTTCCACCCAATATCAAAAATGAATAAAAGTTAATTTTCGTTGTACTGAATTTAGTAGTTTCAAAAGAACAAATACCGATCATAGGCTGGTAAAAACCTTATTGTAAAATTAAGCTTCGATAAAAATTATGTTAAAAAAAATGATACATGCGCACTTAAAAGATTCACATTTATATTTTCTTTTAAAGGATATATGCAACTTTAAAGTGCTTAGGCATAAAGTGAAAATTAGTACATGCACACTTCGGACTTCAGAAGGTATACTTTGAGAGTTCTTTTTTTTTTTTTTTTTTTTTCTTTTTTTTTTTTTTTTTTTTTGCAGGAAACATTTCTCCATTTGCGAAGGAATCTCATAATAATTTTCATATTTTCTTCATGGCTTTGATGTTTCTTTCATAGAAAGAAAAAAGCAAATCAAGAATCACCTAAGATGGTATGATTTTCAAGTAATGTAGTCAGAAGTTTAATAAGGCTATGAAAGGTTCAGGCCCGACCCAAAGGGGAGGCGGGCAAGATTTGCTTAGGGCAATATATACCACCAAAAACACTGAAGAGAGTCAACATAATTTTTGGTTGTTTTGGATAAAAAATGGGTTAGTATAGCATGAAGGCAATAAATACTTGGAAAAATCATGTGTTGTAGACTAGTTTCAATTGTTGTTAATGCTATATCCATGTGGGTTCAAGTCCCATTGCCATAATTTATCATTTTTACCGCTTTTCTCCCTTCAAGTTTCAAATATTCTGGCTAGAGCAACAATGATAATTGGATAGGTTGATGGAGAAATAGATGCATTGTCTTCTTCGGATGATTAATGAAACAATACTAAGCATGAAAAATATTATTTGTGTGTGTTGGGTATTATTTGTGTGTGTTGAGCGGGAAGTGTGGGCGGCTCCATATGCCTATCCACTGACATTCCTAAAAGAAAAACAAGTGCAAAATCAGTATGAGTTGCAGTTCAATATATCCCATTTCGTTAAAATGTAAGAATGGTATAAGTAGAGTTGCATGTTGTGGTAAAAGTTATTATAAAAGCTTTTTACAATAGCCTCTACCTTACAAATGTCCATGTTGGAGAAGAGAGCTTTATACATCATCTTATACAATTACTTAAACACAATATCTAAGGTTGAGCAGAAGCTTTGATCCGCGATGTGAGGGATGGTCTCATTTTTACAATTTGTTCTTCATCAACATCCATCTTTTTTGCAGAATAACCGGCTTCAAAAAACCTCTTAACTGCATTTTCCATGTATGTGATCCCCTCTCTAACATTCATCTTCTGTATGAATTTCTCGAAAAAATTCAGTAGTTGATGATCACCATTTAAAACTGAAGCAAGTTGCATTAGCTCTTGCTGAAATTCAGTTAGTTTAGCTTCTTCATTAGCTTCAGTTTGCCTTATTTGAACAGGAGTTGGTAGTTGGACTGCATTGAATTATAAATCTTGAGTCACATTTGCCAACTATAGGAATGTTAGGAAAAACAAATACAAATCTGTATCTAAATCTTTGCTTAAATGGAAGTACCCCACCATTTATGAAAGGTTCATGAATGTAAGCTGTCATTTTTTACACCATGCAAATAGCAGCATGATTCACCTATGAATTGGAACTGGGGCTTATTTAGAGAGGCCTTATAATTTGTTCAAACTCAGCTGCACTTGTTAAGAACTTGCTAGTCATAGGCATATAGTTAGGTGTAACATCGATTGAGGGAGCGCACCCCCCCCCCCCCCCCCACCCCACAAAAGAAAAGAAAACAGTTTCCATTTCATTCACATTTACAGAACACAAATGTATAGATACAACAACTAGGTCTTGATTGCTCGTGCTACTTGTAAAATCACTTTCTGGAATCAATTTACTATTGGTAGTAAAAGAACTGTGATTTCCTATCAGCACAAGTGCTATTTGGCAATCAGACACTAACAGAAATACCTTTTTCCTTACTTATATACATTTTCTTATAAAAGGGTGCTTTTTGTGCAAATGATGTTTGTTAGGTACTTCACTTGCCAACAATTACAATAATGAAACAAATGTTTCTTGACGGTTTACCTAAATAAATTATATTGACATGTGTTATGTTGAACTACCAATGAAAGGCATGGTGTAGCAATATCTATGTTGGACCTAGCTATGAATGTTGTGAAATACATCTCATCATCTTTTACGTACACTACTTTGTGCATGTGTATAATACAAAAGGATAACAGTAAAAGAATTATACAGAAACTAACCAGGACAATCAGTTCTGGGTTCAGTCCTAGTTTTCACGATGCCTTCAAATGTTCCAGCCCAAGCATCCCTTTTGGTCAAAAATGGGGCTTGCAAGTTAAATATTTTCTTCACGGTTGCAGGTATAGATGAATGCTCGTACTCCGAATTTGGTGTTGGTACACCATTAGGACCATGTACAACTGCATTTGTCATAACTCTAATCAATTCCTATATCTCAATACATCACATATGTTGTAATGCATTTGTTCTTTTAGGGGATAAAAAAAGAGTAAAATAATGACAGATTGACTTTTACTGTGATAAAGTCTTTCTACTAGGAATAAGCAAAACACATAGATTTCATGCTAAACTATCGACTATGATTTGTTTTTCTCAACCACCTACCCAACATCCAGAGTGTGTGTGCAAGGGAGAGCGCATTATGTTAAATAAATCAATTATGTTAAGACACATACCGGTACCCTTTTCAATCCAAGGAGATACCATAATAGTCGGAACCCGGACTCCTAACCGATCAAAAGTGAAATAATAAGGATCGGGACCGATAATACCATCCGGGCTAGGAACATTTTTAGGTGTAGGTACATGATCATAAAATCCACCGTGCTCATCGTATGTAATAATCAATAAAGTTTGGTTCCATTGAGGACTGGCACGAAGGGTTTCATAAACTTCCTTGATGAACATTTGGCCATGATATACATCATGTGAAGGATGATCATCGGTGGCTGGTTTGCTTTTCGAATCCATGTATCTTTGTTCAATTACTGCATAATTAGGAAGTGAACCCTTTTGGCAATGCTTTTTAAATTCAAAGTCATATGAGTGGAATTTTGTGATGTATTTGAGCTTGCGTAGGTTGCGATAGAATAGAACTGCAGGCACGTTTTGGTAATAGATACCAAATGAGTAGCCTGCATCGTCCAGGTTTTCGAAAATTGTTCTCTGTGGATAGCCTTTAGCTAACAACCTGCATTATAGAAGCATATACAAGTATTACAGAACGAGATTATATGAGTAGAAGAAGATACACTGTATCAGCATATTATTCTTTGTTTCACACCCATAATGCGATTGCTTAACAGAAAATATGTTATTCTTTGGATATCGATATTCATTTACCAGCATAATACTAATTACGGACAATTGCTCAAAATACAGTGTCCTTTAATTCCCCTAAAGAAAATTAAGTAGGTGAACTAGTGAGTTGATAAAAAACATGTCTGACAACTCCCCTATAACTAGTCAGAAAAATACTTACAACTGACTTATCCCAATTAAACTGAAATGTAGAAAAACAGAACATCTGACAATTTTAGTGTTCGGCCATTCAAAGGTCCACGTCCAACCACTTGGCTTACGTCCATTTTAGGTGATAAGGGATATGTGATGATCCGCGGCTGTTTAAGAACTTCTTATAAGTAATTTCAGAAGCAACCCGTTGTTGTTGCTTACGACCATGAAGCTTATAGGCAATTTTGACCAAATGTTTTTTTCTTTAAAGCCAAACTACATTCAATCACTTTAACATATAAGTTGTTAATTTACTATTTAAAACTATACAGAAATTAAATGGCTTCAGAATAAATTGTAGTCAGACTCTAAACATGATATCATGCTAGCTAAAATTTGGTTTTTTTTTTTTTTTTTTTTTTTTTTTTTTTTTTTTTTTTTTTTTCAAATTGAAACAAGTTGCAACTACCAACTATATACAAGTTGCAAACTAGGATAAGCATCATGTTGGTGCATTAATATGATGAATAAAATGCACATGCTGTATAATTAAGCACATTAATGATTAATGACATCGATAATTACTTAGGAATGCACGCAGGCTAATTTACAGCTACACTAACAGCATCAAGGGAGTGACCAGTTTATGTAGGGCTGTTACGGTAACGGTAAATTTACCATTACCATACCATTACCAGTTGATCGGTAACCATTTTTGGTTGAAATCGGTATACCAGTTAAAACGGTATGGTAACGGTAAATTTACCATTTTTAACGGTAAATTATCGGTAACGTTTCTAGAATACCAGCGGCAACGGTAATTTTACCAGTTAATTCAAAACATAAGTATACTTATCTGATATGCTTTATTACATGCACGTAAAACCAAATAAATGATTATATTTAGTTCAATAATCAGATGAAATAATTACAGGTACACTTGTTTTCTTTTTCGTTTATGTTTTTTATAAACTAACACCACATATAGTATAATAAAAATGCACAGTGTACAAAAAATATGTTAAGATATAAACTTTTATCGACAAATGGTAATTTACCATTACCAGTGTAACGGTTACCAGATTATCGGTATACCAGTCAGCGGTATACCAGTCGATCGGTAACGGTAACGGTAAGCAATTCTGGCTTACCAGTAAAAACGGTATGATAACGGTATTTGCCAAACGGTAACGGTAACCATTACCATAACAGCCCTAAGTTTATGGCTCTGATTTACGCAATTACATCGTTATTTTATAACTCTTAATTAAATAGATTGATTTTATTGCACTTTTTGCAATTATGTTCTGTTTTAAACCGGGTGGTGCTAAATGCAGTAAAAATTTCCCCCATATAGTAATCATAAATTGGTCTAATTTACTGTAATATCCTTCACTTATTTTTTGTGTCCTTGCAAAATACAGTAAAAATTTCCTCCATACAGTAATCACCATCAGTGTTTTTTTGGGAAATGGTGCCGCTCAGTTGTCTACTCCAATAATGAGCCATCAGGTCATTTAATATTAGCAAGGGCTAATCAGTAATTGCCGTTTACTGTATGAAGAAATTTTTTATTGCATTTAGCAGTTATGTTTAAACCGCCGTTGTTAGAACATCAAATTCACAGTAAAAGCGAAAGCGCTATTAACTCAAGTTCACATGAAGACATGCTTCCTTTAAAAGTTATTCCTATTCTCTTTGCCCTTCTGCGTTTATTTTGGACCCCAACTTTCAAATGCGACACCAAAGTCAGTCACGCCCGTGAACAACTCAAGACAAAATCTCGCACAAATTTCAACCTTCTTTTGTTAAATGTTAAAGTGCACATGCAACAATACATTAATAATGTTTCAATTTACTAACGACACTCTAAATTAATTAAAACAACAAAGCAAAAGTAGAAGATAGAAAAAGAGAAAGGCGCATACTCAGGATTGTTGCTCATAGCACCATGACTAGTTCCAGAATGCACGTATAACCGATTCGGCTGGGTTGAAGCGGGAACGGAAGCAAACCACCTATCAAAAACCGCAAACTGAGACACGAGCTCTTTATAAACCGCTACCTTGTCGGGTTGAAACCCGTTCATGACCGCATCCGTCATATTCGGATCCATGCTCTTGGCCTGCTGAGCGAAACCGTTCATCGGAGCCGGGTCGGCAGTGGTGTCATTGGACCCGAATATCTGCTCCCGGATGGCCTGGAACGAATGGCCCGGGTCCGGGTCCACGTAGTGCGCCCCGTCTTTGAAGTTGATTAGAGGAGAATTCGGGTCGGATGTGGATACCGGGTTGGTTTCGGATCCGTTGACGCCGTTGATTGATGGGTTGAGGGATTTCATCCAGCCGAGCATGTGGTCGAAGGAGCGGTTTTCCATCACGAGGACGACCACCGTTTTTATTGGGCTGTCGGACGTGGAGAAAGGAGATCCGATAAGTAGTAGGAAGAGGATGATTGTAATGGAGTTGTGCGCCATGTTTCTTTTTATTATTTTTTGGTTTTCGGAGAAGAAGTGGGTGTGATGTACTTATAGAGTGAGCGTGCATTATCATTGTGTGTGGTCTGCAATCTTCCAGTTTGCACCCTTGTCATATTGTGAAATAATCAATGCACTAGCATGGGCGTATCTGCTGTTAACTTAGTGAGAGTTAGCTAACGGGATGAATTGTTCTATATCCAAATTGGATGTTCTCATGTGCCGGAACAATTTTAGCCACTGATTTGCACAAAATCTAATGTTTTTGAGTGAATTGTAAGATCCGTTCATTAGATTATTAATAATAGGTGTAGTTGATGTGTGGTTGTGATTTGTCAGGCACACGGGAATACCCGAGTTGGGTACAGAAGAATTGATCCCTTAACTAACTTGTTCACCTTATCAAGTTATGTCTAGATCAGTCGGAGTGGATCGAACAAAAGAACACAACATCATGAGATTTTTTGCTCGTATGAATTTCATTATCATGATTCATATCTCAAAATTAAATTTTATAGGCACAGATGGGCATTTCTTTTCCACAAACTCGAGAGAGCATATTGCTTTAGATTTCATGCTTTTCAATTGAGTTTCTATTAGTTAAATTAATTTTATCACTATACATGAAGAATAAACATTTTACGAGTATTTACTCAATTAATTCACCAAACACTCTTATAAAAAATGCTAAACAACATAACTGATATGTTGAATCATAAAAATTATAGACGAAACTAACGAATGCGGATAAAACGAGATTTTTACCCATAAAATTTTTGTTGTTATAATCAATGTCTTAAATGATAATCAGACGGATTCAAGAAGACACTTTTTGCTCATGAATACGAACGAACATCGTATACAGGCTCGACCTCAGGTTAAGGCTATCAAAACGGTCGCCTACGGCAACCCCTGGAAGTGGGCAACATTCAGGTGAACTTCAAGCGAAAGTTTATTTAGAAGTAAACTAGCTAGTAAGGCTTTACAATTGAAGGTGTGGTTGAGCGGTATGGTGTGTAGTTTGATAGTCAAACAACCTGAGCTCAAGGCTGGGTTTTGTCAATTTGGTAAGTTTTATATGCCTTTGCCAAATATAGTTTTCCACCTCAGCTGGGGCAACCCAACTAGTTGGGCCGAGCCTAATCGCATATTCATACAGAATTAACTGCCTCGGTTATATTTTTGTTATGTTACAAGCCAGAGCCAATCTTCATCATGAACCATCCACGCTACCAAAGTTTTTGTTGCATCATATTTGAATTATCATACAAATATAAGTTTAATTTCTTAATTATAATGTACTTTGGATTTATCAAATTGTTTTATTTCCAGAAACCCCCCCCCCCCCCCCTCCCCCAAACACGCTTTCCCCCCTCCCTTTCATTTTTCCTTGTTTTCAAATATAATATTCAAGCACCTACCACTTGATTGTTCAATCTTAGTTTTGATACGAGGACAGATGTAAGTTTTGTGTATGCATTCAAGAAGAAATAGGATGGTACAAAGGAGAAAATGTCATAACTAGGTTGGTAATTAGACTAGGCAAAACATGGACACTACTAATCAAAACTTGATTCTAAGAGCATCTGAAACCCATATCTATGTTTTGTCGTTCAAAACCTATGTGGTAAAAGTTACTATACATTGCTAAGAGAATGTGAACATACTTGGCATTCATGATCCAATGCAAAGTGCAAATACATAAGTAAATGCTTAGATACTTATCATAATTAGAAAGGGGGAAATTTAGTCAAACTAATGGAAAGAGAGAAAACAAAGTGCCATGTGAAATTAAATGTCGAGAACTAGAAATTGAAAAAGAAAATGTTAAATAATTTTCCAGTTACATCAACAACAACAACAAAACAGTTATTATATTTTAGTCGACTTTTTCTACGTCATACAACCGTCAAAAAACGGTGTCGCCTTCGTCCTCTTTCTAGCAATTTCTTTGTCCTGCTTTTTTAATTTTTCTCTGACTTGGTTTCCTCCTCTTACTTGTTTGACCGCCTCTCGTGTACTTGATTGGTGATTCTTTAATGCTATTGTTGGCGTTTGTTGTTCTCCGACTTGTCTCAATGATTGCGAGGCCTTCTGATTTAGGATTTTGTTTGTTTGGGCAAATTTGTGGTCGTTGCTCAGATCTTGCTCTGATTTGTGAGTCGGTGATGTTTTCTTCAGGGTGTTTGTTGTTGTCGCCATTATCGGGCCTTGTACGGTGGTTTTCCCGGTTTCGTTGGAAGCTGACTTCCGATGTTTTCTTAGGAATCGATTTATTTTTGTCGATGGAGCTTTTATGTTCGTTTCTTCATCTGATTTCTTATCCTTTGAGGTTGTTAACCAACTCCTTAAAGAAAATACTTTTTTGAAGAGCGTTTCTTTCATTGATTCTTGGATCTCCTCATTCTTGGTTGGCCTCTGGCGTAGTGAGGCTCCCCTTGCTCAGTCTCCACCTCCTATTTGCTTCCTTCCTCTAGCAATTTCCAATTATCTTCCAGATGCTTTTATTTGGCCTTCGCTTTGTGGACTTCCAAAACCGAAGTCACCGGTTGACCTAGGTGTTAGGAGTCGGCCTGTGTCGCAATTGTCAGGTAAAATCTCTTCATCTGTACACCCTTCGTCAAAAGCTAGAAAATGCTGATCTAATATTTTAAGTGGTGCACTACCTTCCCTTGTAACTTTCGACCCATTTGAGCCATTAACGCATCACTACAAGAATAATACGGATTTCCGACGGCTGAAAACCGTCGGCGGCCGTCGGAAATGGTCGGAAGCCGTCGGAAATCCCCGTCGCTATTAAAGGCGTCGGCACACAGTGTTTCCGACGGTTTTCGACGGCTGTGGTCGAATAATTTTCCTACGTTTTCCTACGGTTATCGTCAATTTCCGACGGCTTCCGACGGCCGTCGGAAACCGTCAGAAACCGTTAGAGACGTTTGTCTGGAAGCCGTCGCAAGCCGTCGGAAACCGTTATAAACATTTGAACCAGTAAGCCGTCGGAAGCCGTCGGAAATACTGCTGCTTTTTTTTTATATTACAGCTGCTATTTAACCATCAAACCCACATTCCACTCAATTCATTAATTCAGACCGTCGGTCTTTAACTCCATCACAACATTTCATACACAAACCATCAAAACCACACCATTTCAACCAAAAAATCATCAAAACCAAACCCATTCAACCAAAAATTCATAAAAACGATAAAAAAACATATAAAACATAACACTTCTACGATTGCACACTATATAATACATCACATTTACTACATCAATCCACCACATCTTGTCTACCATCAAAATACATACGAAATGTCAACCAATGTTCAGTCATACACCCCCATATATATATAGCGCATCTCTAGTCATATATGTACATATGTCAAACTAAAAAAACATACCTAACAAGCAACATCACTGGTCGTCCTCCTCTGCAGAGCCAGCTGATGAAGGAAAGCGTCCATACTGCCGCTCGAACTCTGCTATGCGTCGATCCACTATCTGAGTCATCTCAATGGCTTGGCGGCGATTCTGTTCCTCAAGCTGTGCCACCCTAGCTCTCAAGTCCTCGATCTCTGCAGCATCCATAGCTTCTCTAGCATGTCTGGCCCGTGCCTGCTGACTGGTGGACTGTAACAATTATTTAAAATTCTTTTACTCATTTACAATTATTTTAATAATCTGCATGGCGTAAAAATATGTGATTAAAGAGTTCGGAGTAATACATTATAATCTTCGTTGACATAAAAAGGTTATCGACTATATCATTACATTCTATATCCTCTTTTAAATATTATGCTAAATAAGACCATAAATGAACCTATTCCAAGCCAACGCATAACACTGATTATAAAACGTTTTATAAATTACAATAACATAGTTAATGCTTACTTGTTGGTATCAAATGTTAAAGAAATTTGATATGCTTTAAATTATAACAACAATTAATGACAGGTGTGATATCACGTGTTAAAGAAATTTGATATGCTTTAAATGGCATAATTTAATACCGTAAACTATGCACTTCATCGAGTTAATTTAGAGCAATAATTATTGATCTCTCAAATGATAACATTGAATGCACGCAACATTGGTATCATGAAAGATATATTTATCACAAAATTAAAGAACTTGAGGCTTAAGCTTTGTAGATAAAAATAAAACGCATAAAAATTAAACTAAACTAAAAATGTTTTACCACTTGATTTCCAAATCCATATCGCCTGTTACGCGTCTGTGGATCCATCACTGACTGGAAGATAATGTCCTCCTCGTCTGTAGTAAGCTGCTCCTTTCCAGTCTCAGCTAGACGCAACTGACGTTTCTCCATGAACTTCTCCTGCAAGCCCAATAGGAATGTATATAAAATTAATATCATGATATCGTATTTTATATTAATTTAACAATTACTACATAAACTTCTACATAAAATGAAATCTTACGTGACTCTTCCTGGATTTCTCGTCATGCCATGAGTATGTGATGCTCCCGTCTGAGTCGACATGCTCTATGGCATGCGTACGTGTGAACACATCCATATAGGAGACTGGACCCTGCCCCTCAGCCTCCTGAATTAGATTATTAAACACAATTATTAAATGTTCAAAACTATATACAGCATAATAAGTCGCATTTAAAAAAAATTACCAACTCCTGCCGATACTGCTGGAATGACTTGGATCCTCCTCTATGCGTGACTGGATTTTTATTCCTATTCGCGCTGTTTCTTTGTGACTCCGCCTTCACATTTAAAATTTTATATTTATCAGTCTAAATATTTTAATATTTATTAAAAAAAAATTAGTACACTAACCTTCGCTGTATCACTATCCCAATACTTCAGAAACCCACTCCAAACATTATCTCCCATCCACGTAGGTTTTTTCCTATTTTTTTTCATTGTTGATATGGCATCTTTATAGTTTTTCCTCATCTTTTGCATCCAATACGTCCTAGCCAATGCCAAATCATCGGTCTGTATATCAACCTCAGCCTGTATTTCACGTTAAACAAACATTAGTAGTAAAATATGTACAATATATCTCAGCGATTAACATAAATTATATTGCAAAAAATATAAAAGAAAATACTTACTAGCACATCCTGCCAAATGACCTCCTGAATGTGAGGTGGTATCAAATCCCACTTAGGCCAAAATCCCGACATCCTTGCCTTATATGCTGCTGTCGAAGCGGTCAAAATAGTCTTCGAAGGCTGAAAATCGAAAGTCCTGCATTAAATGTGAAAAACATATAAGGTTGCTGTATAAAATAATAAACATGCTAAATAAAGTTTAATTTTTACCCAGTACTCGTAGAAACTAAGGACACGACTGGACGCACGTGGGGATGCGATCCAGAACCCTCGCCTGACGAATTTCCTCTAGATGACATACCTGTCACATACAAATTATTTCAAAGATCTAAGCTAACTTAAACAAACGATATAAGCTGCTAAATAAGTGACATAAAAGATGCAAAAAATGACATAAAAGAGAAATTGTTTTTACCTGTATTTGATTTGGTCTCATATTCCAAAGATTAACATTTTTACATTATTGCAGATTTAAGACAAATAAATAAGCAAAACTGCATATGACACAAAAGATGTAAAAAACGATCATAAAAGTTAAAAATTTAATAGAGTTACATGAATTGCAAAATAAGCTGGGTTTACTACATAATTACATTACAATAGATAGATAGTACTCGATCATCATCTATATCAATCATCATCTTCTTCAGATTCAAATTCATCCTCAGATTGCATACTATCTTCCTCCGCACTCTCAAACGCATCTACCAAAGCATTTGCCTCATCGATTAGAGGTCCGAAATCTGCATGATCATCTTCAATTATTATTTCATTGTTCTGTTCGAGTTCTGCCTGATAGGCTCCTTCATCTGGAATATTCTTCCCATCAAACGTAAATCTGGCCTTTGTTTTAAAAACTGCCGACCAATCTGCTTTATCTCTTTTTAGAGACGGGTAAGGAGCATAATAAACCTGTAATGCTTGTTTGGCTAGTACAAAAGGATCATACTTGTAATAACGCGATGTATGCTTTATTTCAATCAGATTATAATCCTTATGTACATTAATCCCAGAACCCGGAACATTGCTAAACCAATCGCATTTAAATAAAAACACCTCCTCTGCGGGTCGTGAGAAATATGTCAATTGCAAAATTTGTGTTAAAACGCCATAAAAATCTTTGATGTGATTCTCAGGATCGTCACTGCCTTTAACGAATACACCAGTATTGTTCGTTGATTTTTCAGCACCGTATTCTTTTGTGTTAAATTTATATCCATTAACAAAATATATTGGATATGTCTTAACCAATCTTTTTGGTCCCATTGCAAGATGTTTCAACCCTTCATCAACAACACAATTTTTGGGTTCATAAACATAATTTGTAAACCAAGCAGAAAATTCTTTACTGATATCTCCATTTGGATGTTCACGTTCATAAACGCTGTAAATAGAAATAGTGTTTTGCATTAGATTATACACACGTAAAGATGTAGAAATAAAAATGCAGTAATTGATATTTCAGATTACCTAACGAATGGTGCAACTTCAGAACAATTTAGAAGAATATAAGTGTGAGCTACATGAACATCTTTATCATTTAGCCAGACGTCAACACATTTTCCAGAAGGTCGACCGTGTTGTCTAAAAATAGACAAAACTGTTTGAGACGATTCTTGTTCGTCTCCTTCGTCGTTTCTTGGAACACTTTCAAATGATATATTCACATGATCACTGAAATAATGAGAGAAAAAGAACGAAGCTTCTTCTTCGATGTAAGATTTACATATCGAACCTTCAACTCGTGCTTTTTGTCTCACTTTTTTCTTCAAATGATTCAGGTACCTATGCAATATTAATTTACATTATTTAATAGTTTTAAATTCAATTAAATTAATCGTTAATATGTCTATGTTTACCTCTCGAATGGATACATCCATCCATATTGGACAGGTCCTCGATATCGTGCTTCAGTTGGAAGGTGAACAGGTAAATGTTCCATTACATTAAAAAAACCTGGTGGGAATATTTTCTCTAATTTGCAAAGCAATATTGGAATATCTACCTCAAATTTACGTAAACGTTCCACTTTCAAAGTAGTTGAACAAAGTTCTTTGTAAAACAAACTAAGCTCCGTTATTACCTTCCAAACTTTTAACGGCAATAGTTCTTTGAACATAACTGGGAATAGATGCTCCATCATAATATGACAATCGTGGCTTTTCATTCCGCTCAATTTACCATTTTTGAAGTCAACACACCTACGAAGGTTTGAGGAAATCCCATCAGGAAATCGTAACCCTTCAACCCATTTTAAAACAACGTTAACCTGATTATTATCTAATTCATAACATGCTTTGGGTTTTTTACTGTCATTAGGTTTCATATGAAGCTCGGGACGTTTGCATAATTCTTCTATATCGCGCCTTGATTTCAAATCATCTTTAGTTTTCCCTTTAACATTCAAAATCGTGTTAAACACATTATCAAATACATTTTTCTCATTATGCATCACATCAATGTTATGACGAAGCAGAAGATGTTTCCAATACGGCAACTCCCAAAAAATAGACTGTTTGCACCAATTATGATAAATCGATTTGCCTTCAATTTCTGTTTGAACTCCAGTTTGATATATCTTTGGATGATTTCGAACCATTTCATATATTTCTTCGCTAGTCCATAACGTTGGAGGTTGTCTGGTTTCTACTCTATTAACCAAAAAGTTTTTCTTGTCTGCTCTAAAAACATGATTTACATGGAGAAAACATCGATGACAGTCAAACCATGAAATTTTCCTACCATGCGGTAAGGAAAACGCTCGTGTCTCTTCCATGCAATATGGACATGATAGACGACCAGCGGTACTCCATCCTGAAAGCATTGCATATGCAGGAAAATCACTTATAGTCCACAACAACGAAGCAAACATGCGAAAATTTTTCTTCTTTGAAACATCGTACGTTTCTACTCCTTCGTTCCACAATGTTTTTAATTCTTCAATTAACGGTTGTAAATAAACATCAATTCCTTGTGCTGGATCATCTGGCCCAGGAACAATAACAGTAAGAAACATATATTGTGTTTTCATACACATCCATGGAGGTAAATTATAAGGTGTGATGATAATGGGCCATGATGAGTATTTAGAACCAAACTGAGAAAATGGTGAAAACCCATCCGTACATAATCCTAGTCTGACATTACGACTCTCCGCTGCAAAATTGGGATAAGTTTTATCGAAATGCTTCCATGCTTCCCCATCGGCTGGATGGGTCAACGTACCTTCTTGCTCCGATCTCACCTTATGCCATCTCATATGAGATGCAGTTGCAGAAGATGCATATAATCTTTGAAGCCTTGGAGTAAGAGGTAAGTAATGCATACGTTTATATGGAACTTCCTTTCCCTTCTTTTTTCGTGGTTTATATCTTTCTTCATTACAAATTTTACAATTTCTAAGGTTTACGTCATCTTTCCAAAACAACATACATCCTTTTACACATGTATCTATTTTTTGATAAGGTAAACCAAATGCCGACATAAGTTTTTTAACTTCGTAGTGATTTTCACACATTAAATTATCCGGCGGCATGTGCCTTTTTGCAGCTTGTACAATTGCTGTGAACCCAGCTTCGGTGATGTTGTATTTAGATTTCATCGCAATGTATTCCGCGATTACCGATAGCTGAGTGCCGCTTGTACAACCATCCCAAATAGGTTTCTTAGCATTATCCAGCAAATCATAAATTTTCTTAGCTTCAATATTCGGTTCTTCATCATTTCCATCGTCGTCGTCGGCTGCAATCATAGGAAACATAGATCGAGCTGCATCTTCCACCATATTTTCAATACGGGTCGTGCTAACATTTTCTTCAACAGGATTGTCTACCTCAGTCTCAACAGGAGTATTTGATACAACTTCTCCATGACGATCCCAAAAATAATACTCGGGTACGAATCCGTTTTTGCACAAATGGACTTTCACAACATCGGGTAACAAATATTTCAAATGTTTACACTTGCTACACGGACAACGAATTTCAGGATCGCTTCCATTATTACTTAAAGCAAAGTCAACAAAGACATTTATACCATTATAAAAATCTTCTTTTATTGAACCTCTCTGTCCTCTTCTTTGGTACATCCAACTCCTCCGATCAACAAAATAATCAATCATTTTTCCTAGTTGAGAAATTCAGTCATAAGTCCAAAAATTAATATTTATTTAAGAATTCAAATTACAAAAAAAAACTTGTACTTATGGTAATAAAACGCACGTATATTGCAATATTTTCATTTTTAAGGCATATATATTTAATATTAAAAATATATTAATTCCATAGCGTTTTGGTCCATATGTATTTTATATATTAATTCCATAGCGTTTTTCTGAAATTTTGATTTTGTCGTAACTTACAAATTATGAACTAAAATCTCAAATTCTTATATCCGTTAGAAAAATATTTTCAATACGGTCCTAGCGTTTCTTGTTTCGTCCAAATCCGATTTAAAATGAATTTTATATAATTTTTCAAAGTTCAAAATTAAATTTTGAAACTACCGCGCCATTTTAGTCTTCGAATATAAATTATTTTAATTTATAAAATCTAACTTAAATAACAAAAAAACAATCGTTGTTATTTAAAATAAATAATCTTAAATATCCATAACCCAACACAGTTAAATTTGACAGTTTTTTTAATGCAATTCTTTTACATGGTCAGGCATCCTACTTCCCATTATAAACACAGTAAACATTTACAATTGTATATTACTTCGTTTCAAACGATTCAACAAAATTTCGGCAGCATTTCCCTTTTGTTTCCTGCACTGTACACATGTACGCAGGAAACAAAAGGGAAAATGGAACCAAAATTTTGTTAATCTTTTGAAACGAAGTAGTATACAAAATGTAGATGCTTATTGCGTTTATAACTTGTCCAATACAAGGACAAATCCAACAAATATTGTACCAGATGAATATAAACGGTCGTTTTTTAATTTGAAAAAAAACAACTATTTATATAACGATCATGTACAACACTCGTCCGACGGGGCCGAAAACACTCTAGGGGATATTACTCAATTATATGTGCGCATATTAATATAAAGTACGTTTTACTGCAACAAAAAAATATTTTATATTTTATCACATCTGCTAACATTTCAATCAACTTAAAACAATATTATTACCGTCGATTTAATAGGCACACAACTATAATTTAGAATCATGCGTTTTTGTGCATAAATCAAAATTTGCACGATGTACTTTTCATAGTTCATCCATTCAATTATTCGTATGTCAAATAACACGTGCAAGAATGACGAGCGCATAACGGCACACATGTACAAAAATATCCTAAATTATACAACGACATAAACAATCTAAATTGAAACACATACACACACTTAAACCAATTTGTAAATATCTGGGTTTTTAAACAATTTTTTATGACCACTACAAACAACAATATATCCAAAACATGCCTAAATTTTGATGTCAAATACACAAATATGCAAATATTTAACATAACTTTTTCAATTTCAGTGTAGCAAATGAAACACACATATAATATGATGATATAACATACTACAACACCATAGGAACCAATTGCTATCAACAATTAACTCTAATTTTCTAATTTTACCAAATTTAGGTTTAGGTAAAAATTAAAATTTTAAGGTAAAAACGAGATTATACCTCAAATTGATGATGATACAAGGTTGAGAGGAAGTCGGGAGCTATCCGAACGCGAAAAAATTGGTGTTTAGAGGCGGGAAATCGAAAATTGGGGGAGGTAGGGTTTGGAAATCGCGGCTGAATGGGTTTAGGAGGAGATGGAATGAAGCAGAAATTCGCTCGGGTGGAAGAAATCCCGATTATAATCGACGGTTTCCGACGGCCGCCGACGGCCCGTCGAAAGCCGTCGGAAAAAGCCGTCGGAAACCGTCGATATGGGCCGTCGAATTTAAGCCCTTTTCTTGTAGTGCATGTTGCGGAATGGGTGGGGATGGACATCACTGACTATGTGGGTGTGGTTGTTCTTACTCATTCTTCCAACCATTGTTTTGTGTGGCTAAGGAGTCGAGAATTCAAGCATATGCTAGCGGAAACGCAAAGGGTGATCGTTGGTGAGGTGAATTAGCTAATCTTAGGGTGCGGCCAACTCTTGTTGAGTATGGCGTGACACCTAGTGGATCGTCGGTAGAGGTTAATTGTGTGGTTAACTTTCGAGTATTGGATTTAGGGTCACCACACTGTGACACTCTATTATTAGCTTCTCATGTTTGGTTGTGGCAATGAGATTCTGGTTTTGATGGGGGGTCGACCTCTTTAGGGGTGTTTCCTTTTATTGTTGGTAGTGTGTTTTCCTGAGTTGTTCTTTGTTTTTTCTAGTGATGGTTAGCCAACTATTGATGCTATGGTATGGTTTTTTTTTTCCTTTCCTATTTTTGTGTTTTCTACTCCATTTAATTGGTTTGTTGGGATTCATCAGTTTTGGACCATTGCTGGGTTTTCTTTAGACCTGTCGGGTTTGTGGTTGTTCGGTACCTGGTTTTTGGTTGTTCGGTACCCTTGGTAAATTTGGATTAGCCTTGTGGTATTTGTTGTTTACTGGGTTTTCTTTGGATCTCCCTTCTTTTTTGAGTTTTTTTTCGATCGTTTGCTTTGGATTGGGACCTTGACACCCTATTATGGCCTTAGTTATTCGCGTTATGTGTCTCGTTAGTCGTGGGTTGTGGTTTGTTCGCCTTTAGTTAACCTATGTTGGATAGTGCTATTTTGTGTTTTTCATTGACCCGATCTATTTAAAATCAACTCGAACCCAACTTGACCCGACCCGACCCATTGACCCCCCCCCCCCCCGCCCCCTTTCCCCTAATATCACATATGTAGTTTTTTAACTGCATGTTGAGTTTGAAAACATTGTGACTTTTTAACTATATAGCACCATATGTAGTTTTTAGCTGCAAAGGTGCAATGCTGTCAAAAATTCCATATCATAGGGTGGTGGTATGCAACCAAAAATTGCACAACGCCCTATGCAGTTTTTGACAAGATAACACCTATGCAGCTGAAAACTACATGCATGTATATTTAATAACATAACAAGTATGCATTTTAAAATTGCATAATACTTGAGTATTTTTAAATGCATAAGTGTTATTATCATTTTTAACCGCATAATGCTTATGTTGCTAAAAACTGCAGCATTGTTAAGTGTCGTAATTAAATAACAACAGTACTGTTAAGTGCAACAATTTTTAACTGTAATTTTGTTTTTACAGCTCTT